>JAXRKN010000032.1:1800000-2352239 GCA_038502055.1 Tanytarsus gracilentus | reverse complement strand
GTAACTTTTAATTTTATTGGTTTCTTCACCTACACATAAGCCTTGCACTTGAAAATACTTTCTAAAGAGATTCTGGGGGAATGATGCCGAATTTTTCGTTTAATTCAATTTATAATCTTATTTTAAAAAATCCAGTAATTTGCGCTCAAATAAATCCTTCCGATTTTTTATCAGACTCTGCCGACAGAGAGAGTGGACCAAAATAAATCGAAGCAGCACGCGCTTCAGTGATTTTTGATTTAAAAGGACTCTAATCACATTACGAACGGTCTAATGATTTTATAGAAGAGAATAAAATATTGTGGGCATTCATTGAGAGATTTTAGCTCAATGAAGTGACGCTGCAAAATTTCAAGAAATTTCATTCAGCAAATTATTTTCACTAATTTCATGAAGAACAAACAAAGTTTCCAGACGACGAGTTTTCTCGCGCATAAAGTTTGTATTTATTAAAAAAGAGTTTTTCAATATGTGCGAAACTCTACATGATCAGTCTGATGTACAAGTCGTGAAATTTTTCTCTATTTTATTTGTTAAATGTGCGCACGTGAGGATATTTAAAATGTTTTTGCAATAAATTTTCATGAAAAATTCGCTCACCGACACTATAGTGAGAATTTTCAGAGGAATTTCGTGTATGACACAACTTTTGCTCCTCTTCCCAAAGGACATTAGTCGTGAGATTAACTTTTTCCTCAACGCTACGTAGTTATTCCGTGACAGAAAGGGGTTTGAGACATGAAAAATATTTATGCAGTCTGTAATTTTCCGTAATTTTCTCATTTGGAGGGATTTAATGCTTCGAGTAGCAAGCGCGGAAGGAAGTTGAACAGATCAGACGAATCTTCTGCTTCACTTATCAAAAAAAACTTTAATGGATCCTGTGCCATGTCGGATGTCAGCGACGCTTATCATTGAAAAGTTACTTTAAGTCGTCTTTAAATTATCTTAATTAAATTCCACAACATAGTTTTTGCCTGGAGAGCTTTTGAAGTGTGAGTGAGAGAGAAAATTTCATTTCTAGATTTTAATAATTCCTAAGTTGTAACTTCATCAATTGTAATTGCGATCAAAACTAATCTTTTTATATTCTTTATGAGCAAATTTTTAAAAGTGGCGAGTTAAAATAAAATTTGCTTACATTTTTTTGTTGACTACGAATTAATTGATTTAATTTACCTCGTCACTTTTAAAATTACACAATTTACTACCCGTCAATATTCTTGTCCAATTTTTAAAAAACTTTCTAGCAAAAATTTCTTTCCACTTTTTTTTATCTCTTATTGCACAGTCTCACGATTATTTCAATTATTCTTTCAAAAAGAATCACCATTTCTTGTTTTCTCCCATCAGATTCAGTTTTCAGTTGCTGCATTATGACTTGAAAAATTATTCATCATTCACTACTTGATATTACAATAATTAATAATTTAAGTATCCATTTTTCATGTTCTATCTTCGTCTTAGAATCATCTCGACACAGTTTATGCAGCTCACGCTATATTTTTCTATCCTGGAGCTTGCTGGCTATGTTCGAGCGAGAATTAGATATTTATATATTTAGAGAGAGAGAAGGGGAAGGAGATAAAAGAAGGACTAATTAAATAATTGTGATTTCACTAACGCTAAAAGTTTTTCTCTTCTTCCACTTCATTATTTTCTTCTTTTTTTTTGAGGAGCTTTTAGCTGCTTTTTTTGTGAGAGAATTCATTTACTTTTAATTAAATCAACTTTTTATTCAATTGTATATACACAACTCTTGCGACATCGTGGGAAGAAGCGAGATGATTTTTTTTACACTCGCACATTTTTTGCGCCGAAAGTGGCAAGCACATCCTTAAAAACTTTGTCAACGTTCATGTCACTCACGAGAGAAAATTTAATTTTTTATCACTCTCGCGCATCATCTCTGTCATTTTATCTGTTTCTCATTTGTCTGTCAAATGTCTTTCTCATATTTCGCGTCACAATGTTTAATTTATTAGATTTTGGTTTTTATCACTCATATGCACTCAGAGATATTATTTTTTTCGTGAATGGTGGAGTTGAGAATTTTTCACACTTTTTCATTATTTTTCTTCTTTCTCTCCAGCAAAGGTCTAAACGTATCGAACATTCGGTTGCTGTGCGTACGAGGACGACATCGATTTCTACCGCGGCACCTCCTCTATATGATTACGACCTTCATAATCAACAACCTCTTGATAGATGAGTTCCTTCCATTGCTCGACAGTGTGCTCTCGCTCATCGACACTGTGATCGTACGGGCCAGGGGCAGGCTGAAGAAAGCAAGACTACAGTAGTGTTCAAATTAAATTGTATGCCTTAATATTAATAATTATAACTTACCGCATTGACTTCGCTCTCATCGTACCAAACGTAAATGTAACTATGTAATAATGCCTGATCGACTGAAATGCGATGCTCAGGATCAACAACTAACATTTTGCTCAGCAAGTCGCGAGCCTGTGACGCTCTCAAGCGATTGTGCTCACTGGAATCGCTCGGGAAGAGGACATCGGGAAAGAGTCTGTCGAACGAGTAGCCTTGATAACGTGGTCGATTCTCGACGTAATTCCTTACGGTCGGCTGTAGTCGCTGCATGAAACTTTGTGAGGGCGTTCCAAGTTGCTCTGAAATGGACATTCGACATTTTAAAAATATGCAACTTAAAACTCTAAAATTCACTCACCAATAATTTTATTCCATTGATCAATGTGATCTGTGCCGGGAAAGAGGACACCGCCTCGAATCATTTCGCCCATTATACAACCTACACGAATGAAACACATGAAAAACATGAAAAGGGATTTTAGTAATCGACATAAAGAACACACTCGATCTCAATATCAACTCACCCACTGACCAAATGTCGACATTTTCCTTATATCCCATTCCTAGAATGACTTCGGGTGCCCGATAATAGCGCGTTACGACATATGGCGTCATCATGAACGTTGTGCCTGCAGTTCGTGCCAAACCAAAGTCCAAAATCTTTAATGTACAATCTGACTTCACCACAATGTTGGATGGCTTTAAGTCCTGTAATGAGAGGAAAATTATTTTTATGGGCGCATGAAATAATTTCGAAAATGCCAGGAGAAAGTCGTAAAAAACTATGTTTGCAAGGAGATGATGAATGGAAATAAAGTTTGCGAGCATCTTTTTATGATCATCAGTGCAGGCTCCATAGAGAAAATGTAATTAATTCCGGATTGGAGGTGCTGACTGAACAGCATTGCATAATCGCATTTTATGACGTCGCATAAACAACAGAGAGAGAACGATGATAGAGGAAGTCTTAATTGTTTTGACGAGATGCGACTGCACTCACTTGATTTGAGAGACATAGAGCTTTTTAAAAAAGCTCCACTCGTAATTAACTCTTAATTGTAGAATACTCTGCTTCATGTACATGCACCTATCACGATAATTGAGCATGATGGAAAATTAATTATTTCTGTCTATAAAAAGTTGGCCATTAAAAGGCATTTTTAATGATCAAGTGCACGCTGCTAATTTAGGAAAATATTTTTTAGAAAACTCAACATAATTGCTCTTTATAATTTGATGAAAAAGCTCTTCAATTAATGAACTTTCTAGTTTATGAGCTTTTGAGAGAAAGTTCAAGAATTAAAATCTGTTAAAATGGATAATTTTAACTTTTTAATCCGCAAAGCTAAATATATTATAATTATAACTTTTAATTATTCAAAATTAAATCCAAACCAATTTCTAAAATTTATTTTTAAATTAAACCTCCATAATTTTGCAATCTATTCTAAATTAAATTTTCCTTTCACTTTATTTGTGTTTAAAAAACTATTTTTATTAAATTTTTTATCTAAGAGCAATTTAGCTTGAGAAAATAAATTAAACTTCTAAAAATATCTTGCAGCAACAGCTTTTCCTTACTCTTATAACAAAAAAAGATAAAGTCAATAGAGCTTTTCTTCAAACCAAATTAAGCTTCTTAGTTGTTACAAAGTCATTATTTAAATAAGAATGGAAAAGAGTTCTTGAAAAAAGAAAAGTTTCATAAGTTTGGGGTTGAATTTGAAAATAGGTTTTTATGCAAATAAATTTATTTAAATTCAAAAACTAATTTCATACTTTTAAATGCACTCAATTGAAGAGAATTAAGATCTAACTTCACCTTTTTCTATAAAATTAATTTTTTCATTTTATAAAACTTTTCGATTTTTTTCCCTCGAAAAATTAAAATGTTTCAAAACTTTTGGAGACTCAAATTTAAAAATGACGCAGTTCACATTAATCTCATGCTATCGCAGACATAACGAATAACTCAAAAAAATTGCTCAAACTCGTCAACGTCGCAACTCAATCGAAAAAATTTCGTTCACGTTTTATCGCTCAGTTTTGCACTCGCTGATAAAAGAAGCATGCATGAAATGCGAGAGAGAGAAAAGTTTAATTGAAATTAAATTGATTTCGTTAAGCTCTCTGGCAAGTCATGTCGCATCAACACATTCTCAGCATCCTGCGAAACTTAATTTCGTGTCAATCCTAAAGTCATTAAATTTATCAACGCCTCTCTCTCTTTTGCTAGTTTAAAAACTTTTAACCAAAACCAAACCCGGTTTGAACGGAAAATTAACAACTTTTTATTGTTCCTTGGAGAATTGTAATTACAGTGGCTAAAAAAGTTATTGACAAACTCTCATGGATATAACATTCAAAGTTTGAATTTCAAAACCATTTGAAAAATTTTAATTAAAATCTTTCGATGCGCAAATAAATTTCGTAGAAGCATTTTTAGCGCATACAATTAAAAACAAAAGTATCAGAATGCCACAATTAATTTGTGTAATAATCATTTTCAGAGAATTATCTCCATGCAAGCAACACATTAAAAAAGGTTTTATTTCACGTAATTTTTCTCACAAAAACTTTCACGCGCATCATGAGAGTGAATGGGGAGAAAAATCTATTCGTATGGATACGACAGTAATTGCTGGGAGGGAAATGCGAAGGCAGAAAATTTTTCAACGTATTTTTTATGTATCAATGATAAGCAGAGAACATGAAAAGGGTTAAAAGGTTCAAGCTTTTTTTTACAATTAAAAAACTCTCTCATGGTGTCGAAGACTTTGAAGAGATAAAGAACTGACAAAGAAGAGGGTTATCGACAGTAAAAGCTGACGGGTTGAATACTTTTCGTGTTCAATTCTGAAGTCAAGCTATGCTTTTGAAAAATTCAAAAGATTTAAAATTTAATTACATTTTTAACGTTTTTTTAATTTAAAAATTCAAAAAAATCTCAGAAAATTTTTTAAATGACCTAAAGAAATTTTTATATCAAGGTTGACTCACATGGTTGTGATTTAAAATTGTCAATTATGATTCACAACAACAATAACAGAAATCGATACATGTGAAGGTATTATTAAAGCATGTGATTTTTATTTGGCTCATCCTTGCTTAGTTTTAGTTGCCATTTTTATTGCTCCGAATTATCGCCATTATCGTCATGTCACATCGTGGACATAAATATTGTTCTTTTTCGGATTTTCATACTTTATTTTATTTTATGGATTTTTTCATATATGAAGTTAAAATGGGGAGATTTTCATGTTTGCAGTGTACACAATAAAGTGCCATTTCAGGATGTGAGTTTATCCTTTATACAGCATCATAATTCCACATACGAAAAGATCATAACTTTTTCTTCTTTCTCAATTTGATTTTTATCATTCATCTTCATGCTCTTCTTAGATAAATTTCATTTTCTTGCAAAACTTATATATTGTAGCGTGGAACGAGCGGAAGGGATGAATTTTTGGATATAGGTAAAAAGGGAATATTGAAATAGTGCAATTTAAGAAAATTTATATGAAAGGCAATTGGAAAATATTGTTAAGGAAAATTTATTACGATATCAAACAAAATGGAGAGGTTGCCTTTCTTGGGTTAAGTGATGGTTTTTTAAAAAGATTTAATCAAAATCATCCAAA
This sequence comes from Tanytarsus gracilentus, assembly GCA_038502055.1. Lineage (NCBI taxonomy): Eukaryota > Metazoa > Arthropoda > Insecta > Diptera > Chironomidae > Tanytarsus > Tanytarsus gracilentus. Next base: position 2,346,264 of record JAXRKN010000032.1, on the reverse strand, counting down.
AATTGTAATTTTATTTTGCGTAACTTTGCAAGCAACAAAATTTTACGAGAGCATTTTCAATTCCATTATCAATTGCTTATTTTGAAAAATAAAATCGATAATAGAGACAAAAGCAATTCGGAAAATGGATTATTTTTACAATAAACTGCAGTCTTCAGCACTTTAATTCACTTTATAGAAAAATTGAATTTTTTCCTCATGTTCGAAGCCAAAAAAAAGGAAGATTGTCATTTTAGTCGATTCTATGCCAATTCTTTGCTGCTGTTGCTGTCGTTTCTAAAGGCACCAGCTGTGAAATATGTGCATTATTTCGAAATGTGGTTAGGAAAAATAAAATTTTCTCTGCATGGTAATCGGATTATGATTTCTTTTTTATAGTGAACACGCATCTTAGTCCTGACAACTCACATTCATTCATCGCTCTACTTTCGTGCTGTGATTTATATCAAAAGTTCTATATAACAACACCCTCGTTTGTGTCACACAATTTTAAGGTAAAAAATTAAAGGGAAATTGCATTAAACCATGCCATAAATTTTATTCTAAAGTCACATGTTGCCATACCTTACATTTTTTTTGCTATGGGGTCGGACATTTCTTAATGTTCCATGAAATTCTTTTTGAAAACAAATAAAGAACTTGAAACATTCAAATCTTAAATGGACTCATTTATAACTTGTGTCCCAACCCCTTAAAGGTAACTTCCTTATCCATAATGAAATTAGATTTGAACGTGAGAAGGTGGCAAGATTTTTTCCCCCTCTTCGATCGAGAGAAAAACACATTTTGTCACTATTCATTTCTACGTGCAATTCATCTTCATACTTTTTTACTTTTTTAAACTAACATTGAAGATTGTGTCCATTGTCTATGATATAAATCAACTCACCCTATGTATGATTCCAGCTGAGTGTAAATGCTTGATGCCGCAGAGCATCTGATAGAGCAAGTAGGACATTCGCTCATGATCGAGATCCATCTGTATGACCTGGCATAGATTCGCATCCATAAGCTCCATAACGAGATAGACATCTTGAAAGTCCTCGAGTGTACGTTGCGGTGTAAACGCATTTAGCAAGCCAATGATCTGAAAATAGTAACAGAGAAAAATCAATGAGAGGAATTTGTGTAGGTCGAAGAATAAATCCATGATTTAAGGATTCTTGACAGTGAGCAATTGAGAAGATTTGCTATTAGACATTCTGTAAATAAGAAATATGTTGCTAACATACGGAAGTGACCTGAATTTTTCTTGGACGGAAATAAACTCAAAGGCGCACATAAAAAGTTTTCACAAGAAATTTAAAAATTCAAGAAACATTTTAAAATTCTATTGAAATCTACAAGTGGAGGCGGTAAGATATTTTAAAACAAAAACCGAAGGCAGCGAAGCCCAAAATTTTAATATCAACCTTTTCAAGAGAAACGTGAAAAATCCTTAAGGGTTGACTATTTTTGAGAAGGTTGATAAGAATTTATTCAAAGTAATTATGATAATGAGTTAATTCATTTTAATTTATCCAGGTGCCAAAGTTTAGAATCACGTTCTGGGAAATTGTAGTACAATAAAATTCCTTTCGATAGTTTTTAGCACATATTTTCCAACAAAATGGCAAAGTTCCAAGAGAGCATAAAAAAGTTGTAAACTGCTCCATTTTCTTTTATTACATAATATCCGAAAAAAAATCCCTCACCATATTCACCTAAACTAATTTAAATGCTTTCTTTACCCCACCATCAAATTTCCTTTAATTTCCCATTTTACAGCTTTTCCCCCCTTATAGCTGAGAAAAAACAGAATCACATTAATTTTCATTCCCTTAATTCATCCCTCCAACAATTTTTCGGATGATGTCGGTAAAAAATGTGCAGAAATGGCATTTTATTTTTTGTTGTGTGTCGATAAATCAAAAAATAGAAATATTTGTATTTTTTTTTGCAGATATACTCACATTTTTATGATTGACTAATTTCATAAGCTTAAACTCCCTGTAGGCTCGTTTGGCATGTGTGACGTTCTGGAATGGCCTCGATAATTTTTTAATCGCCACATTTTGTTGTGTTAAAGTATCATAAGCGGCGCTGTAAAGGATGAAAGAGAGAAAATCGTCAGTTAAAAAGTTTAATTTGCATAAAAAATTAGATGACTGAGAGTCCCAAGCAATTTGAAGCTACTTAAATTAAGATATAAACGGTTAAATAACATTTTACACTAAACTACGGTGAGACATGCAGAAAGTTATAAGTGCGGTCGATTGAGAATTTAAATTTTCGCTTTTTCTAAACTACAAAATTTAAGTTTTTAAAACTAAAAAATGAGGAAAATCAAATGTCCGCACCTGAAAGAAAGGGAAAGAGTATAATCCAACATAATAAAGATTAATAATAAATGCTTAGACCGAAACCACCCACGTACATTCGTTGCCGCTTCTCTCTTTTTGATGGTGTAAAATTTTCATTAAAACCATCCATCTCCGACCCTCGAGACGACGCTCTCGCAACGCGTTAAAATCATCTATTATCACATCAGGTGTTTTGCTTTTCGCGGTTATGGAGTGGAAATCGCTTAAAAAGTTTACAGCGAGATAAAAGAAAAACTTTCCACTTCATCTACGCCGAAAATTTTCAACTTTGTAAGCACATCATCGATTTTTTTTCTCAAACTGCTCTTTTTTGGCTCCATTTCCATGATTTTTCGCTCCTTTTTTAAAGGAAACAATTGTGGGTCATTTGTAGCCAGCAGAGAAAAAGGCGTTTTTGAGCTCAAATCGATTTTCTTCTTTTTTAAGGGAAAAATAAGAAAAAGTTTTTCTACTTTTGGCAAAGTGTTGGAAGAGCAAAAATGTAAATTGTTAAGATTTATGATGCAAGTTTAGAAAAAGAACAGAAGAAGGTTTTGAGTTAGAAAAATTGAGATTGCATTACAAGATTGGGATTTGAAATTTTTATTAGAAAAATGTCAAAGTGTGAGGAGGAAAAAATTAAATTTCCTTTTTTTTAAACTTTAAGAACATATAAATTTTTGAAAAATGAGAATAAGGAAAACTCTAAACGTTCACTTTAAGAGAATTAATTTTTTTTTAAAACAACATTCACCAAATATCCTCAACATTTTTTAGGTTAGTGTATGAATTTTATATTTTCGAGCAGGGTTAGAAGAAAAATGTTCATTTGCCAGTCAATTAAATGTGTGAGTTAACAACGCACCCGAGTAGACGTGCGATTAGTAGAAAATTGTTATTTGCGTGAAGAAAAATTGTCGTAATTTGATACTTACACAACACAACCTTGCGCACCTTGTAATTCATCATGTAATTAATATAGATTAAAAATAATTAATTTAAAAAATTAAAAATTAATTCAAAATTTTATTTTCATAAACTCAAAAAATCCCAAACTCAATTTTACTTCTTAGTCTTGATGCAAAATGTACATGAGTTCTTGCTAAACTTTGCATAGGCATAGAAATCGTTTGGCTCTTGTTCATTATCTCTTGGTCATCACTTATTGCTTATGCTCAAGTTTATGAAAAGTCCGAAAGTTCTCCAAGAGTCAAAAATAATAAGATCATTCTCTTTTCTTGCTGGTCAAAGTCGATTGAATTTCGGTATGATATTCGAATATCTCATGCAGCTGTTCAAGTTACTGGGACATCGAATGAACCCACAATCAATTTGCTTCATGCTATAATGAGGTTTGGAGTCATAAAATACGCGAGAATTGACGAGCTTGCGAGTCCTCACATATAGCATTTTAATTTTTTTATATTTTTTGAGTTTATTAAAATTTTATTTTGAATTAGATTTAAACGTATTGTATTTTTTTATCTGTTTACCTGTCCCTCGTGCCGATAATTCAATATATCGACTCGGAACCAAAAATTCGGTATCTCCAAAGGTATATTTTACATAATCATCTGCCATTTTTATTCTTTTTTTAGAATTACTTCCCAAAAGTGATTTCTTAACTAAAAGAAAAGCCACAAAAGTTTTTTCGTCTTCTTTTTTTTCAACACTTCTCGCTTTCTTTTTCTTTTAGAATTTCGCAAAAAAGATAGTGGAAAATTTATGAACTGAATAATTGCTCTTTTTTAAACCACTCAACTTCTACCTAATTAACAGAAAAAGAACAAAAGAAAAAATAAAATTATAAAAAAATTGGGAAAATTAATATTTTGGGAATTTCTTCAAATTAGATCTAGAGAGATAAGCTTGAAATTGAAATTGCAGCTTGATTTAATAATTTATTCACTCTCATTGACCATAAAGCTTCATGATGCGCTTAAATTAATAATTTCGATCATTTCATGCTCATCGTTAAAGCCAAACATCAATTAAAATATTTACTCGAATGTAAAATTAAATTTCATTTTTGAATTATTATGAAAACTTCCATTTCACACTCACAATTGGAGAAAAAAGTAATTTAATATGATTCGAAGTGAACAGAAGCAACAGTGATGATGTGTGGAATTTTAAATATTTAATTTTGCATGAAAATTTACTTTGTAAGTAAAACCAGGAAAAGGTTAATGAGATTTTAAAGTTTTCAACATTTAAAGCTTTTTTGAAAAAAATTCGTTAAAATTTTGAATGAAATTTTTAAAAATATTCATGAACTGTTTGTGAATTATTTATGAAGCCGACAGGTGATTGTGACATGAAAACCAACCGAGTGAGTTAAAGTGTTATGAAGTTTTTTTTTTCGATTTAATTTCCAATTTTTTTCAACAACCATCAGCAAAAAATATGCAAAAGTCCGAAAATATTTTCGTCATTCTGTATATTTGTGTAAAAGATAGACTGTTGTCCCCTCTTTTCTACTAAAAATATGCGAAATTTGATCTATTGTCCGCAATAGTAAAATCACCTATTGTTATGTGCATACATAAATCCTCGAAAAAATGTGCACTCACAAAATTTGTATTTTCGATATTTGAGCCAAACTTTTTTGTTTCTTTTTTATTTTCGTACACATTAAAAATGGTTTCATGTTTCCCCAATTTTCTTTTCTAACTCTTGGACATTTTTCAAATCTAACTTTTTTGCCTTCTGGTACGGCTCGAGCTCTCGATGTTAGACTTGAATGATTAATTGATTGAATAAGGAAGTCTAACAGCAGCAGCACACAGAGACATTTACTTTTCATGCCACAAAGTTTCACTTCATTTTCCACCTGGTGGTTGTAAAAGTTTTCAACAGTTACGTTGAAACAAAATAAAAATAACTTAATTTTCCGCCTTACACCTAAAAATTGAAATTCCGGGATAAATTTTGTGCATGGTGAAATCATAAAAAAAAAGTTTCACACGGAGCGAATAAAAATTCCTCAGGCAACGCAATTTACAAACTAAAACTAAACTTTTTTTTATTACTCTCCCGGCTTAATTATATTCGGTTGGTAATTGAAACTTTCGTACGAACAAAATAAAGAAGAAATAAAAAAGTTTTAGCCGTAACATATTTTTTTCATTTCCACATTTTTCCCCTGGCGGCATTTTTATTAAATTTCAAAGCTTTTATTGTGTCTGTGAAATGTTTTCATATTGGCTTCGGTTGAAAATTAAATATTGATCGGAAAATATTTTTTTTGTAATTAAATTTGAAATGCCGCAAAGTATTGTATTAGGGTCAGAGACGAAATCAAATTGCAAATAATTTCATTTAGACTAAACTGATTTTTGGAAGCCTTAATTCACTAATAATTTGGGGATATCGCGATAATCTGCGAAGCCACAATGGATTTATGTACAGGTAAAAAAGGAGGAGTGGAAACTAATTTTTTAATTGCAATGTTTGCAAATTTCCATTTTTTATTTTACCATGAAAAGAATTAAAACTTTTTACAAGAAATTCACAATTTTTTAAATCTCTCGAGTGTCCACTTCTTTAAATATAATTTAAAAAGTGCATGAATTTAACTGCATACGTCCTGATGAGATTTTAATTTAACTAATTGAAGAAATTTCTCTCATTAATCAAAATCACTGGAAAGAGTTTTTTTGCGGAAAGTTAATTAAATAAATTGAGCTGAGAGTTCATTGAATTTTACATCAGACGCGACCACAAAATAATTAGCTTCACAAGCTCTCGAAATGTGATGACATTTTTGAAACAATTAATTGTCATCAAATCACCGCGACGACAGACCGACCACCGAGAGATACAATTACCGACTGTTCATTGTATCTTTTGCGAACAGGAGGGAATTTTTTATTTTTACCGTCACTAGCGAAATTCAATCTACAAATGCTTGAAATATTTCTCAGCACATCGACTTTAAACAGCTGATAACGTTAAATATTTTTATCAAAATGCTCATGTGAGGTTTTGATGAGTCAACTCATGAGACATTCACGTTTTTATACTGTTTTGATTTATTGTGCGACTACTAAATTTAGTTTCTCCCATGAGTCATTGAGTCTACCATAAAACAGGTTGAAAACTCTCTGTTTTTTTTTGTTTACACCGGGTGTGATATAATTTTTTAAACGCCAAGATAAGTGGGCAAAAATAAATGTTATAATTTCAAGCGTTAATTTTAAAAATAATGATAATGTTGCAATAAATCTCTCGCAAAATAAAACAGGAAAATTAAAATTTTATGCATTCACACACACTCCATGCTCGTCGCAGCATGATAAAATTCTCCTCTTTTATGCACAACGTCGAAAATATTAAAATTAACGCAAAAAAGCTACAATACAAAAGCGTGGCAGCTGCTAAATGAAAAAGAGGATGGTGAGAAAGCAAACAAATAAAATATGGAGGATGAAATGTCATCCGGGTACTTACCATACAATTCCTTGGGCGCCTGGTAAAATAGATTAAAAAGAATCGGATTAGATTTAAATATTAGATTAAATTTAAAAATTAAACTAAGAGCCTGAAGTTATGTGCCCGTTTACGGCATGAAGGAAGGAACAAAAAAAATTTTTGAGCTCTCAAATTCTCATGAAAGAACTAAATTTTTCAAAAAGCTTTGAATAAAAGACTTGATCGTGGAAAAGTGAAAAAATCTTCAATGCTGCGAAAAATTTTAAGGTAAAACTACGAAATTTTATTTTAATAAACTCAAAAAAAGGTACTTAAACTCCATTTCATTTCTTAGTCTTGATGCTGAATGTGCATGCCTGCTTACTAAACTTTGCATAGACGTAGTAATTTTTTGGCTCATTTTCACAATCTGGCAAGTGTGGAAGCAAGCGACGCTGTGGATTTGTACGATTAGTAAAGTTTTCCTTCCATAGACCTTCAGCAAGGTGGAATTGAAGCAAATATTCGAACGTACGTTGAACTTGTTCTTTCAGCGGAATAAAATTTGATCCTCGATTTTCAGCTTAGGCACGAATGAATCAAAGCGAATGTACTCGGAAAAGCTGTTGTAAGATACATCTCGATCAACAGGGCTCGCACTCATACCAATTTATAAGATCTCGGATCCAAATCAAAACTGGACTATAGCTCTTCCAATAGCTCAAAATAAGATCGCGGCTTTCCATCGACATTCGGAGGAATGAGCTGATTAGCAAACTCGCTTCATCGACGATAAGGTATTGCCACCTCCAACTTAACCTACTATCTCATGATGAGGTTTGGAGTCATAAAATATGTGAGAATTGACGAGATTGCAGACACTCACTTATAGCATTTTAATTTTTTTATACTTTTTTTGAGTTCATTAAATTTTTTATTCTGAATTAGATTTAAACTTATGAAAAACTTTTGATTTCCTTACCTGATCCAATTGGTTTTAGATTCTGATAGCGTTTTAATATTGTGAATTTTGTATCGCCCACCTCAACAGTGTAAAGGGGGTTTCGTGAGCTCATGTTGATATTGCACGAGCTTCCAATCAAATCACAAATTTTATTGTCTGCAAAGAAAAAGAAAACATTTGAGTTAAAATTGAATTATGACAGAAAAAAATACGTCAAGTATTGCAAGTCATTAAATGATAAGATTAAAACCTGTGTGGTCATATTTTTTTGTTAGAAAATTGTTTAAAAATCGTCAAGTGTGTGTACTTGGTTAATTACGTCAGAATAGCTCTGATTATGTCGTAAGAGAAATCTCAGAAAAAACTTTCACTTAGAATGTGTCGTAATCATCCTTAATCACGAAAGTTATTCAATGAAAATGCAATATCTCGAACTATGTGTGGAGATCACACGCTTCTTCTTCTTCTCCCCTAAATAGATTGAATTCTCTCACATTAATTCACGCACTTTTACCAACCATATCTTCAATGTCATCACGCAACAACTTCAATTTTTTTCTCCCTTTGATTCAGCTGAGAATTCATTCATGAAAAATTGCTGTTATCATTCTCATCTGTCCCCTTCTGGATAGAAAAGAAAAACTTTTCACTCACAATAAACAATTTGTGTCGGTGGAGCGATAACTCAAAAAAGCACATGTTTGAGTGAAATATATTTTTTGTGCCTTTTAATCTTTCTGAATCATTTGTTAGCAATTTTATTTATGAATCATTCTTGACTGCCGTCACCATTACGCAACACACATACGCATTCGTTTATCGATTAATGCTCAACATTTTAAATTTTATGGCATTCAAAAGTGATATTTTATCTCATTATTGATCCTTTAATCGAAAATTGGACCTTTTTAAATGTGACATAACCCATATCATCGATGGTTCTTTCACTCACTTTGAAATATTGATTTTATGATAATACTTAAGAGTGAGATACACACAGGACCAAAATGATATATAAGGCGCCAGACTTGGTGAATAAAAGGATGGCGAACAATGAGGGGGAAATTGTGAATTTGCAAAATGAGAAATTGATTATAATAATTCGCTTTTATTCTCGATATCATCCGTCAGTATGCTTTCGGAGAGGGAAAACTGGCGGCATGAATAGAAAAGGGATCGAAAGAAATTTTCTTTTCTCCGGAAGTCTTCTCTAATTTCACTCGGTTGTCAGCGATTTCTCTCCACCCTCAAACTATTCTAATATTTCAACGCATCATAAAAATCATATTCAAGTTCTTTTTTATTATTTCTTTAGCGTAATTTATTTTATATCTTTTTGTAAGCTAATAGCTTTGTTATTATTGCTGTCATGTCGAGTTAAAACTATTTATTCCTAGAAAGTTTTGCTAAGGATATTTTTATGTTTGAAACTGTGGTATTTAGATTTAATGATGAACTTGATAACAACCTTTTTGCGAAGCAATTTTGATAATTAAGAAATTATTAAATTTTAATCAAGTTCATACACGTGACATGTCTGAAATATGATAACTGCCTTGTTGTTAACAACTCACAAATTTATGAGTGTACTCAACGAGACTCTAAGGAATTATTAATATTGATTTATGACGAAATTCCATCTAACTTTATCTCGTATATAATAAAGTTGACAAGGTTGGAAAACATAACAGTTTTTCTAGAAGTTTTTCCGTGCGCACTTGGGAAAAAAGTTGCGATTTCTATCAGGTAAAAGTGACGCAGTTAATTATATTAAAATAATAAAATTAACTCACCATACTTTAGAAAAATCCATTATTCAAGTCTTAAACCGTCTTCAAATTCACTTTTATCTCTCTATCAACCTTTTTCTCAGGTCCTTCAGTCAATTACTTAAGGTCAAAAGTGAGAAGTTTATTTTTACAGAAATAATTAATATTCCTGAAACGAAATCGAGAAGGAAGAATTTTTTGTTGAGAAATGCTACAGCAAATTTTCTTAGAGATTGACTTTTGTGCACAGTTTGAAGTTCATGCAGCTAAGCACCGAATTAAAATCTCTTTGAATCACATAAAGAATTGAAAGCTCCCACACAGGAAATTTAATTTTTTCTTCTTCATGCACAAGGTTTCAATGACGTCAGAAATTTCATAAAAGACTTAAGAATTTTCCATCAGAAGACCTTACAAGTGAAACGTGATGTTGCGATAATTTTAGCTTCATCATTGCCACTATTTCATCAGAATCATAAAATCAATTTATCTTTTTTTTTGCAACGATACTTTTTTGTATCGAAAGCGGACATTTATAAAATTATTTCAATCGTGGTTTAAATAATAAAGTTCCATTTCATTCGATTAAATGTAAATTTCAATTTTGACGAAACGCAAAAATATTTTTCTTCTTTAATGCCAAAGTTCATTGCCAAGATTACATTTTTTCTTGCCTACATCAAACATCATGACCGAAATGCCTTATTATTCCATCGTTAGATACGTGTACTGTCATCAAGAACATGAATAAGAAATTTTGCATCATATGGTTTCCATAAGCACAAAAAAAGCAGACACAGAAAGGGAAAGAAACCCCAAATTTATGTCCACAATGCGTGTAGGTATTGCTGAAGAAAGTTTTACACAGAGAGGGCGAAATCATTAAAATACCATTATACATTCTGCTTTCAGCTGCTACCGAATTTGAAACGCATAAAGTTGAAAATTTCATGTAGGATGTTAAAGAGTTTACGAAATACAAATTTCGAGTTGGTTTTCATTCCTCACCAAGGAGAGAAGAGAGCTCATTAGTCGGCGAAGTGAAAACGAGTTAAATTCCGAAGAATTTCATTTTTACATGCCGCGTCGTTCGTCATGATTTATTGATATGATAAATTACTTTTTCCCTCCGAAGAGATATTTTTCGCTCTCGAAGGCACTGACTAATGTAGTGGAAAAGAAGTAATGGAAAAAGTCGGAAAATAATTTTACTTTCTTCGGTTACGATTTCATAAATTGTCCTTATTCGTTTGATTAGCGTAAAAAATTATTCTGACCTGAGATTATTAAGGAAAGTGTCTGAATAAAATTCAGGAAGTTAAAATTTAAAATTAGATTACCAGACGTTTTTGAATGACCGTTATAATTTTGAAAAATGGACATTTATCTAGCAGTAAATTTTTTATAAAACTGAAGCAGATCATTTTTTAATTTAAACGAAATTTCTTTGTGGAATAAAAGTGGATCGAGTTCAAAAGGATCAGCAGCGTGAAATATATAAAATTACATTTTATGATGGATGAAAAGCTCTTGTGTTACCTTGTAACGCTGTGTAATCAAAACAGGCGTGTTCGCCCACGTAATCAAAATTCGTTGAATAAATTTCAGAGACCAAGTGTTATGGAACAACATGTCCAAAGTGAAAATTACAGGCTTCAAATTTTCACCAATACATCCATTTATTGAAAACGGTAGCTGCCAACCGCGCTCCATGTTTTCTTATTTAATTTTCCTCTCGCTTCAAGAGAGCAAAAAATATTTACCAAATCGCAATAGAAAAAAAGTGATTAATTCAAGTAAAGAAACATCAACGCGCTAAAATGTTTGCTTTTAATTAATTTCTCTCCTGCCCTTTTTCATCGCAACTTCACGTCATATTTTCTTTTTTCTCTCGAGGCACACCCAAATCAATTAATTTAATAAAGATATTAAAGCTATGCAATTTATTGATTGAGGTGTATAAAAATAAAGTCACAAAATTGTTGGAGGGAATTTGGTAAGTTTTAGTTTAAAATCCGTTAAATTTTTTCTTTAAAAAAAATTCAAAATGGCTGAAAAGCTTCTTTTGAAATCCCTCAAAATAAATTGAATTGTAGGCTTTTCACACTTGGTAATCGAATCCAATTCAATTGCCCTCTTAAACGAAGAGGATTCAATACTCAATATTCACCTATCGTCAACCCTTCAAAAACATATTTGTCGCGTCAAAATTTGTCGTCACAATCGATATGTCATGCTACTTGAGTTATCAATGGCATGAATGAAATTTATTTTAATGATTTCCATACAAAGTAAACACTCCACCATCAGCATACAACCACACGCCATAATTCACTAGAGATCCTCACGGTTTTCACCGGTTCGGTTATAACCGGTTTTCACCGAAACTTATAATAACCGGTTTCACCGATTTTTTCTTCCGGTTAACCGGTTTTGAAATCAATATAAATTTTTCTGTTTTTTGAAATTATTTTAATTTTATTGAAAAATTACAATTTAAATTTATAAATATTTTCAATTTTTTAACCGTTTTTATGTTTATTTTAATAAACTAATCTTCAAATACTAGTATTGTGAAAAAACAGGTGCTAAAAGTCCACTAAAAGTTTTTATTTATGAGAAAACTTTTACGTTTCTCATGTAAAAAAAGTTTTGTTTTATTCCTGGTTTTATTCAATACTTTTACACTCTTTCACAATTCAGTTTCTTTACAGTGAATTTTGGATTTTCGACAATGTGAGACGAAAAGAGTTACGGTAATTATTGTGAATCTATAGTAGTTTTTTAATATTTTTTGTCGTCGTTTTTCGAAAGCAAATCGTCTAGTCAGCAAGCTTCGCAATAGACTTGGAGATGAGAACATCAATACAATTGCCTTTCTGAAGTGTTATTTTAGATATAAGTTAAATTAATCTTTGTTATTTAGTTTTTAAGTGTCTTAAGTTAATAAATTTTCGTTTTATATACAATTTTTTTTCAGAAATTTAGATAAAAACTCATAACCGGTTAACCGGTGAAAACCGGTTATGAGCATTTTAAAACCGGTTAAACCGAAATCGTGAAAACCGGTTATTTAAGGATCTCTATAATTCACATTCTTAATTGCAATTATAAGCTCATTTACGATTCACGAGTTTTAATGAAGGTGTTTTTCACTGTCGGAAAACGTAATCGTTCGCATTTTTATTGTACATTCCACCATCTCCATTCCATTCAACGAGGGACGATGATGGTGATTTTTCTCATTCACTCCGCAAACAATTGCATTCATCATGCCAACCGGGTTACTCCCGGAGGGATTAAAAGAAATTCCTTTAAATTTTTTCCCCAACTCAACACTTTTCGCTTCAAACAGCTGCAGCGAGGAAGTTTCTTGCTCCATAGCCAAAGGTTTTCTTTCACTGCGGTTTGATTTCTTCTTCTTTAAATTCGAGGGTGATTTCTTCTATCAATGTGTAACCTTTTCTTTTCCCCCTCATGCTACTGAGAAATACCACAAAACATACGAATAACAACATCAGCACCGAGAATGAGAGAGTGGGGTGAAAGGAGGAAAACTTCCTGATTCCATTATCGATTTTTCAAACCGCACTCATCATTGTGTTTCTCTACATTGTTGTATGCGCTCTATCTATATATTCTACTCTCCCCGAAAATTTGACGATTCGCATTCAATATTGAAAAGAAAGAGATTTTTAAGAGCGAAGGGGAGTGTGGGAGTTGACGAGTGGAGTGAGAAGCGAGAAAATTCATTTTACTGCGATTATTTCTTTTTTCTGAAAGTGTTTCATCTTAAATATTTTTGCATGTACGATTGAATCGAATAAAAAAGATGAGACTTTCTTGTTTGAGAAATTTTTTCAAAAAAAATTATCAAAAAAAATTTTAAATTTAAAAACTCCAGGAAAAATCATTCATTTTAAAAAAAATATTAAATATTAGTTAAAAATGTGATATTTTTTAAAATTTGAGAATTCATCCTTGCATCTTTGTACAAATTTAAAAGCCAATAAAATTCCAATTTCATCTTTTAAATGAAATCATGCATGCATCCAGAGTTTTATGTAAGGATTTGAAAAAGTGAAAAATAGAAGAGAAACTTTTTTCATATTTAAGAGCTCATATAAAAAAGCTTGAAATTTGCATCTTAAGTGGAAGAAGCAATTGCTGTGCATGAGAGCGAACAAAACGCAATGAAAACATAAGGAAACTCATATTTGCACATACATGTTCATTTTTTGATTGAAGTTGAGAATTTTTTATGATTTGTGTTCTCTGCCTTCCGGCTGAAATCGGATACGTTTATCCTTGATTCGCTAAAAAATTGAACAGCGTCAGAATGTTTAATAAACACAAGGCACAACGAGGCAAGGTGAAAGACATCGCTTGTCGAGATATATTTTTTTGGTAGCGTTGTAAACTTTTGTTATCGAGTATGAACGGGTGAGAGAGTAAAATGGAATTTATGTCGAGCAGCATGTCGTGCTTTATGTAGGAAGGGATGCCAAGAAGAAAACAAATGCGAGAGAGATTTTATGAATTAATTTTTTTATTACATTTCAAGCTGGAAACACTTGTGTAAAAGGGATGCTTTTAATACTTTCATTAGCATTTTAATAACTCCATGATTAGTTCTTATGGAATTAACGACTTTATCGAACTTGATTCTGCGCTTGAATGAAAAAGTTATAAACTTTAATTTTTTGTGAATATTTTATCATTTTTTGACCTCAAATTGTTAGTTTCAAAAATGTTTTTTTTGGCCAGTTGGCCACTTAAAAATTCAGGACATAAAATGGCACGCAGGTGATTAGCATAACTTAATTATACGACAACCAGGTTGAAGTTTTTCGAGGTTAGTCCTTTGAAGGTCAAAAAAATGATTTTCATTCGCATATCATTGCATGTCGACTATCAACGACTATTTTCGTACATTTATTACATAATGTTTGAAATAATTTTCATATTTCCATTTATAATTGCGTGTGCACAAAAGCAACAAAAGCATAGCCAGCAGTCGCTTTTAATTGAAATTTTTGAGTCTCAATTTATTTGCACGCCGCCGTCTAAACCGCATGCAGAGAGTTCATCGATCGTACTTTAGTATTTGTTGAGAGAAAATAGGTTGGCACGATATAAAAAGAGAGTCATGTGATGTATGACTGTGAGGCTAGCTTGCATTTATATTCCTTTTCATAAACTTCGACTCTTGTATAAGAGTTTAAAAAAGTAATTTTTGAGCCAGACAATTTTATCGATTCTTTTGAACTTTCAATCTTTCACAAAGATTGCAATCATCGTAGACATCCGCAATTGATCCTAATTGAAATTCAAGACCTTTGAGACACGAGTGGACGTTTGTCAAAGGAAAGCGGAAAAATGTTTTCCTTTCTTAACTAGAAAAACTTTCCTTCCTGTCAATTTTCATTTCCATAAAAAGAAAATTCATTTTTCATGATTAAAATTCTCGACATGTAAATTGCGTGATGGCTTGTGCTGGTTGCGAGCTATAATCGCTGCCAATAAATCTTTTATGCATGGTGTTCATGAATCTTCCTAATGCCATCGCCATGTTTTTGTTTCAATATCATTTTGCATTCACATGCTCAACATAAATCGTAAGTGACAGTTGATATTCTCCACTCAATGCGAATTTTCTTTAACCTTGAAAGCGCATTTAATAGATTGAATGTAGATAATCTATGTAATCGGATTAACGATTGTATCAACTTAAGCTTCTTAGTTGGTGAAGCGGCATAAGCTCTTTTCGATCCCGGTGGTAATTACATAGCTTTTACATAATGTCTAAATTCTAGAGGATTCATTAATTACAGCAGGTACAGTGTATGAGAAAATTGCCATAGAAATTCACAACGGAAGCATAAACATCAATTATTCATATCGTCTTCAGATTTCAACCCTCATACTTGTGTGCGCAGTACTTCAGTTATTGAAAAGCTTTCGAGCATATGCATTTCGCAAAAAATTGTCAAATTTGTGTTGCAGACGAAAAAGAGGATTACGCTAGAAATGATTTTGGCAATGCGACATGCTTGAATAAAATTTAAAATTTTCTATCACGCTTGACACAAAGTAATTCCAGTCGAGACAAACAAACAAATTTTGTATTTTATATAATTGCAACTTTTTAATAAAACACTCTTAAATTCATTTTCAGCACGAATTCAATCAAATGCGAGAATTTCGCCTGAAAGGAATCGCAATTAAATTTCTGAATTCTCTTTATCTCTGCAGGTATTCACGGTATGTCATCAAAACCTGTGCTTCTCTCTCGCAAGCATGTTTTCTTTTTGTCTGATTTTTCAAGCGCAAGGTAAACAGCATTATATAAGTGCCATCACATCGTATGACAACACATACTAATATTATGAGGGTTGAAAACAAAATTTTCCGAGAAAAACTTTTTTTTGTATGTGTTGAAAATTTCACTTCCTCATCTCATAACTTCAATTGAATGACGATGGAGGAAGAAATTGAGGTGATGTCGGCGGGTTGTTTAGTACCTTTTATTGTGTGCAATTCACCCACAAAGGGAGTCTCGAGATTTATAGTGCACACATCGTACGTATATTAACCGCAAAAAAATTCTTTTTAATCTTGTGTTTTTGTCTCACATAGAGAAAGTTTATGAATATGGTTTAATAGCGTGTGTTTCGGTATGAAAAGAAAATTATTGTATTATGGAGGTAATATTTTTTTCCAGAATGAAAATTCTAGAACGTTAAATAGAAAGCATCAATGCCATTCTAAGTCGGATTTTATTTTTTCTATCATCAATGGAGAAAAAATTACTTTAGAATTTTTTCGGGAGCTTGCAATAAAAATAAAATCCCCTCGTTTTAAACTGTAAGCAGCATGAGTGAATAAGGTAAATTCCCAATAGAGAGTAATCTGTGTATGTGTAATAAAGTAACAAACTGTAAAGTAAAAGTGCTCCCTTTCCGCTTTTTCAAGAGAAATTTTTCCTCACTCACGTTATGAAAGCAGCAAAGCATAAATGGAACAAAAAGAATATTTTTGATAAAAAGTAGCGGGGAGTTGAAAAGGGTTAGCATGTAATCTATACGCAGTAAAATATGAAAATTTTCATACACAAACACGCTTTATACTCATTCGGCAAACAAAGAATATGATGATGATGCGATTGCAGCAGAGAAATTTTGCATCTGGATTCATGTGCAGGCATTTTAAAATATTTTTACTTATATAAATTTTAGATCTCCTCCACATGTTGGGAATTATTAAAATTTTATTCATTTCGTAATGTTTTGCAGCGTCGGCGGTTATTTTTGTGTGAAAGAATCGCTTCTAATTAGCAAAATATGTGGAAAAACACGTTTTGAATTTTGATTATGAGGGGTTGCTTTATATGAATGTGTTTTTCCCTCCCAACCAGATTAAGATTTGTGGGGTTTTGACCTAAAACTATCCCGAATTATGTACAAATAAAATCCATTGCCTCATTGACTTATAAAGCAAATAAAAAACTTTTTCCTCTAGTTGTAGCTAAAAAGGGTTTGACTCAGTAATGGAAAAAGACTCTTCAACACGCCCCAAGTACAATCATAATGAAATGAATGAAATGTTCTCTCATTTAAGAGAATAAAGGGTGAGCTAAAAATATTCAAATTCATGGTGCGCTCCATACAGCGCACATCACGCCAATGTGCTGAGAATAAATCGCAATTAAATTGGTAAAGTTTGCATAATGAATTGTTTGCTTCCTGCATTTTCTTGCTGCGGGCTATTCTCCAGCTCTTTTCCTTCCTGCTCCTCTCTTCGTGTATCTCTCTCGCAATAAATTAATTATTATTGACTCTATGCAAACTCATAATTAACATTTTGTTCTATCTGCAACATATGACGACCATGTTGATGTGTCCGGACATGATATACACGAAAAAAAACTTTGATTAAAAGTTGAATATTTTATGGAGCAAAAAGTTGAAGAACAATGGAACAAACTTGATTCATTGACTAAGTAAAGTGAGATAATAATTGACGAGGCAACACATTAATGTTAGTTGTGTTTGTTTTTATCAAACATGCCGGCCTATTTTCTCCCACATAATGGATTGAAATCGATTTTTTTTCTTCTTCGAAACTCGAATGAAGGACAATCGAGAAGCCTTTTTTTGTGTGTTCTGTTCAGTTTATTTATTTTTAGCCGCACATATACAGAAACATCGACAACTGGCTTGATTCATTGGTGAGAGAAATTTCTTGAATACGCACTGACAATTTTTTTTGTGGTTTTTTTAACATTGATTGATCAACAGTATTGAAGAAGTGAGCTCGTAAATCCACCGCTGTCAGGCTGATTGGCGAAAAAAGTGAGAGTCTTAAATCTTTTTTTCGTTTTAACATTATAATCCACTTAATTGTCACTTTCATCAATATTCCACTTCCCTTTCTAGTGTCACGCTTGGAAAGTTTCATCCTAAAGGCGCATGAACGATCGATCAATGAGTTAATTTTAATTCACGCAATAATCCCTTCGACATTCAATTTTTTGATTTTTATTCGAAAATCCCCTTCAAGGCGTTAATAACTTAATAAGGCCAATTTTGGAGGGAATTCAATTTGAAACTTTTTAATGACATTCTTTTGCAAAATAATAAAGTTAAGCTTCAATTAAGAGAATAAAAACTTTATTTCTTTAAAATTATGAAAAAAGTTTGCGAGACCTTGCAAATATTTTGAATGAATTTATAGTAAAATTAGAAAAGGACTTTAATGAATTTCAATTGAGTTTCCTCCCTTCAACTTTATTGCCGATATTGCCAAAAATGTTCGATTTGTATTAAGCCCAGGATATAATGAATAAACGCAATCAGCCGTGTAAAGAGCAAACCGGAAATTTAACGAATGTGTTTATTCATACTTTTTTCTCTATATATTGTGAATCGCCCTCTAGGCGATCGACAACAGTGAGTTTGTCTCTTTTCAATCTCCCTCAAACCTTCAAACTCCTCAAAATATTTCATGTGTATGCACTGTTGTTCTTACCCTAGAACTAATTCAATCAATATTCACCCCCTCTTTTTACACAGTTCGAGGCACTTTCTAGATTCGCATCGAACAAATTCACTCTGCCCTCAATGAACATTATTCGAGCTTATTATTTAAATTAAATTGGAGAAAGAAAATCATTCGAGGGCTCCTTGTTAGTGTATTAAAGATTTCTTCATTGTTTATCAAAGAATTTGATGTTAATGGAATTGGAGCTCGAAATCTTTTAATGGGCATCACTTAAAAAAAGGGAAGATTCGCTTGTTAAAAGTTCAATGGAGTGGAAAATATTGAGGAGGGATGGACTAGGTTGAGATAAATGCTGAAAATTTGTTTAGCATCGATTTATTAAATTTATTAAAACAAGATGAGACAATTAAGAATTTTGGCAAATAAACCCGAAATACCAAAAAAGACCTCAATTATTAATCCATTCGGAGCCTCCACGAAAACTAATAAAATCATTACAGAATTCTGCAGAAGAAAAAAGATTTTCCTCCTCTAATATCACATTAATTAATGAGAAAGCTTCCATGTCTGCGACTGACGTTGATGGTATGAAAATAGTTTTTTTATACAATACTTAAAGTACCATCAATTCAAAACAACATTGTTGTGTCCATCAAGCTAACTAATGGTGAAGCTATTCATCGAAAAGACCGCATTTGCCGCACCATGCATTTAAATAAACGCTCTATGCGTATAGATTTATTGAAACAGTAGGAAGGGATTTGAAATTGCTGACCATCAGACACGACATGTGCCAACGGATAAAACAATTAATTTTGAGTCTCATCTAAAAAATCATTTTTCATTAGCAACGACATAATTTTTGTTGTTGTTGCGCAAGTGCGATAAAATGAGATTCTAAAGCTATTTTCTAAAGAGGGTTGACGAATAATCTTATAAAAAGAAGAGAACATCTTTGATAGATAACGGCTTAATGAACGTGACTCAATAAAGTCGTTAAATGCCGGATGAAATGTGTAAATTCGCTTACTTTTCTTTAATTTTTCACTCTCTATAGGTTCGAGAGGACAATCTGCCACAAAGAACTGAACTCAATTGCAACACAGAACACTCGATAAGTATCTAGTCAATTTTTTCCACTCTATATCTTCTCCACTACTGCTGCATGGGGAAAGCAGTTTTATCTTCTTCCTCGAGCACTTCACTGAATTGTTATCTTTCCTTTTATATCTCACAATTGAGTTGCCATTGAAAAACACTTGAAGAATTTTCCTTTCCTTTTTTAGGAATTATTTTTATTTCTCATATTTTTCCACCACAAATATTTTTTCCACAATTATTTCTTTAGACTTAAAAAAATATTTGAAATCTCCAAAAATATTCACCAAAATAATCTTAGGACGCGTTTGAAATCACCGGTGAATTCCAAAACATTCAAAACTCATCTGTGGAAGCGGTTGGAAAATTTTCCCTTCTTTCCTCAAATTTTCCTCAACAAACCGAGCTCCACACCAATACAAATGCAGCCACGGAAGGGCTATAAAAACAACCGAAAATGTGCAGCAGTACGTACACGAGCGGGAAATAGAAAAGAGGGTAAAAAGTTGAGAGAGAGAGTTGAAAATATTTTACGAGCATTTCCATGCTGTTTATTGCCATCACTACTATTACGTATTTCATTCTTTTACGAAAATTTACCAATACAAGTGTCATCACTCTCTCAGAATTTCCTTTTCAATGAGAGTGGAAATGCAATGGAGAGAAAAGTGTCAGTAACAATTTTTTTTGACTCGCAGCGGCTTTTTATGTTTTCTTTCATTTTCTTCACCCCCTTTTTTTCGCTTCCTCGCTCTCTTTTGCTCCGTTTCTCCCACACACAACATTTTTTTTTCGGCTGACAGTTGTTTGTGTGACGTCAGGATAACGGAGTACGAAAATCGATTTTCTTTTTCCCCCTTCTTTCATAAATTGCAAATAAAAAATATTCTCAAAGAGAAATTTGTCACGCTATCATGATTTAGAGGATCTTTGATATCTAGCACTTATTTTCGACACCGTCGTGATGCCAATATTAAATGAACAACATGCATGCACATTTCGTTATGTAATTTTGAATCTTTTTTTTTTGTACGACACTCTTTTATTTTTCTCGCAACAACTCGTCATGTTTTATAGGTGACCCAGTCATTGAGTTCTCCCCTTCAACTCCGATATATAGCTAAATTAAGTCAAGGGGGTTCATACTATTTTTATGTGTTGTTTTTAGGGAAAGAAATAATTGATTTTCAATCTAAAAGAGAGATGTGATGTGAAAATCAATTTTATTCTCACTAACGTGATACATAATCTAGGAAAAGAAATCTCTGACACTGGTTGGCATGTGGAGCACTAAATGTTCTCGATAGTTATTATAATCAGATGTTTTTTATGTTGAGGAATTGGCTGCATTGCAGAACATGAGCAACTCTCTCTCTCTCTCTCTCTCTCTCGCAGCATATCAAAAACATGAGTTCTTTCATAGTTGAGTTCACAATTTTATAGGAAATCGATATATCATCGTAGGAGAAGAAGAATTTCTCCACGTAATTCAATTAATTTCGCTTCACATCGTCCCTCGCATTTTTCGCCTTATTTTTTGTGTGTCAACGACTCGACTCATCCATATATTAAAAGTGCTTTCTCTTCGCGTCGTTGAGTGATTTTATTTTGTTTACGTAAATAAAGTGAAATAAAATCCAATGGTATGGAAATTTAAATGACTTTGCCGCCTCACTCAAGTAAGGTCCTCTCGCTTCATTTTGAAAGTCACTAAAAATAGATTTTTCCTCCCTTTCCTCCGTGCATAAATTTTCATCTTATTTTTTGCTTATTCATTCAACCACCTCACTCTATTTGTTCATCGTCGTCGTCATCCGAAAAAAGTGATAAAACATGCATGAAACATTCCGTATGATGAAAGAAAATGATTCTTGGGATTTTATTAGTGTCAGGAGCAATTAAAGTTTACCATGCTCTAAAACAGAGAGAGAGAGAGAGTTGAGTTGTGGCAAAGTTCATAGGGGTGGAAAATGTTAATCGAAAAAAAAGAATGGAGACATTCATGTGAGGTAACGAGAAAGGGGAGCGAGAAAGTAAATTCTAGTCAGATGATGGTGTAAAGTAATTTTCTCTCTCCTATGAATTTTATTCTCGTTATCATGAGAAAAGAGATTTTCACGCGAACATTGTCAAACATTGGCAAAAAATACAACACGACAATTTTCTCTCTCTCGCCCTTAAATGATCAATAAGTTTGTTTCAAATTTTAGCTGAGGCGTGGTTAAAGGGAAAGGAACACTAACGTAAAAATCAGGCTCTCAAAAAGAGCACGCGCACTGGAAGAAAAAAATTTACATATATCCACTAACACTGATGCAATGTGTACACATCATAATTCTCTCACTCGCAGGACTTGACTCTGCTTAATTATTTGACAATTCGCACTTGAGTTTTCTCTTATGCAGGTATATCAAAAAACAATGTTTTTATTGTCAACAATGTTGCTTTGAAAAATAAGCAATTTTAGATTTATATGGCAACAATTTCACAACAATTTGTATGGCAACAATTTTACAACAATGGAAAAAGAAAAAGAAGATTGTCAACAATGTTGCTTTGAAAAATGTCAAGTTTTAGATTTATATGGCAACAATTTCACAACAATTTGTATGGCAACAATTTCGCAACATCTTGTATGGCAACAATTTCGCAACACTTTAATCCCGTGATTTATTTTAATCTCAAATAAATTTAACCTATGAAATATTTGTATGTCAACAAAAAATGTATGGCAACAATGAGTTGTATGGCAACGTTTTAGGATTTGGAAATTGTATGGCAACAATGAAAATTGTATGGCAACAATTTAGGCGCTAAAAAAATTGAAGTAAAACGTGAGGTATATAATTATTAACTGTTTGCTATATAAGCATCCATTTGCGGTAACTGCACAAGAGTTGCGAAAAATTATTTTGTGCTAAAGCATAATGATGAAGATCCGTTGGAGACGATAATGCGATGATACTCGAATTATTTTCATTATTTATGAGGGTTAAGTGAATTTATGTATGAGAAAATAAAATTAATTAGATTTAAGAAGAAAAAAGTTTAACGGAATTTTTTAAAAATATTTTTCAACGAAAACTTTTTCTCAATAAATTTCCCACACGTCTTTCATAAGATCCAATAAATAAATTCCCTCACAAACCTTGTTCATATTTCAACCAAAATCAATATTATTATGTCGCATTATTCTCTCACAAAGACCCCAAAAAAAATTTATAAACGTGCAAAAATCCATTGCCAATGATCTTGTCACATTAATCTATTCTCTCTTCTGTTGGAATTTAATATTTTTTCTCTACAAAATATAGCAGAAGGTTGTTGGAGCTCTAGATGCATTGTTGTTATTGGAAGTACATTGAATGGCTTTATTGGAGAAAAGAAGAATAATGTGTGTGCACTTTTTTGTGTGTTGTTCGCTGCCTTTCTTGCCTTCTCTTTTATAATCTGAGAAAACGATGTTGTTTATTGAATAAACATAAATAATGTTTTAAACGCTCTTCTGATACACAAAAAATACATTGAATGCGCTTTAGTAGCAGGAGAGGAAGGGAAACAAAGCAGAAATATTGCAAAACGATCATCTCTAAGGCGATTTTCTTGTCTTCGTCGTTATTCCTTTTGTTCACCACATTACAGCCGACCTTAATCACATTTATTGTTGCAAAGGAGCGACTTCTTGCTTCCCTTTTTTTGAATTAAAAATGTGAACTGGCTTTAGTTAAAAATTTGCGTTTTCATCCTTTTTGTAGGTGAAAACTCGAGAAAATTTTCCGATTTTCTTTTAAATTTTTTTCACTATTGTGGAAATTCTGTCGATTTCCCGAATTTGGAAAATTTTCTCTTTTGAAAATTCTCGAGAAAAGTGTCAATTAAATCGTTTTTAAAAATTTGCGTTTTCATCCTTTTTGTAGGTGAAAACTCGAGAAAATTTTCCGATTTTCTTTTAAATTTTTTTCACTATTGTGGAAATTCTGTCGATTTCCCGAATTTGGAAAATTTTCTCTTTTGAAAATTCTCGAGAAAAGTGTCAATTAAATCGTTTTTAAAAATTTGCGTTTTCATCCTTTTTGTAGGTGAAAACTCGAGAAAATTTTGCATAACTTCAAGATAGAAAAATGTTTAAATAAAGCTTTACGTTTTTCTTTACAATAAGTGAGTATTAAAATTTTTGAGAGTTTTTTTTGGTTATCACCGACATTTAATTTTATGGTTTGGTATATCATGTGCATAAAATTTCATGCGGTACAATGAGAACACACTCAATAATTTTATTGAAAAGTTCCAATAAGAATTTCAATAGAAAATAAATCACTCAAATTTTATTGTATTATCGTCATTGTCGTATTTAAAGTTCTTGTGAACTATGAAATTACTTTATGTGTATTATGAGCAATAAAAAATTATTTTGATGTCACAAATTAATTGCATTTTAAATCTCAATAAACGATTATCGAGAAAAAAACACTTTCTTACATATTGGATTCTGATAAGACCACCTTACAATTTAAATATGACGTCAAGTGAGATTCTTCTTGCACTGATGGTTGTCGTGCACGAATTTATTTCGAAGAAAAACGTCAATCGTATCACGATTTTATTTTACAAGGGAGTCAGAAGAGTTTTGAATTTTTTTATAGGTCACTTTTTCGCATTTAATTGATTTTTTGCTAAGCCGCATTTACGAAAAGGCTTTTCACCAAACGCCCTTCCACCTACCTTGTTTTCTTCAACTATCCTCGGGTCAGAACAATTTTATTTTTAATCCTCTTTAACTATGATGCAAACACACACAATAATTACGAGCAAAGTTATTAATTTCTTTAAATGATATTTTTCATAAAGTTTTAGCACTAAGGGAACTTTATAGCTTATTTGTGGGACGGAGTAAGGAATTAGTACAAGAAGAAGTGTGAAAATTTATGTTCTCCACTTTATTTTAAAATATCGAGTTTTCAAGTGATTTAAAATTTTTTGAAATAAATAATTCTTAGGACAACACTATAAATTTAGTAAATTATGTAATTAATATAAAATTTAATTTTGAAATTTCTATTTTTATTATGTGGAATTTTTTAATTTTTTGATTAAAAATAATTTATTGATAATTCTTATTTTGTTCAATTAAACAAAATTTATTTCATGAGAAAATTTAAACTATTTTTTAACTATGAAAAATTTTTAATTTTCAAAAATTGTCGTTTTATTCGACTCACCCGCATGCTACCTATTTGCTCGTCTCGAACAAAACCGTTGATGACTAAAATTAAACTTGTGTTGGTGTGATATGATGCTGAAGAAGAATTACTTTTACAAAGCGCTTTTAGAACAAAATCTTTTTTACAAAAATTTTACTTGAAAATAAAAATTAATGATGAATTTAAATAATTGGTTGCTTCGTTAAAAGCTCAAAATAAAAAACCGTTGAAGATTCCTCCAAATTAACCGTTGAATTCAAAAATAATCTCCACTCGAGCTGCCCTTCGTTGGGTTGTTGTCCTCGCTAAATTGGTTTGTGTCTTGACTTTTTTGAGATTCGATTCTAAAGTTCGAAACCGATATATTTTCGAAGTGAAATAATTTTTTTGTGAAAAACCTGGTTTAAAGGACAAGAAAATCCTCACAAACACTATTAGAATTAAGTTAAGAACTTGCAGAAACGGGGGAAAGTGGATTGCAATGCAATTGCTACAAAAAAGAGTGATAAAAATCAATTTAATTGCACCTCGCTGAAATTTCAAGAAAAAAATTCGATAAAGATAGTTAAAGAGACAATACCAGGATATAAAAGCGATAAGCACTTAATTAAAGGTGAGTCGAGTGTAATTATGGTGACTAATTGTGATTCCGTGATGTGTAAGGTGATGAAAAACGCACAAAAAAAATCACCCTCAAAAATACAAAAGAAAATTTTTTCTTCATTTGCATTTAAATTTCTCACGAAACTTCACTCTCTCACTCTGTCTGGCAAATCCTTTCGCTTTCGTCAATAGCTGGAAATTCCGCAAAAAAAATAGTTATTTTCGCAGCATCCAAAAAAACTGGTGGCAATTTTCTACAACCCTTTGCTCGCACTTCCTTCCGTTTAGTCAATGAGAGCACTCCGAGTGTACGATAAAAAAGTCCGTCAGAGAAGAAAAAAAATTAGTTCATTTATGTGCTGAGTGCGAGTGAATTTGAAAATTGGCTTTTTGTGAGTTCACGTTGGTCGATTGCGATCGGCGGACCGACAATGTGTGTGTGTGTGCGAGAGTGATATTGTGTACTCTCGAGTGTTGTGGGGAATTAAGAGTTTTATTTTCGTTGATCCCCGCGCAATTGTATAAAATGAGTGATGCTGTTGCATCGTGACGTTAGAATTTTCTCTCAATTTTCGCTACAAATTTTTTAATAACGATCTGTCTCTCTTCAGATTTTTTTTGAGATGCGACAATGAAATTTGATGAGAAATTACTCCGCTGCAGTGTGTTCTGTAACAAAAAAAAGACACTGCTCATATTATTATTATTTTTTGATAGAACGACGATGATGCAAAAAAAAAAAGATGGCTCAATATTATAAATTTTTCTCTCTCTTTCTTCCTTCTCTTCTTCTTCTCTCTCTCTGTGATTTCGTTCACTATGAATTCATCTCATAATATACTATCGATAGAGTCATTATCGAACTTTTCTTATTCAATTAACATTCCATAGCGAGAAAATTTACGTATATCAATATGATAAAAATTGTCTCATGACTCGTTCAACTCCAATTGCAAAGATATTCACTCAAAAAAAAGAGAATATGTCCCGTTGTATCCATTCTCAAGTTTTTGTTAATTGTTAGAATAGATTCAGTCGAGTTAGAAGAAGCAATAATTTTGTGGTGATTGTGTCAAGAGAAATCGTGATGAGCAGTCTAATGACGGCAAAAAAGTCATAAATTTATGATGAACTGTGAGTGTACACACATAAGTTTTTTTTTTCATTTGGGAAACTGTCGACTAAATGAAAAAATTTTCATTCTCATTTTTGTCGGATCCGAGGCGTAAATTTGTATATTTACACAATTGCACGAAAAGAGGAAAAAAAGAGAACATTCTCGGGCATATTCACAAAAAAATTAGTATTGCTCCACATATTCGATAACTTTTTTTTTTTATAACAAAGTGGATGTTTTCTCATTAAATGGCTCTCGCACATGTCGCGTTGCATGGGCCAAAGGTTAAGATAATAATAATGCAATCGACAATGTGTGGCGAGAAGAAAAATAAGAAACTCTAAAATATATGAGAGAGATAACATAAGAGTGTCAGCTTACTCATTAGCATCGTGAAAATGTCACCGGTGGCAATGGTCTTTTATATTTATTACATGGTTAATTAGAGCTTTTTTGCCTAATTAATGAACACTCGTAATAAGTTACATGTGTGCAAAAAAAGTAATATGATGAAGAGGAAATATCCAATTGAGTGAATGTAATTATTTCTGTGTTGTGGTAGTCCCTGAAAGTTTACACAGCTTATTCATTTTCACCGATTTGACCTTTCTATCCCTGTATCTGTATCGAAATTTAATAAATATGCTGTCTCATTATGTCCGATATTTGAATAAAATATTCCATGACGGCTTTACGTGACTTCCGAATGACTTGGGAATTTCTAGCGTGTATAAGAATATATTCAAAGTCACTCCTGACACTTGGAAGAAAAGAAGTTGTTTTTCATATTTGAATTTTTTGTATCTGCGCATTTTACTAAAGTTTTCTACTTTTGTGTTTCATCGAAAGTTCTACTTCTTCTCTCTAAATTTTTAGAGCTATTCTTCTTGAGAGCGAAGACAAAGTGCGCCGCACATCGCTGTATGTGTCTTTTATTTCTAAATGCAAATGAAGCTTGTCAAAGTGCCTTGAACTCAAAGTAATATTTTTTTATTATTTCTTTTGCTTCACATTTTTCGTTAGTCCATTAATCATCATAAAATTCTTCTCTTTTTTATTCATTGTTTGCTCACCTCTTTTTAATATGTTTTTTGTACTTTGCAGCACTAGCAAAGACTATCTGGACTCGTTCTCGCGTGGACACTCCAAACTCGGAAATGGATTCATTTGAGTTTGAAATTAAGAGCAATGTCGTTAATTCAAATTCGCAGCCGTATCACTATCACAATTCCACATTTCATACTTTCCCACACAACAATCTAAATAATGGAATCAACAGTGGCACCGGGACAATACCACCAACAACTACAGGTTCAACGTCGTCGTTTAGCACGTTGATACATCAGCAACATCCTCTTAGTAGCTTTCACACAAACTCTTCCCCAATCATCACATCCACGATGCCTCCGCCACTCATTCATTACAATCAACAATCGCAGCATCAGTCTGTGACTCATCAACAAATTATTCAACATCAAGGTACAACTTCTTCTTTTTCAATGAAATGAAGAAAATAATTCAATTAATTTAATTATAGGTCAACAAGCAGCAAGCAATAGTAGTAAGTTAGGAGATTCTCAACAAATAACAAATTCACTAGCCGAAAGTGCCGTCTCCAAAGTCAATGAGGAAAATAGTCATCCTCCCGAGGAAGAAGAAATAGTGGCCGAGGTGGCGACAGAGGAAACCGAAGAACCCGAAATTGACATCGTTATCAACAACGTCGTGTGTGCTTTCAATGTACGTTGTGGTTTAGCGCTCAAAGACATTGCATTGCATGGTGCAAATGTGGAGTTTAAACGAGAAAACGGCATGGTGACCATGAAGCTTCGCAAGCCATACACGACCGCATCGATTTGGTCATCAGGTTTGAATTTATAAATCCGTAATAAATTGTTAATTAAATGCAAAATACAATTTTTAGGTAAAATAACATGCACAGGAGCGACTTCGGAGGATCAAGCGAGAGTTGCGGCTCGACGTTATGCTCGCATATTGCAGAAACTCAATTTCCGTGTTCGTTTTCAAAACTATCGTGTCGTAAACGTGTTGGGTACATGTAAAATGCCATTTGCAATCAAAATTGTCCAGTTCTCGGAAAAGTTTAAGAAAGAGGCGAGCTACGAGCCCGAATTGCATCCCGGCGTCACCTATAGTCTTAAAACTCCCAAAGCCACACTGAAAATATTCTCGACTGGAAGTATGACTGTCACAGGTGAGACAAAAATTTTTCAATGCATTGCTTAGGTTTAAATTAAAAATAATTAATTTAGCTGGAAGCGTAAATGATGTACAGGCTGCCATTGAACACATTTACCCGCTCGTCTATGAATTTAAGAAACCACGCGCTCAAGAGCCAAAACCCGAGGAAGAAGAAATCGATTCAATCATCGTCGAGTCAGACATGGACGATGACGACGATGATGTGGATGCCTTTGAAGATCCACTCGCACTAGATGACGCACCATCATCGCCACCAAACAAGAAACAAAAACTCAGAGATATATCGCATTTGCAAAAGAAATTCAGAGGACCAGCTCCGCCCGGAAGGAAGGGTAGCCAGCGGCGTGGAGGTGCGAAGCGACCGCTAGGCAAAATGAACGATCCAAAGCAGGATTGTATTTACGTGAGTGATGGTGAAATGGACGGTGATGATTTCTAACTCTTCTTTTATTTATAATTCTGTGGTGCTCAAAAAACATTAACTTCATTTACTCATACAACCACCGAAAACGAAAATTGAAACTGTTTCCTTTCCATCTTAATGCTTTCTTTTTTTATTTTTGTCAATTTAATTTGAAACATTTTGTAAGAAAAGGCTATCGATGACGCAGAAAAATAATTATGTTGATGTTGTTAAATATGATTTTGTCTCAACATAATGACTCACAGAAAAAAAACACACACACACACGTTTATCGCTAAAAAGGTGTGTTTCAAGTAATGTGAGATGAAAGTGATGTTAAAAGGCGATATATAATGATGATTAATGGCGAAGCAATAATTTATTCGAGAAAAAAATATACTTTTTAAATTAAATGATGAGATAAAAAAGAACCTAATATTGACTGAGAATGAGCATTTTTTCTTCTATTACTTTGATTGAGTTAAAATGTTCGAAAAAAGCTGTTTATTTGTGAAATTGATAATGATAAGCTGCAGCAGTCGAATGAAAACGATATTCGCCCATAATGTTGCAGAGGATTCCATACGATCCATTAGATATTATTGTTGACTGAATCTTATAGTTATATACAATTGCTGCGGGATCACCGATCAACCAAAGACAATTTTGGCACATTGTGGGCGGAATTAATTCGTGAAACCCCTTAAAACTGTCGACAACTTTTTTTTCTGTTCTTATTTAAAACCAAAGAAAATCCCAACATTAAAAAAAACATATAGACAGACTCTCACACACACACAGAAAATATCTTTATATATTACTAATAATGATTTTGTTTCGTGAGCTTTTTTATTAATTTTTATTATTATCGTGAATAAAATATTATAAAAAAATGGCAGCGTTAATGCTGTTTTTATCAGAATAATTCGTATCGTTGTTTAAGCTGGGTGCCAATAATCAACTCTTACTAAGCCTAATTTATCTGTTCCTACAAAATGAGAGAATGAAAATAATAATTAACATATTTGCCGAAAACCATAAGTGAACTTTTATCACTCTCGTTTTTCCTTTCCATGAAATGAGCAATATTTTGTAAAAAAAATTAAACTATTTTCTTAGTTCTGTTTGACGACACACCTTGAAAAAAAAATATATCAAAGATAAAATTTCCTTTCAAGTATATGGTTGCAATTGCGATATCATGAAAAATACCGAAGAGAAAAAAATCCCTCCTTCTCATATCCTGACAATGATATTAAAACACACATATGCGTATGGTTAAATTGTCGTTAAAAATATCACACGACAGTTACGATCATATCTATTTGAGACATTTCATTTACTTATCTTCATCGGTTCCATAAAAGTTATGAAACACACACACACACACACGCATGTTATGCATTAAAAAAATTAATTTAGGTGAAAAGATCTGAAATAAATAAAAAGAGAATTTTTTTTGAGGATTGATAAAATTAAAAAAAAACGCACCATAATCGCAAGAAAAATATTTACTTTAATGAGAAAATCATTGATAAATCATGAAAATAAAAAAATATCATTAATGCAACCATTTTTTGTTGATAAGATAATTTTCACGCAAACTAAATTGACAATTAGAAAATTTTGAGCTTTTATTTTTCGAAAAAATAAAGAAAAATGTCAATTTAAAAATTGAGGAAAGTTTTTTAGCAAGCTTATAAGAATGTTAAAATTAAATAAAAGTGTTTGCCTTATCAACAATGAAGATGCGCTCGACGATAATGATTAATGATGGGTGAAAAGAAGAAGGTTTTACAATCAACTTTTACGATAATGAATTTGTAAATATTTCTTCATTTTTTCTTCTGCTAAAATGCTTTCGAGAAAGATGCAAAAATAGGGTTCTGAATTATTATAGAAATTTACAACTTATAGGGATTGATTGGAAGTTAGAATTTTAATTTTAAACTGAAGATTCGTAATTTAAAAAGTAATTTTGAATGATCCCTAAACTAAATGCTTTCGAAATTAATTAATAAAAGATTTTGTTCGAGTTTCATATGCAGTAAAAAGCTCGAAATTAAAATCAAAGAAAATTATCAAATTTAAATTGTTTTATAATTTTTAAATACTTTTTGAAAAAAGTTTAAAGCATATAGGATTTGCTATCAGAATAATTTTTGGAATTGATTTATTATCTATTGCATATTATGCGATGATGAGCAACGCAATGGAATTAAATTTATTCTTAATAGCCTTCAAATCTTTTTCCTCTAAAAAAAAGAAGAATATGAAGCACACACGGAAAAGTAAACGATTTTTGTACCAAATAGACATGTGCGGCATGTGTGAGAGAGAGAGATGATAATGATAGTAATTTGAAATAATTAAAAATACACACGAGAAAAAAAAAACAACAACAAAATAAATTAAGAGAAATAAAAAATAATTAAAGAGTAGCTAATCATTTTAGACTTTTAAGGATTATTTCAACAATAAGAATGAATGAGGTTTAATAATTTATATATCAGAGATCCTTTTTCCTTTTTTATTTCCTCTCAGATTTAATTAATTATTATATAGGAATTTTTGTGAAATAAAAATTATTTGTGATTTTTGATTTTCATTATTTTTTATTTGTTGGGTCGTTAAGACAATAGAAATTAAATTTTGGTTATCATAATATATAGTGAACATAAAAATCTGCCTTGAAAAATAATAATAACATTTGAAAAATAAATTCCCCCAAAAAAAACAATCAATTAATAAGAATAATCCTTTCTTCCTATTTGACAACACACAACTCTTTTATCTCTCTCTAATTCCCACCCTCAAAATTTCACTTTCCGATGATGAAAACTTTTTAGACATAAGGATGAATGGATGGATCAATAAATATAATAAAAGTGAGAAAAATTAAATTCGTCATTGTTGAAGAAATTTTGATTTTTTTTTGCAGATTTCTTCGAAATTGTAAGCATTGTTAGCAAGAGTATCCCACACATTTTATTCAAATTAATTAATTTTAAGAATGTGATTTTCAATGTTTTTCAACAATAAAACATTAAGAATAAATTCCAATAAATTAAGAGTAAATTTTAATGAAAGCTTTAATATAGACTTAAAAGTAACGGATACTCAAATTTTAAATAGTTAAAATTTAGTAACGGATTTGTAAAATTCAAAACAATAGACTTCACTCAAAAATGAAAGTGATGTGAACGTAAAATCTTGTTGATAGAAAGTTTTAAATTAAATTTAAATTTCGCAAGTTAAAAAAAGGTAAATTAGGCTAAAAATATGCATAAAATGTACATGAGGACGCATTACATCTGTGTCATATGAAGTTTTACTCGACAAATGTCAATTAAACATGAAAAATTGAAAACTAAATTATTTGATTTGTTGGCAATGTTTTCAAATATTTTTTTTTTAATCTCAAAATTTTATTTTTTAGATATTTTTGTTGTACAAGAAAATTTATATGCTGGAACAATTAGATAAAGTAGAGTAACGATGTCAGATCAAAAGAAGGCACCCGATTTTTTATCGCTGACTGAAAATTTGAGTCAACAGCAAGTAAGAAAAAAATTCTTCAAGTGAAAGTGAAAATTTTTAATTGACCTAATTATTTTTTAGGCGAAAATTTCAGCGTTGAAAGAGCTTGTAAGACAGTCGGAGTCGCAACAAGGAAAAAATACAGCATCAGCACAGGAGAAGGTCAAAAACATTGCACAAAGACTTTCGAATCTTAAGGCACGCTCAAAATTACATCGAGCCGGTTCGGAAGCTTCAGCTGATGATTTTCTGAACATTACTCAAATTGACGAGGAGAATGAAGTTATTCCATCGTCCTCCTCGCAGCAACCGCAATCTAGAGCCAAATCTGAGACTCCTGGAAGCGAGAAAATCACGCTTCTCCGCAAACAAATGGAACTTAACCGTCTTAAGATGGCCGAACGAGAAAGCAAGTCCAAGGAAATCGAGCAGATGGTGACACAGCTCAAGTCAAAATTTGAAACATCACAAATGTCCCTTGAGAAGAGTGTCGAGTTGGGCCGATCTATGGGAGATTTATCAAATATACCCTCGATGCTACTAAACACACAACATCGGTCTGTATCTGACATTTCACGCACGTCACATCCAATTAACTTAGAGAACGAACGAATGAAGTTCCTAGAAAAACGAATTCGAGATCTCGAGTCGGAGTTAACTTCAAAGGCTGTCGCTCTTAACGAAAGTGAATTTATTGTTCAGCTTGAACGAAAGATTTTGGATTTGGAGGAGAATATTCGTGAGAAGGAGAGCATAATAGAGGCGAGAACGAAGGCCGTGTCACTTTTGTCTGAGAACTTGACGAAAAAGAAAAAGGATGTCGTGGACAGTTTGGAAGACACAAAGCAGGAAATGTTTAAAATGCAAGAGGCCTTCCTCGATGCTGAACTCAGTTATAAGAAAGAAGTGGCCCGAGTTAATCGCGCGCTTGTCGATAAATCCGACGAGATCAAAAATCTAAACGAGAAATGCGAAATTTTAGAAAAATCTCGCTACGATTTGACCATAGAAAATTCCGAGTTAAAAAGTAAATTGGAAGATGTCCAGGATTACAGTACAAAAATCAGTGAATTAAATAAGCTTAATGAGTCACTTCAGAAACGCATTTCGACACTCGAAAGTCAAGGCGGTTATGAATTTATTACCGAGGATGAAGTTGGCGAAGCAAAACGAGATGAATCGAAGGAAGACATTGAAAATAAAATCAAGGCGCTAGAAAACATGCTTAATATACGCGAAGAAGAAATTGAACAGCTTCAAGATAATTTACAAGAAAAAACCATCGAGGTAAATGTTGTTAATGCCAATATGCAAGTTCTTCAGGAAAAATACAATGCCCTCGGACCGAAACCCCTCTTTTCATCGAGCATACCCGGCAGCGAAGAAGCACAGGCTGAAATTACCAAGCTTAAACAGCAACTCGATGACTCAAACAAGAGCATGATTAAAACAAAACTAAAGATGAAACAAATGCAAAAACAAATCGATACTTTATCGAAGTCGTCCGATGGCAGTCAAGAAATTGCCCGTTTAAGTGAAGAGGTTCAAAATCTCACACAAAAGATTGCCTTACTGGAAGAGGAAAAGGGAAGTTATCAACTTGAATTGGTTGGTGAATCAGAGACTGAAATTGCAGAGAAAATTAAGGTAAATTTAACTAGAAACAGAAATCTAAGTTGTTCAAATTGTATTAACTTAAAACTTTATTTTTAGGTGCTTGAAGCGACGTGTCAAAATCAGAATTCAGCTATCCAACTTTTGGAGGAACAGAAAGCTGAAATGAACGAGGAACTTTTAAAGTCAAAAGATAATTCGGAGTTAAATGACCTTCAAGAAAGAATTCGTCAATTGACTGAAGAAAAAGAAGAAATTAACACAAAAATGAATCAATATCTGAATGATAATATGGAATTGCTTGATAAATTAGAGAAAATAAGCAAGGGAAGTTCCGCTGAAAGCATTGAAATGGTAGCACAGTTAACGGCACAGGAAAAATTGGAGATTGAAGAGTATCAAAAGGGAATTGTTCATAAGGACGAGGAAATTCCCGCTGAAATCAGTCAAGAGCTTAATGAAAGTTTGAGGTGCTTGAGAATGGAAAGTTCCGAGTTAATGGAAAAAATTGAACTTTTTACTGTCGAGAGACGTGAAGTTTTAGAAAAATTGGATGCACTTACGATTGAAAATCAAATTTTATCTGGCAACTTTGAAAAAGTTAACGATGAAAAGCTTTCACTGGAGAGAGAAGTCACAAAATTAAAGGATGACATTGAAGCTTACGAAAAATCTCTTTCTGATTTAAAAACAGATAAAGATGAGCTTTTATCAAAGTTGACCGAACTTTCCGACCATCGTACAAAACTTCAAGAGGAAATAAATAAATTGGTTAAGCAAGAATTAAGTGCATCGTCTCCACAGAGTTCTCCACTGAAAACAGTCGATAGTGCTGAAGCAGAATCTTCGCAAGAAAAGCATTCGACATCGATTGACCGCGAAGCATGTGAGAAGCTTTTAAAACAACTTGATTCGGAAATTCAAAATCTCCACAAAAACAAGGACAAAAATCAAAAATTGAAAATATCTAAGAAGCTTTCTGACAACGCTAAAAATGTCCATGCGATGATGACTAATTTGTTGATTGAATTCTACAAGAACCTCGATGAATGTAAAAATCTTCGTGAAGACTTGGAAAAAGTTAAAATTCTTCTCAACAATGTTTCAAGCGATAAAAACAGCGAAGAAGTGCAAAATCTTGAGATAAAATTAAAGGAAAGCTTACAAAAGCTCGCTGAGAAATCTTCCAATTGCGATGAGTTAGAAATTAAATTAAGTGAACTAAAATTGTCAAATGAGGAGAGTTTCAACGCTGAAATTAGAAGCTTAAAAACTCAAATTGAAATTCTTAGTGAGGAAACAAACGAAAAGGATGAATTGAATAAGAAGATGCAAGAAAACATCGAAAATCTCACTAAAGAGCGCGATCATTGTGAGTTGGAGGTCCAAAAACAAATGACACTAGTCAGTGATCTTCGCAAGGAGTTTGATAAATTGTGCGCGGATGTTAAAATTAATAATCAGCGATTAAATGAAAAATCAAATCAACTCGATCAACTTCAGCATGAGTTTGATATGCGATTAAAGACATCGACCAATGAGGTGGAAATATTAAAAGCTCTTGTAGCTGAACAGAAGCAGCTTCTCATTGACGCTTACCAAGAGCATGAACTTGACATTAATCAAAAAATTAAGGAGATCGAGGACGCTCAAAATGAAATTGTCAAACTAAACACAGAGCTCGATACTTTAAGAAGTCAAAATGCGAGCAATCAAGAGTCATACAGCAATGACCTTAAAAAAGAGGTCGATAATTTAAAGGAGCTTTTGGCTCAGAGTACTCGCGAAATTGAAAGTCAAAAGGAAGAGCTTTTACATAAGCAAGAGACAATCGATACTCTAAACACGCAAATAATCGATCTCTACAAATCGATGGAGGAAAATTCAAATAAAATTATCGAGAAAGAAGATGAATTGCAGTATCTCCAAGAGATTTGTGACACTAACAAGGAGGAAATTCGTAAAACTTACGAGAGAATTTCTTCAGCTGATAAAACAATCGCTGATTTGAGAAGTCAATTAAGCAATAAATCGAGAGAGATTGAATTAATTCAACAGAAACAACCCACTCACGAACCAAAACTTGACGAGAGAATTAAACAGTTGGAAAGTGAAAATCACGCTCTAGAAACTAAGAACAAGGAACAACTTGATAAACTCAAAAAATATGCTGCAAATCTAAAAAAGAAGCAAGCACAGTGTAGCGATTTGGAGGAAAAACTAACATCATCAAAAGCCAAAGATGTTGTCGACTATTCTTCCGAAATAAACGAACTAAAGGCGAAAGTAATTCAGTATGAAGAACAGCTAAATGTTATAAAAATAGAAAACTCCAAGTTTACGTCCGAGAGCGTACAAAAATCGTCAGCTGCTGACGAAATCGACGATTTACGATGGAAAATTGACGAGTTTGAGAGCATTACAGAAGAAAAATCTAAGAAAATTGCTGAATTAGAAAAACAATTGGCAACAATGAGCTCTCAGTGCGATCAAGTGGAAGAAAATAGCTATGAATTACAGAATAAATTGAAGAATGTGGAAGGCGAAAAAAATAAATTGGAAGAAAATGTGAATGCCCTTCAAAAAGAAATTGACAAATTGAGAGATGAATTGGCGTCAAGTAAACAACAAGAAGGTGACAAGAGTGAGGACAAGAAGAAGGTAATAAACTAATTACTTTAATTTTTTTAAATATTTATAAATTAATTAATTACAGATGGAAAAATTAAAAGCTACCGCTGTTCAATTCAAACATAAATTAGCCGATAAAAAGAAAGAGGTGGACGAGTTACAGGCTGAAATTGCTACACTTAAATCTGCCTCATCTCAATCATCAACTCAAGAGGTGGATGAACTTAAATCTCAAATAAAGACAATCGAAGAGAGCAATGAAAAGATTTTGAGTGAAACGAAGAGTACATATGAGCATGATATTAACATTCTTCGACAGGAATTAGCTGATATCGAGATAATTAATCGATCTCTCATGGAAGACAAGCAGCGAAAAGTGTCGCTCGAGGGTCAATTAGAAACTTTCGAAATGACAAACATTGAACTACGCGAAAAGGTCGCACGACTGGAAGAGGCAGTTGCCGATTTTGATGTCGAAAAGAATGCCTTTATCCGCGAGAAATTATCGCTCACAAAAGAACTGGAAGAAAAGGTAAATGAAAATGCATGCAATGATGAGATTTATAGGAGCCATGTTAAAAATTTAATTCAACAGGATGAGCTTATTGGAAAGAAGTTGAGAGATATGGAAGCAGACAATTTCCAATTGTGTGAAACAATTAAAGAGTTGGAGGCGGAAAAGAGTTCATTCAGCATTGACTTAGCAACATTAGAAGTTCATTCAGCTGTAATAAAAAACAGAAATGCTTTGCAAATTACTGGCCTACAAAATGAAAATTCTGAACTTAAAAAACAGCACATTCAACTTCAAGGTGAAATTAAATCTTTAAAAACTTCCCACGAACAATCACTCGCCGCTAAACATGCTGAAATTGACGAGATGGAAGCAGAATTAAGTGCACAACTTACGAAAATTGAAACGGAGAAAAGATCGATTCAGGAAGCACTCGAGAAGGCCAGCGATCAGATTGTTGATTTCCAGGATGAAGTTATCAGACTAAAGGACAACTTGCACACTCTCGAACAGGCTCGTGCTGACCTAGAGAGGGAATTGTCTTGGTTAAAACTTCAAAATGACAATTACACCCAAGACCAGCTTGAAAATGAGCAATTGAGGATGCAGTTAATGCAAAGTGAAACCGAATTGGAAAATTTAAGATCACAAAATTCGGCAATGATTGAAAATCATGATACAGAAGTCATAATTCTTCGTCAACAAATTTCTGATTTAGAAGCGATGCGATCACAAGTCAGTCAAAACCAAACGGACGACCAAGTTATGCTGCAAAATGAAAACTTAAAACTTAAAGAGCTTTTAGCTGAAAAAGAGAATGAAATTCAGCAAAAGGCAATGCAGCTCCAACTTTTCGACACGCCAATTGTTGCAGTCCACGATCCATTTGCTAATTTAGCAGCAGCAGCTCCAATGCAACCACAACATCCCTCAAATGACTTGGAAGAGAAACTTAAAAAAGCTCACGATGAGTTGGAGAGAATTAAAGAAGCTCAAATGATGGCAAATGTTGAGCTGGATATGCAGTCAGGAAAGATTAATGAGGTTCTTTCTGAAAATAGACGACTCCAGGATAAAATCCATGAAATGCAAACGATAATGGATAATTTGGTTAAGACAAATTGTGAGCTTGAAGCCTCTAGTGACCGTCAAAAGGACGAAATTTCACGCAAGGATAAGGAAATAAGCGAAATTAAAACTGAAATGGACGCACTTCGTGATCATCAAGCGACGGACGATGAAAAATTGCATCCTTTACAGTCGGAGTTGATTGAAAAAAATCGTGCTATCGAAAATCTTCAAAACATCCTTGAGAGATATGAAACGCAAGCTGTTCAGCCGACAGTTCAACCACAGCCAGCAGTTTTTGGCACTTCCATGTTCTTCGACGATCAGCCGTCCACGTCGGCTTCGATATTTGATGATCCATTTAGCAACATGCAGCCTGTTGTCGAGGAACAAATTCAGCCAAAGAAATCTTATCTTTGCTACGAAAATGGAAAAGGAGTCGAGACACAAACAGAAGAGCAATGGCTGAGAGAACATCAAGAGTATTTAAGTCAAATTATTTTACTCAAAAATCAACTTCTATCTACTGAGGATAAATTTATGGAGCAGTGCATGGAAATAGAAACTCAAAGGCAGCAAATTTGTGAGTTGGAAAATTTCAAAAAGCATCACGAAAAACCAAAACCATTGCCTGGAGTTGATGAAGAAATTGTTCCGAAGAAAGCTTATTTGTGTTACGATGACCACGCACAGTATCAAGAGAGAATTGAATTTTTGGAAAATAAAATTAAAGAGCTAGAAATTCAGAAAGCTCAACATATGCCCATTCACGTTGAGCCACTGTTTGTTCAGAGATATTTTGACACACCAGAAGTAGTTGCGACGTCTTCTGAAAATCCAATGGCATCTCTCGAGATCGAGGATGGTTGGGGATGGTCAGCCGAGAGTGCCGCACACGAGTCATCACAGCATCATCCCTCGGCTAGTCTTCTCTCACCAAAGAGCGATTTAGAGGTGAAACTTCAAGAGCAATTGGATATTGTCGAACGGTTGGAAAGTGAAAAGAGATCGTTGAATGACGAACTTCACAATTTAAAGGACAATTCTAAGAAAATGATGAAAAAACTTAAAGAGTATCAGCATAGAATTAAAGACTTGGATGCTCGTCGATCGTCTTCAATCGAATCCGATATGGATCTTGTTATTCAAGAGGAACTCAATTCTCAAATTCAGAAGCTTGAAAGTAGATTAAAGGAATTAAATTCTGATAAAGAAAAGGATCAAGCCGAGAAGGAAGCGTTAAACAAGAAAATTGAGGTTCTTATGTCAGCCAACGACCGCATGATGGATATGAAAGAGCGGCAAGACAGTCAAATGGATATGTATCAACTTAAAATTCGCGATCTAAGTCAAAAGCTTCAAAATCTCGAAGAGTGGGGAGATGAAGGAAGCAACAAAGATGTTCAAATGTCACCGACGAAAGAAAATCAAGAAGAACTATCTAAAAAAATTAAAGAATTGACCGATCAGATTAAGGACATGCAGGTCGATTACGATGAACTTCAGGCACTGCTCGATGAGGAGAAAAACAACAATAAATTATTGGAGGAAAAGCTTTTAAAATTAAGCAATGAGACAATTGAAATATCTTCAAAGGATCAAGAAATTGATGAACTCAAGCAGCTCCTCAAGTCAACAACTTCTCAATGTGAAAACCTTAATCAACACTTAAGCAATAAGAACCAAGAAATTAATGAATTAATCGCGAAGATTGATCAATTTTCGGTCGATTCAGGCAACATAAAGTCAACTCTCGATGATTTAAGATCGCAAGTTCAGCAAAAGACCAACGAAAATCAGCAACTCAACGAGAGACTACAAAATCTTGAGGTCCATAACGAAGAATACAATCAAAACTTTGGACAGGAAATTCAAGAGATGGAAAATCAAATTCAGTCACTACGAGCCGAAATTCAGTATAAAGACGCTCAGATTTCTCAATTTACTTTTAATAGTGAAGAATTTGAACGTCTTAAAGAACTTCCTAATGTCATTGCTACTAAAGATGAGGAAGTAAAGCTTTTAACAGCTCATCTCGATCTCCTTAAAAATACCCAAAATCAACAACAACCGATTGTAGATGACGATTCCCACCATCAAAAATTGCAAGCTCTTGAGAAGGAAAATTCAGAATTGATGCATGAAAAACAAAATATGGAGCATGAACTACAAGTTTTAAATGATCAAGTCCTTTCAAGTTTAGAGTTCGAGGATCGCATGAAAAACACAGTTTTAGAACTCGACTCTAAAAACATTGAAATACAAATGCTAAAGGAGACACTCAGCAAATTGCATTGCAATGAAAGAACTTGCGACACAGATTCGGCTGAAATTGACTTGCTCGGACACGAAAAGGAGGAATTAGAGAGGAGCATAGATTTGATTAATGCAAAATGGTCGCAGATGGTTGAGCAGCGTGGAAATGAAGTAGCTAACAGTTGGAAGCACCACATGGAAATCCGTGAATCAGAATTTGGCGATATTGAAAGCAATTTACAGCAGCAAATTGATCAATTGAAGCAAGGTAACAAAGACACGTTGACAAATTCAGAAAATGATACATTAATTAAAATGAAATCAATTATGGAGAGTCAAGAGGTTGAAATTGTGTCGCTTAAGGAACAACTTGCGATAAGATCAGCTGAGTATGCATCACTTTCGGCTAAAGTCGATCCATACCATCAAATGTCAACATCTATGAATGTTTCACCAGTTCAAAAGAATGATTCCGATAAAGTTCCACGGAGTGAGCTTGACCTTGCACTGTACATGCTCCACCAACGCGAAATGAGACTCGAGGAAATGACAATGGAACTTGTTCGTCTCCTTGAGGAGCGTGATGCACTTCAGCTAAGACTTTCCAATGCAATTCGACAGAGAGAAGATGTAAAGAAGAAATTCAATATCGATCCTGAATCGAGCGATCAATCGACGCCAGAAAAGTCACCGCCAGTTTCAAATGTGGAAGACGACAAGCTTAATGCAAAATTATCTGAGCTCAACACTGTCCGCCAGTCGAAAGATAAGTCGTTTACGGATGATCGCGAAAAGAGGTTTATGGAGAATATTTCTCTCTTCCAAAGAGACGTCGCCAACATGCCACCGGAAGCGGCCGCCAGAATAGTTTCGAGTAAGTTTACACATTTTTTTAAAGTTTAACTTTATTAATTTTAATATTCTAAATTAGGTGATCAAGGTCAACAATCTCCCTCTTCCGTTTTAATGAATTGGATTATGGGTACGAAACCAGATTCATCATCTAATTAAGCTTGTTAAATTCACCATTAGAGAGTAAAAAATTTTAGTTTCATTAATAAAAAGATTCCATTTTTTCGTTGATTTAAAAATTTTCCAATTAAAAGTTTAATTTTGTTTCCGATTTTATAAAATTTATTATTATGTAATTTAGTCGAGCACTGGGTGCGGTAGAAGATTGATAATAAAGAAGAAATATTTTAATAATTTAAAATTAACTTCTGGATTTTTTCAACCTTTTCATATCTTAATTGAGAACAATTTAATTAATTCAAAATGAACTTTTAAGCTTTTGTAACATCGTAAGATTTTAATTTCGTGTTTTAAACAATTTTAATTTCAAGTTATTATCAAATTAATTATAATTTTACAACCTAAATTGGTTTTTATTATTCACATGATATTAAACTGTCGATTCTAAGTTCACAGTCTGTGTTAAGCTCTCATCATGTAAGTTTCACAAAGTTGACGTGAATATTTTCAATAATTTAAATTTTTTTAAGGGCTGAATCCAGTTTTAAAGCTTTTTTCGAGTACATTTTTATCCTCGCTAAAGTTTTCGTGATTGTTTTAAAATCAATTTTCTTCACAATTTTCCGCAAAGAAAAAAGTGTAGAAAATGAAATTGTTTTAATTACTGGCGCTGGAAGTGGCTTAGGGAAAGAGCTTTCGATTCAATATGCAAATTTAGGTGCTGAAGTTGTTTGTTGGGATATTAATGAAGAAAGTAACAGAGACACTGTCAACCTCATCAAATCAAAGGGTCAAAAAGCTTTCGGATTTACGTAAGTTTGCAGAATTTTATTAATCTGATTTAAATTCAATTTAATTTTATTAGTGTCGATGTGTCAAATCGTGAAAGAGTATTTGAAGTCGCCAACCGTGTACTCACTGAAATTGGAGATGTGTCGATTTTAATTCAAAATGCCGGAGCTCTTGTCTCTCGCGAAATGCTTCAGCACAGCGAGAATGAAATTAAGAAACTTTTTGACGTCAATTTATTCGCAGTTTGCTGGATGACGCAAGCTTTTCTTCCGCGAATGATTGAGAAAAATCGAGGTCACATTGTTGGAATTTGCTCGGTTAGTGGACTTATAGCAACTCGCAATATTGTTCCTTATAGTGCATCGAAATTCGCGCTGAGAGGATTAATTGAAGGAATTGCTACTGAACTTGACGCCAATTCGAAAGGAAAATCTAACGTGAGTAATTTTTTTAAAACTTTGCAACTAGAAAATTTTAAATTGATTCAAATTGTTCAAAAATTTAATGTTTCAAGAAATATTTAATTTAATAAATTTTAATTTCCTTCTAATTTTTTAGATTAAATTCACCACAATTTATCCATTTTACGTCAACACAACTCTTTTCAATGCTGACCGAGTGAATATACGATTCAATTCATTGTCGCCCGTGCTGTCAATTGAAGAAGTTGTAAAAATCATAATTTCATCTCAACGAAAGGAAGAAACGGAGGTATCAATTCCATGGCATTGGCTTTACATTGACAGAATCACCCGATTTCTTCCACGTGAAGCCAATCTTCTTTTTAGCAATTTCGTGAATGCTTACATTAAGTCTGATTAAAAAAAATTAAATAAATAAATCCAGGAATTAAATAATCAAAATTCAATGCTGCATGATAAGTAATTAATTGTTACTAAATTATAAAGTGTCAGTCACGCGTTTGAATTTTTCATTTTCATTCATTTGTTGAAATTCTTATAAATAAGAGTGAATGTCCAAAACTATCTCATCGAGATAATGAAAAGTTGAATAATAAGCAACAAACAAATGTGAAGGAAAGTAAATTAATCATTTTGATATGTTCTCCAATAAATCTCGAAATGGAATTTAAATTTAATGTTGAATTAATCGTGTGATCTTAATCATCTTCATTGAATTGGAAATCACTTCATTTAAATAATGACATGTCTCAGTGTGTGAACACGCATCGCTTCACTACATTCTAAGAACGTGATTATATCCGATGTTGAGGATCTAATTGAATGTCATTAAGATTAAAGAGAGAGAATATTTTCCAATTTATCGGATCTCCTTTATGTTCAGCAACAACAACATCTGACAACAATGACACGTCATAGATGATTCACCGAGTGAGATTTAAGGGAACAATAATGTCAAATTTCTTAGTTGAATTCTTTTGTTAACGATTTTTCTCTCTTCTTGGACTTCTAATAAGTTTCAATGTGCCACTGACAATGGCCTCAAAATCCAATACTCCAATTCTATTAACAAATCTTTATTATTTTTTCCAATTTGAAACGGAGATTAGAGAAATATTTTCTAACGAGTATCCAAATAAGAAGAAAGGTTCGACAATTGGAATCCTTTTCAGTGATTATTTACTTTACCGCTTCTTTGTGTTGTTTATTCATTTTCAGAAGAGATTTGTTTGAATGCCACAGCAAATTAAATACCTGAGAGGGTGTAAAATATATATTGGATTCATTTACTTCTTATGAGGATCATTATTGAGGTATTTTAGGGGCTATTGATTATTTTTAAGTGCTTATTTAGAGTCGAGATTTTTAGAATAGATTTTTTTAACAAAAAATTAATAGACATTAGATATTTTAATACATTTTTAATTGAAAATTTTTGAAATCGATTTAAAATTAAAATTT
Source organism: Tanytarsus gracilentus (assembly GCA_038502055.1). Classification (NCBI taxonomy): domain Eukaryota; kingdom Metazoa; phylum Arthropoda; class Insecta; order Diptera; family Chironomidae; genus Tanytarsus; species Tanytarsus gracilentus. The sequence continues at coordinate 2,301,858 of JAXRKN010000032.1, read as the reverse complement.
TAAAGAAAGCATAAAAAAATTATCAAGTTAAATTTCAAGACTAGAATTTTTTAACTAAAATTTTAAAGCAAAACATAAAAAACTATCAATAATGATTTCCAAAAAATTTTAAATTCTTGATTAACAAAAAAATGTGCTTAAATTATTTTAAGTTAATTTTAAAAAGTGTTAAAAAATTTAAAAATAATTTGCTAAATTTCTTTTAAAATTAAAAAATAATTTACTAAAATATAAAAAAAATTCAGAAGAAAAAATAAAAATAAAAAATTTAAAAAAATTCTTAGTGTTTAAATTTCAAAGAATAAAAAATTGTTGAATTTTGAAATGCGAATTAATTTTTTTTCGTTCAAGCTTTTTAAAATTTCCGTAAGCTTCGATGAAGCAAATCGAGGGCATTCGAGAATACCTATAGTAAATTTTATTTTATGTCTCTTTCTCGTACTTCAAAAAAACATTTACTTGATACATTTTCAATAAAAGTTAGAAATTTTGATGATTAAAATTCTAAATTGACCCGAGCAAATTTCTAACTGTACGTGAGGTGTGTGATTTTTACTGCTGATAATTTCTGTTATATTTTTCAGAGCAAAAACACTCCATGATTCATACAAAACAATTGTTTAAAGCGATAAGATAATGACTCACAACGAAAAACACTTAGTTTAGTTTCAGCTGTTCAAGTGAGCAGATTTAAAAAATATTTCACAAATTCAAATGGCGACGATTCCAATAAATAATCCTCAAATACCTTTCTTGGGTCGAATTCCTGGCGGTTTTCATCCTAGCTTGATGATAAGAGTGAAAGGAAAAATAACAGAGAGAAGAGGAAGGCAAGTTGTGTAATTTAAAGCTTTGTGACGTCATAAAGTAATTTTCTAAAAATCCCCTCTAGATGTGTCATCGATTTCGTTGCAAGTCCATCATTGAACATTGGTCAAGATGTAATTTTTCACACAAGCATTCGACTCGATGAGGGCGTTTTAGTTCGTAATGCATTTATAAATCGCAAATGGGGTCTTGAGGATCGCTATGGAAAGTTCGATTTCAAATATAACAAACCATTCGAGATTATTTTCCTTGCCGAACAAGAATTCTATAAAATTGCAGTTAACGGAGTTCATATCGGTGTGTTTCGACATCGACTTCCTATAAATCTCGTTAATTACATTCACGTCACTGGTGATGTTCAGATTGAGCATATTTTATTAGAACAAGACATGCAATCAGCTCAAGCCGCAAATGCGATAAGTGCCTTGACTTCAAGCACTCCAAGTGTACCTACATACGTGCCGTTCACACCAACTCCAGCTCCTCAGATTCAAATCAGCTATCAGCCACCAGGTCAGCACCAAATTCATCCTATTCAAACTCAAATGCCTCATCAAGTTAACTTTTATCAAGTTCCAATGCCAGGTCAGCAAATGAATACAATTCAAGCTCAACCACCTTACAATCCACAACAACCATCATTGCCATATCCAATGCCTTCAGCACCCAATGGTCAAAACCAACCTCCACCACCTTATGATCCAAAATGGGTTAGTTAATATTTTTTTGTGATTTTTGAATGAATTATAATTCATTTATTTCATTTTTTTCAGTTTTAAACATGATGAAATCAGAAAATTATGAAGAAAAAAATAATGGATATTTTTTATAACCTTGCTGTTTATAAAACGATAAGAGTAAATTTTATTGTAACAAAAAATCAACTGCAAAATCAGGGATGAGAAACTTTAGTGCAAAAATTTAATTAACTTTTGTTTCTCCAAAAATGTTAAGAATAATTATAAAAAAATATAAATTCTATAAAAATTAACTCATGAGTTTCTCACCCTTGCATAAAAAAATATAAATTTCAATAAAAAATATTTTAAAATCCAATTTACCTTTGATCATAATTAAAATTTCCTTGAAATTATCTTTTTTTTATCTGGAGGCATCCCACGCATCAATCAAACTTTATCACGCCGCCCGGATTTTGGCGAAAAAATTAAAATTTTAATTCGATAAATCGCTCATTTGCATAAAGTGCGATGTCGAAAAAATTCTCTTATCACATCCGAAGTCGTTTAGCCAAAAAAGGCACAAATGTTTATGTATTTTTTTAAAACCATTGAGAAACAATAATTTTAGACACAGCATCAGCTGATGATTAAGAAAAGTGCGAGAAAGAAGAAAATGTGAATTAATTAACAAACACCAAGAAAATATTCTATCGCTACTATAAAAAGTCACAAGTTATAATTAATTCCACGGCTGGTGATAATTTATGTCTTGAGCTCACTTTTCATGCGAGGGTTGGAAACTTTTATATTTAATTTTTTTAATATATTTAAAACCATAAAAATTTTATTAAATTTTTAATTTTTGGACTCCATAAAAATAATTTTTAAATTTCCACCCCCTGAACTTCAACTCAATATTAAAAATAGTCAAAAGACACAAAATGTCCAAAATAATTTTTTATGACTCTCTTCTCGGAAAATGTGTTAATAGGCACTGCGTAACTAATTAAGTTTGATATTCAAATGCATTTAAATTATTTGTTAAAATCGCAGTTTGTTTTATGAGAAACACGACGTGATTTTTAATTTTTTATTTCTTTATTAAAATTCTCAAAAATTTGAGATGAAAATTGGTAAAAATTTTAATCTGAGCATCTGCAGAAGTTTTTAATCTCCCGGATAATTTTTATTGCATTTCCGCAAAATGAATTTGATGCTTAACGGCAGGCCATATGTTGTGTAAATATTTTGAGGGTTGAAAATGTTGCAGCATGCAATTACGTATCAATTTTTGAGTTCTTTTGTGTACACATAAAAATCTCTCGCTCGGGGTTGAATTCATAAAATGAACTCGCAAAAATTCTTTTACCTGGTTTTTGATGACGCAATTAGAAAGTCAATCGAGAGAAGGGTGATATTTTTTAAATTTATGACATTTCATTTGCGGATTAAAAACTTGAATTTACGCAGTAGTGTATCACATTCTGTTGGTTTTTAGACGATTAATAAAAATTGCTTTCATCAACAACTGGTTAGGGGATGTTATGGGTTGTTGCTTGTGGTGCATAACGAATTGTGAAAGATTGTCTATAAAAAGGGAATGAACATTCATGATGATGGTCCTCCTTTATTCATTTCCTGCATGATTAATTGGACTTTTCTCTCTTTTGTTAAATGAAATTTGTGAACAGTTGTGGATCGAGCAAAATGAAATTATTCAGTCAGAAAATTGAAATTTTTAAATTTTATTTATTAAAAATTTTGAATTTAATTTAACGAACAATTTTATTGTAAGCCAAACGAATTAATGGAAATTTTCCATCACCTCCAAGACCTCTGAAGTCTTCGTCATCGATGCTCCACCACATGACACCGGCAAGATTTTCTTTTTTCATGAATTGTATTTTAAGGTCAATTGACCTCGGATCGTCATATCCGACCCATTGATTGTCACAATAGGCATATGGAACCTTTTGCTTGTCATCCCAACTAACCTTCCAGCCATCCCTAATTCGCTTACAAATTTCCATGTAAGACAAAGTTCCATGATTATCCTTCTTGAATTCTCCAGCTTCTCCAGGACCAACAACTGGTGCATTAACTCCATTTTGCGATGGATTCGACAATGTAAAACTACGACCATAAGCCGCAAGTCCGAGAACCAATTTATTAGGTGGTGCACCTTGACTTTTCCACCAATTAACGCTCGCTCTAACATTGAGCTCTCTCGAAGCATCATAAGGACTAAAATCCAAAGGAGCATTAAAGCCAGTGACTTTGCTTTTACTGTTGTTGTAGTCGTAAGTCATCAGCATAATATAATCAACACATTTAGAAATGCGTTTAACATCATACGAAAGACTAGCACTGCTTGCACATGCGCCAACAGCAATGCTAAATAACTTTTTAGCTGGTGTTAAAGTTTTGTGCAATTCTTGACAGAGAAGCACAAAATTTTCTTTATCATCTTTTTTATTGAGTGAACTGTCAATCCGTTCGTCGGAACCTTGCTGGCATGGATATTCCTGTAGAAATAATTAATAATTATTTGGTGAGTTGGAAAATCTTTAAAAATTACCCAGTCCAAGTCGAATCCATCAAAATTGTGCTTTTCACACATTGCTAAAGCGCTTTTTGCAAAAACTTCTCTGCTTTGAGCAAATTTAGCTATTTTAGAAAAGACATTACTTCCTGCATTCCAACCTCCGACGCTGCAGATAAATTTAGCTTTTGGATTTTTATTTCGTAAAGCTATGAAATTGTCAATTCCTTTTAAATTAATGTCCAGCCATGAATCCTTCTGTAAGAGTTTTTTAAATTTATAAAAAAAAAATTCCTTGAACAATTTCTTACGTAAGTGATTTCACCATACTCGTTGGCTATCAAGAATGCGTAGATAAAGTGTGTTCCAATGGTTGGATCAATGTCAGTCCACGAAAATTTGCCATCGCCTTTACGATGATGTGACCAACTACCCCAATAAATTACATTCATTTTAATATTTTAGAGCAAAACTTTAAACAACTTTCTTTTTCGACTGTAAATTTTCTACTGAAGATTTGTTCGGTTCATTTTTATATTTATACACAAAATTCTCACAGATAAAAATAATCTTTGTGTACAAAATTAAATGCAGTTATTTCACCATATTGATAAGTGGATGACTAAGTGACCGAGAAGAGATAACTTTTAATCCTAGGTTTAAAATCGAAGTGTTAATATTAAATAAAATTTCTTTATTTCCATAATAATTATTCATTTCAACAATAATTAATTACCCCGCCATTCTGAGATGCGCCAAACTAATTAATGGAAACGATCCAAGTCCACAGACATTTCTGAAGTCTTCACTCTCTAAACTCCACCACATTGAACCTCCCAAATTTTCTCGAATTATAAAATTTAATTTGTAATTAATCGACTCAAGATCATCATATCCCACCCACTGATTGCCGTTAAATGCGAAAGGAACTCTTTGTGTGTCTTCTCGCCGTTGAGTCCAACCACGTTGAAAAACACGCTGACAAATTTCCATGTAAGATAAAAGACCACTTTCTTGTGAATTTTCACCTGGCACGCCAGCACCTGATGACGGTGCATTGACACCATTTTGAGCTGAATTTGAAAGTGTAAATGATCGTCCAAATGAAGGAAGACCAACGATTATTTTATTACGTGGAACTCCTTGTCTAATCCAATAATTTATGCTTGCAAAAACATTCCATTCTCGCCTTAAAGGAGTCGTGTCATGAGGACCAGCGTACATTGCTGAATGAATGCCAGTAAATCGATTCCATGATCCATGAAAATCATATGTCATCACTAAAATGAAATCAGTCACAGGATGAAGACGTGGAATGTCATATGAGAGAGTCGCCGAAGATTCAGTAGCTGCAACAGCAATTACAAATATTTTTCCAATCGATTTCAATGCTGAAAATAATTGTTGGCAGAGGAGAACAAAATTTCCTCGATCAGCATGTCCAAAAATTGTGTCGCGTTGATTTGGATACTCCTGAAATTATTTTAATTAAATTTAATTAATTTTAAATAAAAATTTACCCAATCTAAGTTGAATCCATCAAAATCATGTCGATTCACAATTTCCACAACGTTGTTGGTAAAAGTTGTTCTTAATGCTTGATTTGCAGCGATTCGAGAAAAGTTTTCACTGGCAGCATTATAACCACCAATGCTAAAAAGAAATTTTGCTCTTGGATTTCGATTTCTAAGACTTACGAAACTTCTAATGTTTCCTAAGTTAAGATCAAGCCATGGATCCATCTAAATGAGAGAGATTTTTTAAATTCAATTTAATCATTTTCAGCAATTTCTTACATAAAAAATTACGCCATTATTCTGAACTCCAAGAAATGCGTAAATATAGTGAGTGCAGATGTGTGGATCAATGTTGTTGACTCGAAAACTTCCACTTCCTGTGCGCCAATGCGACCAAGTCCCCCAGTAACAAAAGTTCATTCCTTGTGTGAAAAAATTAATTATTTTTCGTTTTTTAAAATTTAAATTTTCTTACGATTTTTTGAGACCGCGCCATTAAAGAAGGCAAAAAGTATTAAAAATCTCAAATGCATTGTTCAAATATTTTTTTTGTAATGAAATGTTTTTAAGATTTGCTTCTATTTTTATAGGCGAGATATCTAATCGAAATATTTCGCTGATAAAAAGCCTGTGAATTTGAAAATTTTCAGAAAAACAGGTTGAACCAAATTTTTAAAAATGCAACAATATTTAGTCAAGACACAATTTTCGTAAATTTTCAAATTATTCGAATTTTTATTCAACGAAATTTTGTGAATCTTTTTTCAATATCAATTCTCTAAATAAAAAATCTCTCAACTTCTTTTCAATAGACATAAAATTTTACAAAAATAATCATAATCGACTTTTATTGTTCTAAGAACGAACGGCACATAATAATATTTAGTGTTTCTAAAGGCGCGAAGAAATAAACAATGAATTTTTATTTTCATGAAATTATTTTCTGGTTTGTGCGCATATGAAGTGGCCCTCATGCCTCTGCTTTTTTAACGATCACTCTTTGCTCTCAAAAAGCAATCTGGATTTCATTATCACACACCGACGTTCCATCTGCCGTTCTCAAAAAAACACTTTAACGGTCACTGTAAGTTTTAAGACATTGAAAATATTTCAGAATGAATGTTGAAGCCTCGCCTCAGTGATGAGATGCCGGCAGCTGATCTTCTTCAACCTGCAAATTCCTTTGCGCAAAAAAAAGAAGTTTCCGCAGGTGAAAAAATCGATTGTGCAAAAATTGTTGCTTAACATTTTCTCTTTTGCTTTTTGTGCAAAAAGATTTTAATGTTTTTCCTTTTTTCAAGATCAATACAAATATTTTTTTATCCTCTAAAAATTTTTGAGGATATTTTCATTGACAGATGCAATGCGCAACAGCTGGCCATTCTTCGATCGGTGTTTGAGTTGAAAAATGAGATCACCAACGCTGTCTGATCCTTTAATTAAAACATTTTTCCTAGAAGAAGAAAAACAAACATTTTATTTTATCGAGGATACACAGCTGCCGCCACGTGACCATCGATATCCACAACGATTTAATAAATTTCAGTGAGAATGATTTCATTAAGGTGAAACCTCAAATTTCTCTTTTATTCAATCTTGTTAATAGAAAAAAGTGAAGTCATGTGGCAGATGAAGAAGAATGGTGCATGATCATCGCGCCAAAAAATGTTACTAAATTGAAAAATCTTTCTCTTTATGAAAGTGCATTTTGAAGAAAGAATGCGAAGCAAAGTGTAGGTAGAAAAAAAGAGAGAACTGTCATAAAAAAATGTGAAGCAGATGTTTTTACATTTTTTGGAGTGTACACATGAAAATATTTTTCGTTACTTATTCATTACATCGAGTTGTGTGTATAATGCAATGTGAAATCATGAACCGAAGACTAATGATTTTGTGTACCTTGACTTTGACGAAACATCTACAAATCCGCTTCGTAATCACTTTGTCATTAGCATTTCGCATCGCAATTAGAATGAAGATGATTTAGAGGTAAAACATGTCAGTAAATTATTAATTTGGTAAAGTTGGAATTATTTTAAGAATTGATCATTAATTGATTCCAGGATTTTTATAAATTAAACTTTTTGAAATGTTTTGAATTATTTTAAAAAACACGTGCAGTGAATTTAAAAAATCTATTAAATTATTTTAAAATTTTCAATGCATCATTATAGTCGACAATATAACTTGTACAAGGAAATCCATTAGAGATAACGTGACAGTGAACCTTTAACGATTCTAAACATTAAACACATATTCATGCCTTTCGTTTTTATAATGATTGATTCAAGCGACAGCTGCAAATGCCTTAAATATACTGCGGGCAGCAATAACAAAAATAAACTCTCATATTTATTCGTTTTGTGGTTGAAAAGAATTTTTCAGCTTTTACCTCAAGTAAACTCTCTCTGAAAACTGATAACGCTGACATGCAGGTTGCACTTTTCTTCTTCTTATCATTTGCTACTTGAGTTCATTTTATGTAAAATTAAAGGCATGTGCAATATCGTTATGGTGTGCCTGATATGGTTGAAAGAATCGTTCACTCTCCACAGAGGGTGATTCCATCTGGCATTTCTACCTCAGCTCTCTCTCTCTCCAGCAGACATTCTCCTCTATCGGCGAGTTCTGTCTTGTGGAACAAACAAAAAAGCCAGAATGAAGTCTGCGGCACAACATTAAAGCGTTACGCATCATGAAACTGATTCAAATTCTTTCTTTAATAATTTTCTTCTCAAAAGTGTCTAAAATTTTTCATTAAATTAACTTCAATTCTTTTCCTTTCCCATTTAATTAATTTCTTTTTTTGTGGGTCACAATGAGAGTGATTTCGTAATAAATTTATGACTTTTGATAGATTGAAGGGGATTTCTTTTGTCATTGTGTCATCCCTAAAGGTGTAAAATTAGATCAAAGATGAAAGTCTTCCTAATTGAAGGTCTTTTGTGACCTTTTTGTTGTCTGCACGAAAATTTATGAGAGGACGATTTTATTTCTTCTTTAAACTGCTGCCCTTAATGGCAATAAACGTTTTTGTAACATTCTTAAGCTCTCTTTTATGATGCAATTATTAAAAAATCGAGTGTCATTACTTGAAGTTGTCCTTAATTCTTCAGTGGGTTTTACCGATTTTATTTTATTTCGTGTAATTCTGTTTTTTTATCACTGCTGCAAAAACTTCAAGTTTAATTTATGGCTTTAAATTGCTCTTTGTTCTTTAAACTAAAAACAAAAGAAACGTATTAAAAATATTTAAATTTTTAACCTTCAAATTTGTGTCTTTGCTAAATATTTCAAACTTCTAAAAATTATTTTTCAGGTCATTAGATCTAAAAAAATATATTTTTTATTGTTGCCAAAATTCTAAATGTATTATTCAATTTTTTACAAGATCAAATAATTTTCTCCACACTTTAATTTTTTAAACTTCAAAGTCAAAAGGTTTCATGTCAAAAATGGAATTAAACTCCGTCATGCTTCAGTTCCTTGAATAATAATATTTTTTCTAGTGAAATTCTCCGTGAACCATAAAGCATCATAATGCTGGTTCTTATTTCGCTTTTCAAACTTATGAGCGCGTGCAATCGTAATTGGCTTTGCTGTAATTTTTTTAAAAAAACTGTTCATATCAAAATTTTAATGACATTCTTCACACGAGATGAAGTTGTCATCCACAACTCGCAGCAAGACATGTGGGTCATCGTAAATGGAATTGTTCTCGACTTGACAAATCTCTTCGAGGGTCGAATGGAATCAATGAATGATGTGAGTTAAACAATTTAAGTCAATTAACTTTAATGCATTTCATCCATTTAAAGAATCTTCGTTTACTGCTCGCCCACGCCGGAAAGGATTTAAGTTGGTGCTTCAATAAAGAAGGATTTCCATTATTGAGAGTTAATCAGTTTGGTCAAAATGTTTCGATCTTTCCGCCCGTAGACGAGAAGGAAAATAACGAAAGAGACTTTTGGTGGCGTGATGCGACATATGCCAACGGTAGAGTGACATGCCTCGAGAGGAGAGTGAGAATAGTCAACACATTGACACGAAAGACAATCATGATGAATGTTTGTGAAGAGGACAGTGTGAAAGTTATTAAGGCAAAATACAGAAAGGGATTCAACGACAATGCTGACAGCTACATTTGGCGCAAAACACACTCGCAAGACCATCGTGGACGCTTGTTTATGGACAAAACACTCACCCAGAATGGAATTTTGTTTCATGAGAACGAGCAATTAGGTCTGCCGCCTGCCATTTGGCTCTACTATAGCTCGAATATATTTTGCTAGTAAATTTCACGGTCAGATGACTTCGAGTTATTTCCTCGACACATCTTTCTCTTCCACACACAAAAAAACAATCAAAATAATTTCAGTAAAAGAATTCTTAATTCCATTACATGACGACGCGGAGGCTAAGTGGCAAAACAAAAAAATTACATTTAAATAAAGCGAAACAATGAAATAGAGAATTTTGACCGTTGATGGACATTTCAGTTGTGTGTTTAACTTGCTGCCCTCCGCACAGCACCAAAACAATGCGTGAAAATTGAATTATAGTCACGTCGTTTTAGGCTGAAGAGGGAATTGATGAGAACATTTTGTTAAATAAACTTAACAGCAACAACAAAGTCGACGGAAATGCTGAAATTCTTCCTCGGTCACACCTCAACGTTGAGTTGATGACCAAAATCGGAACCATGAGAACAATCGAACGTGAGGGTTAAGAATGCATTGCGAAAAAAATTCCAGGAATTTTGGCGCAGTTTTAATTTTTTGGTGATTGACATTAAGTTTTTTTGACTCCGTTGTTGATTTTTTCAGATTTTTATTTTCAAATTTATAAAATTTTGTTTATTTAAAAAAATCGATAAAAAATTCATATCAGCTCTAAATTTTTACGATTACTTTGATTAAACTTTTTGGTACTTTATTTTTAAATTCAAAAAGTACGTTATGAAAATTCACATAAAAACACAGTAAACAGTGACGTAATTTTATTTTCAAAAGAAAATTTTCTAATTTTAACCACAAATTATTTTTGAATTTAAAAAAGAATAATTTTTCACGCAAATACCCTGCTCACTCAATTATGCTAATAACAAAATTTAAACTTTTATATTTCCTTTGAAAAAGTTCTTTTTTGGCGAGTGCTGAGTATCGATTGTTAAAAATAAAATTAATAAATTATCAAGAAAAAGTTTTGTGCTTAGAATAAAAAATTATGAAAGTTGTTTTTTTTTCGAGGAAATTGTTAATTAAATTTCTTTACATCGTGCCGCGCGTTCTCATGCCCAATTGATATTAATGCAGAGATAAACTAAATTCTCAACTTCACCTGTCGCTCTTCCGCCAGCTCTAGTTGTGTTAAAAAATAATTCATCAGGGCTTGAAGTCATTAAGTCAAATTTAGAACTCTCACTTTCAAATTTAAAGAAGAAGAAAATTAATGAAAGGCAGATGCAGAAGATAAGAACTAAAAGGTTGATTTTGTTTGTAATTTCTCCGCCAAAAAGTTCCCACGACATTGCATTCCAGAGATTCTTGTATTGTTCTTTTCGCGGATTTTCTGTGCCATCCACAGTCTGTGTGTTAATTTGCACGAAAATTTTCCTCCCGTAGGTCGACTTCACGCTCGAACGATCGGCTGGAATTTAATAATTTCCCCATTATATGCTTAAGTCGGCTCTCTCTCACATTCATGGATTAAAAGAGAGCCAAAGTGACATCATGCGAAATTTTGCGCTGAAAGAAAATGAACACAATTCGCATCAGAATCAGAATACAAAAGACAATTTCCCGTTTCATCGCTTGATAATCGCATTTATTCTCTCGCTGGCTCTTTCTCAGGCTTTAGTCGAACAACCTTGTCCGCGCACTCATCCACTAAAACAACCGCATTAAGATTAATAAGAAGAAATGAGATAAAAATGGAATTAAATCTCTGTTTTTTTATGGAAATTTAAGTCAGCTCTTTGCGCATTCCTTTCTGCCTTTTTTAACGTGTCTAATGCAAATAAAATTTTACAATGCGTAATTGCAAATATTTTACTGGTTAAAAATGAGATTTTTATGTTTAGCAAAAATGCTGCTTTTATTAAAATTTAAAATTGAAATTTTTGTAATTAATTTTAATGCTGGAAAAATGTAAACAAATTTGTTTCTTATTGTTTGTGATAATTTTTTCTTTAGGTGTCAAAATTCACTTCCTTTAATTAAGAAGTTTTCAAACGTTTAAGTTTTTAATGATGAAAATATTTATTTAAGTTTTAACATATTATTGAAAATTTAAAAAATTCTTTTAAAGTTCCAGGAAAAAATTTAAATGGCAGATTTTTAAAAATATTTTTAGCTCTCTCTAACAATGACGCGAGTACAATCGTCATCGCGCACAAGCACACTCTAAAGTGTATTTGCACTAATTAGCGCAAGTAACCGACAACAACTCGTCGTTATAGCAATTGGAGTGGCATCATTTGGAACAATTAAGAGTAATTTAATGGGAGAGAAAATTCACCGCGCCAGAAAAGAGAAAAAAAAATTGCCAAGGCAGCAAGTAGCAAAATCAAGTGGTGTAGTAGGAGGTAGATGTAATGAAAAATACATGCAACAATCTTCATCCGCTGCACATACACATTAATAGAGTTAATGTGCACTTTTTTGAGTCATTCATGTGAATGTTAATACAAGCATAAATTTTCGCTTGTCACATGTTCTTTATTTTGCACATATTGCAACAAAAAAAGCAAGAGTGAAGAGAGAGAAAAAAGTTGTAAGGCAAGGAGATTAAAGAAAACCACCAGCACTGCCTTATACACTTTCAGTCACACTGAGATTGATATTCAATGAAGTTGAGATACGTTTTTGTAATTTTTTAGTGTAATATTGCCTCCGTTGCCGTTCGCTACTCGTTTTAAGTGAATGTAAATTTTGCTGAGTGTTTTTACTCGCGTGAAAAGAGTTTTAGCCATTTTAGTGTGTAAACGCATATATTGAATGCCTTAAAGAGTGCCAATCGTTAAGAGGGCTGTTGAAAAAGTGCAGTTATTTAAAACTTAACGGAAAGACAAAAACACGCAATAACTTTTTTTGGAGACAAGAAAGGCACGATGCCGATTAACAACACGAGACCGAGTCTTCGCAATAGCGCCCACATGAGGTGAGCACAAGATGATATTAATTTAATTTATATGCATTCAATGTAACCTTAAAGAAAGAGGGACACTCTAATTTAAAATTAATCCTAAGATTTAATAAAAATAAATCTTGAGTGTCCAACTCCTTTCATAAAAATGTCGACGCAGGCATTAAAAATTAAAATTCACGAAAAGTTCAAGTCTGTTCACACACCCACGACACCACAAAATATGCTCGTGTGGCTCGCGATTGAGAGCGTCAACATTTAACATTTTGTCAAATCATCAAATTTACATTCGTAAAATTTTTCATGTCTCATTATGCATCATTTAGCTGTCCAACGGATCATTTCGTTTATTGACACACGATTATTGCGAATGTTTCTGTCATCAACGTTCACTAAAATTCGATATTTTATTGCAGAAACCATTTGATCACTAACGCTCAACCTGTGCCGAAGTACACGAGCGATCATGCTACGGTAAGTAACCTTTTTAATGGCCAATTGCAGCAATGCAAGAAAAATTACACTTTGAGTAGTTAAGAATAAGTATTTGCGGTTGAGTTGCGATGCGATGCTCCATAGAGATTTAAAATTGATCGTCAGGGGGTGGGACACTATTTTTTAGAAATGGCTCATTTAAAAATTAGTGTTAGTTCAAACGGAGTGTCGCTCCCCTTATTTAATTTTCCTCCATCGACCGCTTGCAATTTCCTTTATTAATTCTAATTAACTTCAATTTACTTTACTGCTTCTCATCTCACCTCGCACATATCGAGAACGGTTTCTGCATTGTTGAGTTTTATATTTTACATTTTCCTTCGTCTCTTACATGTTCGCTTCTATGCGCAATTTGCCAGTGCAATGAACATTTTTTTCTTACGTAATTTCAGTCTCACATCAACGTTATCATCTCCCGCATTGAACTGCATCTGACTGCGTTCCCAGCATTAAATTAATTTCAAATTAATGTGTATCAAATGATGTTTAAACACGATGTGATGGCATAATTTAATGTTTATCCGGAATTAATAAAAAATGCGGTTAAAATTCAGTGTGTGGGGAAAAGATCACATTCTTAACCTTACATTCGAAAATTATAGGGCATGAAATAAATTTTTGACCATGATGGGTTCATAATTTTTGTTTATCTCTCGTTAGTTTTTACCCTTATGAATGTTTTCCTTTCTATAATGGGAGTAATTTTTTAAAACAGATCAAAATGTTTTGAACATTAGTAAAATTAATCGAGAGAATCTCACAAATAAATCCGTTACAAAAATTTAAAGTTTGAATTTTAAAATTTGATTTTTTTAATAAATTTTTTCGTCTCACTTATCAATCTCAAAATATGACAACTAAAATCTTGAAAGTGTACCGCGCGGAAGTAAAAATGTAAACTGAATTTTTTTTAAAAGAGATCACCCAACGAGATCAGAAGGAAGTCGTAAAATCCTTCTTGTCAGCATCTTCCTCTAGTCACTCGTTAATATTTTTGTTTACGGAAGATAAAAGACACAAAAAGGATAAAACTTCATTAAATGGAATTTCTCCTTCCTAATGGTGCGAGTTAATGGCGAGAAATCCATCAAGTTTCACTTAAACATTTCGGAAATTCTTTAGAAAAATAAAATGTAATGCATGTGTCTCAAAACGCCCCCTAAAATAGTTTTTTTTTCATGCTGTCAGGGATGTTAGGTAGACTCTGGCAGAGATTTAAATCTTAGATAATCCACATGCACTGCAAACTTCCTCACATGTGTCCGACACATTTCATTCTGTTGTTTTAAGGAAGAAATCATCATAAAATTTTTCAAGAGCAATTTTAAGAATTTTTTCGGAATAATTAACGATCGAGCGGCAACTAATTGAGATTGCAGGCAGAGATTTTTCGTCATCGTCAACCCTCTTCCGTTTTTATGAAGTGAAAGACCCTTTTTGACTTAAAAAAATATTTATTGAATTTGATACTTTTATTGCTGAAATAACAATCAGGGCTTAACCGAATGCAGCCCATTTCCTCTCGGTAACTCAAAGTGTGCTATTTGCCAAAGAATCACCGTTTTTTGATAGAGGGAGAGAATTTTTAAAAAATAAAAAACCGCCAAGCGGATGTAACGTCAACTAAAGTGGATACTTTTTATACTTTTAATTATAAAACAACCTTCAAATTTGAATAAGTAAGTGAATTGGATGTGGGGTGCATAAGAGCAATAAAAGTGCATGCTTGAAGGCTACAACACACGGCACACACATGCAAAGTTGGAAAATATAGCAAAAAAAAGTCGATTTCGTGCATTGATTACTTCGAGGGAATGTGAGACGTCATTCGAGAAGCAAAAAATGAATAAACTTTCAATTTTGCCTTAATTAGATTCAACTTTTAGGATTCGAACCTAGAATTTTTTTAAAATAAATTTTTCTTAATTTTTAACTTCACATTTTATATTTAATCAAATTCTTTTGACTTTCTAACTTTAATAAATTTTATTATCATTCCATTGACACGTTCTAAAAAAATCATATTTTAATCTTAAAAAATTATTATTTGGTGCCCGCGTGTTGATATAACAGATGGCTCCTAAAAATTCCTTTCTTATATTTTTCAATACTCTGTTTGATGGTGGATGAATATGTACATAAAAAAATATTATTGGCGTGGTACACAGGCAAAAATTTTAACTCTCCTCACTAGCAGATGTTTTCTTTTCAGTTCCTTCGTCTTTTGTTTGACACACTCTGAAAAAAATATTTTTGTTATAAAAAGCGAAGTTTCATTGAATCAAAAAAATAGAAACCTTCAGAATATTATATTTTGAGATTGAGGGTGCTTCATCAAACAATTGTGTTCTATCCCTAATGGAATATTGTGGCTCAATGCTTTTAAGGGAGCAGCATCGATTTCCTTTCAAGGCATATCAAATTGCACATTACGAGTTTTTTTGGACTTTTGATCTTCCTTAAAATTTTTTTCATTGTTCATTTTTCAAAAACGTGTGCAATGTGCAAACTTGCCAAAAAGGGATATTTAGAGCATCGTTTCTGAGAGTTGGTCAGTTGCAAAGAAGAAAAGATCCGCTGATTAATGATCAATGGAGACATGTGCAGCTTTTTTACTTTTCATTTTTCGTGAATCGAATTAATTGATGATCATAAAAATTTCATCCTGCAGTGCAAACGCATTGGCAGTCTGCTTCTGAGTTACTAACCGTTTTTAATACAATTATTACCAACCGTCTGCTGCCGTTGTTTGGAGAGAAAGAAATCCAATTAATCAAGTAATTTTTAATTCTGTCTAGGGTATCGGTTGGTGATGAATAAGCCTGTTGTTGTACATTCGTGATCCTTTCATCAATTAAGAATTATTCACGCGTTCCAATAAATCGAAGAAATGAAAATTTCAAAGGATTCTTTTGAGATTGAATTGATTGAAGAAATGAAATTATTTTAACGGAAATTTAACTTTTTTAAATTCATTTTAAAATAAAACCTTCACAATACTTTTTATGGTGAATCTTAATTATTTTCCGTGTCAACGCCGATTGCAATGCCCATGCAACATCAATCTTATTCATCATTGTATTATGAAACCATGAATAAATAATTTAATTTGACGCCCTGTGGCTTTTTCTCTCACTCAATGAATTTCAAATTTTCCTCGGATAATCCTCCAAAAAGTAATAAAATAATTTTTTAGTTTCATTTTTTATTCTATGCAGCACTTTTAGGCCATCAATTAAAAATAATTTATTAACACTTTCTGTTTGCTCGATAAATCTCAGTCCTATTTTTACCCTTTTTACTCGTGATGTATGTTTAGACACTTCTTTAATGCTGACTGTTGGCAGTAAATCATAAATTGGATTTAGGAAGGTATTGTGCCATGCACTCGCGATGTAGTTTAAGAGCTTAAATTTATTTTTATTCATTCAAGCGAGAAAATAAAAATTAAAGTTTGTAAATAGTGCAGTGAAGCATAAAAGGATTTTAAGGGAAGATTATTGAGAATTTTAATGGCATTACCTAAAAGATCTTTTAAATATATTTGAGCAACCTAAATAGAGAGGGTTTGAATTTTTTTAAAATGCCTCATTTAAACCCAAAAATTAGAATTTTTCGGCAAATCTCAAAATTGCTAGTTGTCCTCTATCATGCACAACTCTTTATTATTTATAAATTTATGGCTCCATCACACAGAACTCAACATGCATAATTTTCTCCATGCTGCCACGCGCAACATATGTTAAATTTATGATCATTATCGCAGTCCAATTTTCAAAATTGATCATTAGAACCGAACTGAATCATCAATACGTACACGACACATGACTGCCATACGTTTCCAATAATGAACATTCTCTGAGGCTTATCGAGTGAAGATTGTTTATTGAAACATGTAATTCCATTTTTGAGAAAGAAGGATCACTTCAAGGATTCTCATTAAAATTTCCTTTCTTTACCTTTCCCAATGAGTATCAACATAGTTATCACCTTTTACCTCTCAAACAGATTAAATATTTCTTTCTGGGCTCCTTTTTAACACACTCGAATGGAGCTCACAAATAGTGAAAGAGAGAAAGAATGAGTGAAATGTGTTAAGCAGCAAAAAACAGTCATGGCATAGATTCGAAAAATGAGATATTTTACGTTATTTATTGTTCTGTTGATCAAACATCATCTCTAAAATAGCTAAAGAACAACTCATGACCTTCCCATTTCCTGCTTTCAATGTTTGTGGATGTGGAGAACGGTCTCAAGATTACGTGTATTTTGAGCTTGAAGAGATCACCAGCCACATAAAAATTCTTTTGTTATCCACATGAAGAGAAATTGAAGTCTTTTGTTGAACGAATGTCTCCGAGTTGCTCTCTTATCTTAAAAGAAGAGGCTCACATTTATTAATCCTTAAACTATAGGCACTGATGATGTGATCTGAATAAGTAATTTCCATTCAATTGGAAGCTGTTGTTCAGGAAGCGATAAAACGACGAAGGCGTGCATGATGACGATTCGATTAATTACAATATTTGGGGTTGAACTTCTTTACATCTTACTGCAAGGGAATTTTCAAAATAAAAAATAGTGTCCCGACCCCTTAATTTTAAAACAATCTTCACAGCTACTTACAACAACCCTAAAATCACATTTACACCTTTCATGTCTGTCTTCTGATTCTTAATCGCTTTATTTGTCACTTTTTCTCAACTCGTTTTGTAAAATCTTCAACTATGGCGCTTAAATTAAAAGCAGTGAGCTTCTCATGCCGCAATTATTTTCGCTGTTTGTAATTTTAATTTTACCTCTTCGCTATTTTTTTATTTCGGAGGCGGTAATGGCGATTTTAAATTATCCACCTTCATAATTAACAATTTTGACATTCTTCTCCTCTTAATTAATTCTCTCTCGTGCACTATTCGTAAGTGGTTTGCGAATGTTTTTTAATAATCAAAGTTATTAAATTAGTGTAAAAATATGCAACAATGTTAAAAATTCCTCGAGCAGCTAAAAATAGAGTGATAAAACTAGAAGTGCTGCATTTATGACGGTTAATTGCAAGTTTGAGGGCAAGAGTAGGATGGTGAGATCTCGTTCATAACTTCAATAACTTTATAGACAATCTGAATGTTTTTTTTCATCCGCTTTTAATTGTGCACTTTTTCCTCTTTCTCTTTTTTAAAATCTCGAGGACTGTCGCCAATGGACTTTTAATTTATTTTTGTGAGAAAATGTGCAGCTGATACAAATCGCAGAGAAGATGACGATTCGTCACACACAACAATGACCAACAAGGTCGTTTTCCATCTTCCTCTTTCTTCTTGTCGTTCCAACAATACTACTCAACTTTCTTCACTTTAGAATTGTTGCGCAATCGCTTGAATTCTTCATCTCAATCTGACTTTCGATTTCTCATAATGCGACCATTAAAATATCATCAAAAAAGCTCTTCAGGTCGTTAGATTGTGACTCCAGCAATAATAATTTAAATTAACTCGAGAAATCCAGTTTAACTAATTTTGGAGCGACTGTGGAACATTAAAAATTATCTAAAATTGGATCAACATTGAGATGAGATTATAAGAATTAATTTGTGCGCTTCCATTTATGAAAAACGAAGCAAGCTGGATGAGAAAATTTATAAAAATTTGAAAAATTAACTTTGGTTAAAAAAGTTTGAAAAATTATTTTTTTAAATAATTTAAACAAAAAGCACCCTATGATCAAATCATCGACGATCAAGCAGGTGAAAAAGATTGAAATTTGATCGTTTCGGCGGATGTCGATGTGCAATTTGTTGCTTTACGGCATTGCACTTTAATGCATTCTAACGATTTCCTTCAACACAGCTTCTTTCAAGAACTCTCGAACCAACATTCGCGTAAAACAATTAAATGCATGATACATCCGCTGGAATATGTTCACAAAAAAATAAATAATAAAAAAATGTGTAATGACGAAATGCTTGATGAAAATGAGAGAAGACAAAATTATTGGAAGAGAATTTTATGAATGAAAGAAAAAATAGTAAGATCACCTTACACAATGCTGGCACAGTAAATTGATTTATTGCACACTTGATTAGTGTCATATTCCACCGGATATCCACACTCGCATATAAATTCAATTAGCGTCTCATTATGACACACGATCATGATGGTAAAGAAAATTCCAATAATAATCATTAAAGTTGCACAATTTCATTCGAAATCTCGCACATTTATTTTACAAGCGCCGACCGCGAAAAATTCTTCCATTGATCACGTAAAATGCGCGAGCTGGCAGCTAATAGCAGCGTCATAATGTTTAATGATCGTGTGAAATTACCTTTCTCAATTACACAGCAATTTCCAATCAATTATCATCAATAATGCCTTTCAACATTCTACATATAAATGCAAAAATAAAGTATCGAGCGGAAATTAAAACAAAGCATGGTCATAAAGTCAAGTGAAATTCCCTTTAAATTATGATGATGATGCGTGCATAATTTGAAATGGTAATGTTGGGTCATTGTTGTTGACCACATTCCACATTTTGAATAGTTTTTAGTCTAATGAAGAATTTTTTTGAGGTTAGATCAAAGTTTGCTTTTGATAATTGAAATAAAATTTATTTTTTTGTAAAAAAATTCAAAATTATTTTCATGAGATGAGTTTCACGCCCTTAGAAAAAAACCTCCAAAACTTTCTGCATAAACTTCTCAAATTTCTAACGGCCGTGTTGTTAATTGAGCGATAAATACTGTCCAATTAATTAACCGATAAAGTGAATTCCCATGAAGTCCAATCAAAATATCTCGATTGCATCATATTTCAAAAGACACGAAAGTTTGATCAGCTGAGATAGAAACGAGTAGAAATATCTCATGAGATAAAGCGAATGAGTCGCCCATATTTGGATAGAAGCGGACGAATGTCGGGTGAGAGAGAAAAATAATTTTATTAATTTGTAGAAGAAAAAATTATGCAAAAACCTGCTTTTTAATGACTCGCGTGGGTGCAATAGAATTTCATCGCGCGGTTAAGGTCATTAAGGAAATTATTTTTAAAAAATCAACATCAATTCTAGTCTCGCGCGTCTCTTTTAATCCTCTTACTGTGATAAAGTTCTCTCTTTAATTGGCGTAAATGTCAGTGACTCCGCGGTTTGCCTAAAAAATTCTCGAACAGCCGCGATCTCTCGCACGAATGTGAGAAAAAATATTTGCAGACCGCATTTCTTTTGTAATGACCTTCACAACAGTCCGAATTCAATGCCTCTAATTGTAATTGATCTAAAGAATTTAATTTTCATTCATAGAATTGGCTATTAAGTCGTAAATCTGTTGCCGTTTGTTAGTTTGTTACATCATCAAGCTTAAGAATTTTTTTAGATCAATAAACATTTGAAAAATTGCCTTCTTTTTTCTCTTCACATCTCATCCGCGAGCTGTGCGGTGATTTCCGCTTCTAAAGTTGTTTTTGTGGGTTAAGATTTCACCTTGAACAATTCTAATTTTGCGAGCAAATGATTTTGATTTATTTCACTCATCATGAATGTAAAACTCCAGAATTTATTAAATAATTATGAGCGGGAAGCATTCAAGAATATTTCGATTTTCGATCAATAAAAAATGTTGTAAAAATCTCAAACTATTTTGACAAGCTCATGCAATCATCAAGAAATTATTTCGCGAGCTCTTAATAAATTAATTCAAATGAATCAAAGTATTTTTGCGGTCTATCGGCAAGTTTAAGAGTGAAATCAATCAAAAATTGAAATGAAGTAAATTTTTGCGTGTTCAAACGTGGGAAGCTTTAGACAAATAGACAGAAGAGATTCTTGCGTTTAAATAGTCATGAAAGATATTAATTATCGGGTGAAATGATTATGGTGAGCCATTGATGGGCATCTAGAGAATTAAACATAGGGCGCTTAATGAACATTCTTGAATTCACTCGCCGCATGATCAACGACGCTCTTCATCAGCAAACAACATCATATAAAAGATCTTGAGGGATTGCCGAGAAAACAACCCACGCGACGCACAACTTCGATGACGACAATGAACTTTTTGTAGAGTGTGAAATATTAATGATCATTAATTATGCTCCACACGCTAGATAAAAAGTTTCAAAATCATCCTAACGATTAATGAAAAAAATTACTACATTTTTTTAAATTTAACGGAAATTTTTAAATATTTAATTTAAGTGACTTGGTTTGATGTTTGACTAAAAAATCTCAACCGTAACAATATTTAACTTTCCAATTTTTTTATTTAGATGAATCTTCAAAAGTGCACCAATTAACGTGCACTCGATAATTCGAAAATGTCTCATAGCGATCTGAATTTATTTCGATAGTTTATTGACTTAGCTGCATCATAATCTATTTACGTTTCCCATAGGCATCATCTTTTATAAATTTGGCGTGTGAAAAGAATTTGATAATAAGTGAGGTTAAGGTGCTTAATTATTTATGATAGTCGGCTACCTAAATTTGTCTATTTAACGGTATTTGAAGCTCACCTTCGTGTACGCACCAAAATTGTAATTTAATTAGTGTAAGAACATCAAATTAATGTAATTGACCCGTCGAAATAATTGGTTGGGTTGTGTTCCTGTCTGTGAAATAAAAAACACACAAAGATTTTTTGGGAGTGATTAAGATTACGGTTCATGTGAAATGAAATAAAATCATGAAGTAAAATTATTCAAAGAACTTTATGGGAAAGAAGAATCATAAAATAACATATCAAGATCACAAGCACAGCAGCTCGCGAAGAACGTGAATGAATTCTCGTAAAAATTATAATTTTCATAAAGATCTCACGTGAAATAATTTTTACTCGCTTTTTCCGGGACCGCGCATTCAACCTCATTAGCATTATAAAAACCAGAATTTCACTCCTTCTTTATGATGAACTCATCTTTTTTTGATGAATGTTGTGAGTTCAATAAACTGAAAATTCTCAGCGTGCATCTCATTTGCATACGAATCGAATTCAGCACCGCTGAGATCATCAAACTTTATTTTTTGTTTATTTAATTGATTGTCATCGAATATTTGTCATAACTCACACTTCAAAATGTTCAAAAAAACATCGCCGACAGCTAACGAAAGTGTCACGATTAGACAACAGAAATGTTTTAATTTCACTCGAAGTCACTCACATGGAGCGAGATAAATGATCCATTAAGCAATATTTTAACATTGCATCAGATTTAATCACGCGTCAGTAATATTAAAACCTGATCAACATACATGAGAGAGAATTTTGCATCAATGAGTTGGATAACGATCGATTTTTGTTCCCTCGAGCAGGTTTTTATTAGCCCAGTTTTTTTTTGTGAGACACACTTTATAAGGCACACACAATGTAATTATTGATTTAATAATATTTTTACGACATAATTAAACTGCGGTTTTTTAATTGATGTGCTTGAAAAATTTAGATTCAACCTGAAACATGAAAATTTTATTGGAGGTCTTTTAAAATTTTGAAAAATCTTTTACAACCTAAAATGGTCAATTTTAATGTTTACAGTGTCCATTTCATCAGACTTAAGACTCACTTTTAATTGCAGTCGCTTTCAGCTATTAAAATTTTCCATCCAAGCTTATCGAAGATTTTTTGTCACATGTAAGCGGAATTATTTACCAACATGTCTATTGTGACGTAATCCTTGCATTTCTGCGCAATGCGTTCCCATGCATATTATTGTTGTCATGCACTGAATGCCCAAGAAGAAGCTACACAAGCCATAATTTTGTGACTCTTTGCACAACCATTAACCTCAAACGGCTGATCGTGCTCGGAATTAAAATTCATCAGAGAAATTCATCGCAAGATTTAAGTTTTGAGGATAACAAAAAATCGTTCTGAGTCATAAACGTTTTCAATGTAAAAAGATCGTTTTGAATTAAACAGGTTGAAGTTGACCGTTCATGGACAATGCCATAAATTTGTTGAATCACGCTTTATTCGCTACTCAATAATAAAATTGCTGTGTGCGTCTCTCATGATCACTTCAAATGGCAAAAAAGCGCGATATAAAATTTTAAAACAGAAAGAAAGAGATCGAAGTGATTAATGTGTTGACATGAAACGTTCTTGGTTATAGAAGTTGAAAAGTTTTTGCGGAATTTTATGGTTGATTCTTTAGAAAAATAATTGATTTTTTAAAAAACTAAAAAATATTGAAATTGCCAAAAAAAATTTCGAATAAAGAAACATTGAAACTTTAAATTAAAGGTTCGAACCTCAATTTTGGTTTTATTTAAATTACATAATTTCATAAACTTTCAAATATACTTAAAACCTTTTAATTAATTATTAAACTCCAAATTTATCACGTCAATGCTTCATAAAAAAGTCTTTTATGGTCCCACTCGAAGAGGAAAAGTTCGACCTTAAAAATGATGTTTTTCTTCACACTTCTTAGAAATTTCATTTATGAGACAATCGTGACTTTCAGGCTGAATCAAGACACAAATGGCTTTGCGATAGTGAAAAGATTCATGACTCTAATTAGCATAATTTTGCCTGCGACTCCCCTCCATTAATTAACGATTCTGATGAGTCGCAATCCATTGTCATTGTGTTTTTCAATTTATGTGAATGCCTTTTTTGTTACGAGAAGTGACAGAAATTTGAGATTTCGCCAAAGCATTGTTGTGATTTTTTTTTCTTCTCTAAAACACCGACAATTTTCGATGTTTTTGCTCTCCACACATTAAAGTGTATATGAATATAAATATATAAATTGCTACAAGTAAGGTTGAAAATGTTTCACAGCGATCTAACCTTGGAATTGATAGGCGAGATTTGAAAGTATTTATTGACATAATTATCCAATATATTTACATTTTGATGTTCGCTCCCGGATACCGCGTGGTGAGACTTAATTTTCTTCTCAGAATTTATTGCTGAGAAAATTGCAAACATTAATTTGAAATTGGACACATGCTGTTTTCAAAAATTATTATTTTTATCTTTGTTTACATTTTTTGGAATTTTGATTTAAACTTAATTTTTTGCTAAATTCAAGTTTTTAATTAAATTTATTATTTATGTGCCAGGGTTGAGCAAAATGAAATCTTTTATAAATTCCTGGAAGTTTGATTAATTTTATATTTTTACAAAATCCAGTAAATTTTTGAATAAAATCCCAACAAAACAAATAAATTAAATTTAAAAATAATCCACAACCAACCAAATTGCAACTAGCAACTGAACAAAAGATCAAAATGAATATTTGCTCTCACAAAGAATGAGAAAAAAAGATTCAAATCGACTCCAATAACGCACCTTCGGGGCAATCATGAGTGAACAAGTTTCTCCTTTGCGTTTTCGTTCGTATATAAACTGAAGATTGAAAAGGAAAAGAAGAAGTAAAAAGATTTTGCTTAGTGCTCCATTCATAAAGTGCGATTTCATTGTATTGCGCATGTGAATGATGAGACAAAGCAAAGGTACAAGAGAATGTCTCTCTCTTTTTTGCGATAAATCGTCACAAGCTCTTTATTTGTTGTGAAAGATGATATTTTCTGTATGAGAGCCATTTCGATGCACGATTGGACTTGTTTATGCAGGTTCTCGCGTATCGTCGGAGAGACTGAGAATTTTCCTACGAAGCAATGACACGACAGATATTTTTAATACAATTATCGTAACGATTATACCCCAATCGATAGATCTTGATATGAGTTTGAGTGGCGAGTAATAAATGATCATCGAGCTCCAAATGTTTAGTCATCAAATCGTCTTGAGAATTTAATTTTGATGGATTATTCAATTTCTCGAGAGACCACAACCCATAATTAAATCGAATAAAATATATCTTCTTCTGTCTGGTGGATGTTTTGATGTTTATCTGAATTCCTTTAAATCAACGGTCACTGTCAGTACGCATGAGAGTGTAACTGATTTTTTCTTAAAATCCTTTTTCTATCAGACAATCGAAATCGAAATATTGGAGGCGTTTCTCGAGATTTAAAATCCATCAAAAATATGCTTTTATGTGACCTTCTTCAGCCAGGGTTGTAATGCATGTTTTCTCTTTTATGCCTTAATTTAACGCGTTTGTTTTCTTCATATTCTTTCAGCCATTTATTAGGAACCTTCAAAAATTATAATTTTACCTAAATTTGTGGCTACGCAGACCACCCAAGTTGTACGTTGTACAAGATGATTTTATTTTCTCATATCGACTGCTCATGTTCAGAGGATGATTTTTGTGATAAATTTATTAGTAGCGATAATGAATGAGATCATGATCATGGGTCATGTGAGCGGGTTTTTCACATTTTGATGGTTTTGAAAATTTAATTTAATTGAATTTAATAAAAATTGATTAAAAATCAAGACCTAATTAATTAATTGACTACAAAATTAAAAAATCAAACTTTTTATTTTCTTTAATTTTTTTAAGTCTTTCCAAACTCATAAAAATCATCATCGCCACCCAAAATCTCTTGTTTTCTCTAAAATTATTATAGAAGCAATGGTTTATCAATAGACCTAAAAGGTATATGCTTGTTTGTCTAGTAAGTTGTCAGATGATGGAACAAATTATCAGGTTAGAAAAAGAGAAGGCAATAAAAAGGATGACGAAGAGATTCCAATCAACTATGATGAGGATAACAGAAAAAAATGAGAGAAGATGTTTAAAGAAATTATTGTCGCTTTGTTTACCTTCGACATTCTCTTACGATGCACACACAAGAATTCTTTAAGTACGCCGCATGAAAAATTCCAAAAGTTAAAAGAGATTTTTCATACCGTCTCGGTAGAAAATATTTTGTCAGTCAACAGAGAATCGGAGCCACAGGACTTCTGTAGGATGGTCTTCTACCTTATCGGAATTTAAATTACCCGAAAAAAATTGAGAAGCGTAAATTGCTCTCAAGGACAGATGCAATTATGCATTGATAGGAATTTAAGAAGTTTGAGATAAGAATTTACACTTTTTTTAGAAGTAAAACTTTTTATGTCCTTCAAGGTAAAATTAGCGCCATAATAAAGATTTAAATCTTAAAATTTCTCGCAACCCATTCAAATCAAATGTACGACTGTTTTATTGTAGTAACTCATCATCAACGATTTTTCTCGCTCTTTTGATATCTCCATGCTGTCAAGAGCGATGCTTCATGTGGTTATGGAGACAGCACATAAAAATGCTCAACACATAACAATACAATAAAGATCAAATCGAGTGATTTCACGATCATTTCGACAGAATTCTCCTTGTTACATGGAAAAGGGGTTGGACACTAAGATTTTTTAAGAGATTTAAATATCAAACCATAAAATTAAATATTTTTTAATTATATTAATTTAAAACTTTGTAGATTCAGTGTTCCACCCCTTTCATTTATATAACATCTTTATTTTCGAAGAAATTCGGTAGTTTTAACGCGCAAAAAAATTATAGGTTTAAGTCCACAAAAACTTCTCATTAAACTTCAAAATGACCTCCCATTAAACGAAATTTTTTGATTAATACTTATCAGCTCTCAATCAATTGGACAGTGAAAGTGATGTCACAATTATTGATGATGTAACTTTGACTCCTTAAAAAATATCGTTAAAAAAATGTTAACAGTAAAATGCTGCGAGTGATTAAGAAGAAGGAAAGAGGAAATGCCATGCAAACACCAAAATGCATTAAGCTGCAAAAAATGAAGAAAATGCCATCGAAAGAGAATTAAGTTTAATCGAAAACCCGTTTTTGTCGTTCGTTTCTACAGCGATGGAGAAAAGTTGCAAACAGCAAAGTTGAGCGAGAGAATGAAAAAAGTGAATATAAAAATAAAGTATGAGGGAAAGAAGAGAAAAGAAGGCAAACACACCGTTTCTTACAATTTTATTTCTTACATTCTCGAGTGCGACTGTGTTGGTGAACGTCTTTTACTCATACCGGACCGACTGCATGCAAGGTCACGGAAGGCCGTTTAGTGGGATTGTGAGAAGAAAAATAAAATAAGTAAAAAAATTTAAAAAAAATTTTTTATTTTTTTATATATTTTTTTTTTTTATTTTAAATTATTAAATTTTATAAATTGAGTGATAATTTTTTTTTTTTTTTTTTTTTAAAAAAAAATAAAAAGGAGAAAAAGGTAACGATAACGTGTTCGATCAGGATTTCATCAGCGCATGAAGTTATTTCGCGAATATACAAAGGATGTCAACGGATGAACATGGAACCAACCTGAGATTGTGAAATTTGAGAAGATTTTTGCAACCTCATTTTTTACGACACTAAACGTGCCAAAATTTTAATTTTTTAACGACTCATTAATTAATTTTGAAAAGTGTTTAGATTCGAAAATTTGATATTCACTGATCGCACAATTTGATACACTCGTCAGCATTGCTTTAATGATTATGGAGATGACAAGAAAATATGGCTGAGAAGGAAAAATCGTATCTAATTTCTGTGCGTAAAAAAGTGTGCATTCACGACGCGTAGAAGCAGCCTTGAATTTTTTGTGTGTATGAAAATTGCACCATGCACATGAAGATAATGAGAGAAAATTATAATTTTTAGATAAATTGTAGCTCCGCCATATTTTTGATATTTAACGTAATTTTAAATTAAACTTATTTTAACCAAATTAAAAATCCACAAATTGACAAAAATCTTACGGACATTTAAAATTAAATCATAAATCGTAAAACTGTGTGAGTGAGATCCTTTTACTAAAATTCATACAGGGATACAAGGGTCATAAATTTTCATAAATTTTTTACAGCTGCTCGAAAAGTGTCAGGCCTGCATTATGGCCCGTGTGTTAGAAAGAGAAGCACGCTCACACAACCTCTCAATTTCTCTCTTTTAACTTTATTTTTGTGCCTTTCGTATGCTCATTCTATTCGTAGCTCTCCGCGAGTGCAGACGTAATTTTTTCGAGTTTAACAAATATTTTTACTTTTAAAAGAAAGTCTTTGAGTTTATTCTGACAAAAAAAATATATTCGCGTTCCATTCGAGTGCGTCAGCCGTTAATGAACAGTTCTCGGTGACTTATCCCAAACTTTACATCACCTTCGTGTCCATTTAACTCATTGTGAACGTTGTCAGATTTTTTATTATTTTTGCCGACTGATGCAAGAAAAAAATCTCAACCAAAGAAAGCTGAAAAAATTAATTAATTTTGATGAATTGTGAAAATTAAAGACTCAAAAACAAATTAAAAAAAAGTGAAAAGTTTTTCTTGCTATAAATCTGGATTTTACGACTATCAAAATGGTTCGCAGCCTATCGCAGTGGACAAAAACTTTAAGTTTTCCGAATCGTCACTCAAAAGAGTGCAATGTTAATGTTCATCCGATCAGCCAGGCACCACCAACGCCGGCACGAAATAAGACCAACAGCTCCACACCATCCTCATCGCCACCAAATTCACCGTCGAATGTTCCCATCACTGAAATCAGTCAAATTGTAAGTTTTTTTCACTGCCTAATTATCCGATCGATCCACTTTCCTTTCTTTTCGCGTCATTATCTCGGCATTAAAAAAAATTTGCTCTAAAAATCATCACGATGATTATTTAAAATTGAGTGCAACATTTTTGCTTCCACACCCGCTACAGGTCATAAAAAGTTTCACCATCTCTCGCAAGCACAACGATGATGTCGAAATTATCTCATCGCTATGAGCGAAAAATTACATGCAAAGCGCGCTCATTTTAACCTTTATGCATTAGACGAAAAAGGCAACACTCATTTTTTTCCTCTCCTATGAATGAGTTTTTTAAAATATTTAATTGTTAAGCGAGCATGATAAAATCGATCGCGATCGCCAAGGAGACTCACATGACTTTCAAAAAAAAACATATTAGTCGAGGCATTAATTAGTGATCATTAGCTGCTGTAATCGCTCATTGTTTTGGGTTATTGCTATCGATTTGTAAGCAGCGATGACAAATTGATGTCGTTATCAGTAAAAAGTTTTAAACTTCCTGGAAAATTAATTAGTTTAATGTTTTTAAAAAGTTTTTTTAAAATTAAATTTTAAATCGTCAGAAGCGAAAAATTGCTCGCTCTGATGAATTGCCGACAGAAGAGAGGAAGAGTATTCATTGAAGGAGGAGATTCCGCCAACATAATTACGTTTAATGTCTCTCCGCGGAGTTCACATTTAAATGAGCCGAAAAATAAATATAAAATGAAAAGAAAATTTTCTGGCTGTCGAGTTTAAAAAAATTTGTCTTTAAACAATAAGAGGAATGGCAATTTTATTAAGTCATTCCATCTCGCTCATGACACATTTCCGTTTTCAATTAAAATAATTTCTTCTTAGTTCGCTCGAGCGAAATTTTGTATGCTGATAGTCGTGTGGCGCTTTTATACATACGAAATTAATTTGTCTAATTCGACTAATTCAAAAAAAATATTATAAATGAAAATGAGAAGAAAGAACCGAAATAATAATTGAGTAATTGTTAGATGTTTTTGGTAAATTACGTAAATTCTACATAGAGTTGTTAAAATAACCGACTAGCAGTACATTATTATTGGATAATCCCAAAAAAGAGCTATTTACAAATCATTGACATCACCCAGAAGCGTACCTTAAGAAAATTAAATGTGTAAAAAAGAGGTTTGAAAACAACCGAGGAAAGACATTTGAGTTTTTAATTTTCTACAATTTTTTGAAATTATTTTTCAATGAATTTTCTTGATCTTAACTTTATTTTCTTAACGTATAAATTAAATTTAAACACTACAGGTATAAAATGTGGCTTTGTTAAAAAAAATTCTACCTGTTTTATTTAAATTTTTTAAATACGTTATAAATTCCAATAATTTTTTAAAATGTTAAAAAAATTTATTTTAAAACCAAAAAATTTGAATGACTTCACATGCCAAAGCAGCTTTTTGAACGAAATCAAGAAGTAGAAAATGTAGACTTGAAGCTTGATGAAAACAATCATCATGTCCATCAATATATTATATAAAAAATACAAAATCTCATGAATACAATGGAAATTGAAGAGCGCGAACGATCGTTTGGAGGAAATAAATTGTGTGAGGGTGGCGTTGTGTGTTGCATGATGATTAATTCTTGATATTTTTGATTTCTTATGAAAATGTTGTAAAAATGTCTATATGGGAATATCCAGGCACGTTTACCATCGGAACAAACTTCCTGTCGCGCGCCCTTTCGTTATAATTACATTGTCCACTCTCTCGATGGGAAATTTCACTTCCCACGATTAAAACATTGATAAAATTATATTTGTCATGTGTAGGAAATCAGGACAAAATTAACGAAGCGTTAAGAAACAATATTGAAGGGCTTGAATTTATTTCAATTACTTTGATGTCAATATTTAGATGAAGATTTTAATTAAACTCAATTTCAACATCAAACTGAATATTTCGGTTTGCTGTGTGCACACTGAACATGGGCAATTAAAGTTCCACAATGTTTTAATTAATTAATGTTATGCGAGGGATTTTTATTGAACTGCTATTTTACATGCCGTTATGAGTAATTCATTTCAAATTAATTGATTTAGTCGAAAAAAAATCGCCCGACATTCCACACGGCACTTTTTATCGCGTCTCAAATTTCGAAATATATGGAAGTTCTATTATTCAACCTCGAATGCATAAAAATTAATTCTGACGGTAATCAGATTTCTCATGCAGTCAGCAAACGCCTCCGAGGCAATTTAGAGGAAATTTGTGCAATAATTGTGAAATGGATTTTAATAGATGAGCTTTGAAAATAAATTGGGTTAAACTTCATTCATTATTTTTAAAAATTATCATAAAAACTGCTGACTCTGTAAACCATCACCTTCAAGCATCAATCACACTTTTATCTCATTCCAAAAATATTTTCCCAGCCGAAATTTTCACTCGAATTTGTTTACATTTTCACCACACTAAAAAAATAATCTGAGAGATAGCAGCACAAAAAGATTCCCATGCGATTGCCTTCTTTTTATGTTTTCTAGTGTCTGTTGTAAAACACTCTAATCTGTTTATTTTCGTATGGTGTCGCAGCTTACTTTCTTTACACTATGATGATGGATGTAAGCCATGAGAGAGAGCATGTTCTGGCTAAAAATAGTCAATGGACAGCTCTCGAGCTCATTTTAATTCATTCGATGCTTCTTTAATTCTATAAATGGAAATTTTATCAACTTCAACTTTAATTTTCTTTTCTCCGAGAGAGAATTTCAAGTCAATAATCTCATAAATTGAATTTCACGGGAATTGAGACATTTTTTAATGTCGGATCGAATAAATTGAATAATGACTCAATATTTAACCCACACTTTAACTCTCACTCTTTAAAGTCGCTCTATGTGGACGGTCGAGTTTACTTTTGCCAAATAAAAACATTCCAAGAAGAAGACAAAAATAGGAGTCAACAGTTTTGAGATTGTTCAAATGAAATACCACCATTACTGGAATTTAAAGCCTATTATGAAAGCAAACTCAATGCATTTGTCTGGCTTCCCAATAAAAGTACTCAATTTTCTTCGCTCATTTAAATCTGAGAGAGGTTTTTTCTGTTTATGTCATGAAATTCCATCATTTGCGGGCATCAAATGGAATTCGCCTTTATTTGCACTTTTACCATCACTCATTGAGAAAAAAACGATTCAAAGATTTTCTGCAACTGATGCTGATCATGTTGCTGAGGTTAATGAAAATTAAATACCCAGCTATAGAAAAGTTAAACTTACTGCAGATTCTGGTTGGGTCACAGCATTAGATAATAACTTGGTGGTTGCATGTCGGATAGAACAACATGGAATGCACATTCTTCACATAAATTAAATTGGAAAAGAGAGAGAAGAGAAAAATCCACAGATTGTGTTTACACAATGTCTGCGTCGGAGGTCGTTATGTGGCACTTGAAGTCAATAAGTTGAAAACATTTTCAATCAATTGACTTTGGTGTATCCAAATAACTCTTTTTGTCATTGCGAAAGTAGCATGTCAAGTGCTAAACACACCTTACAAACAATAGGAAGTGATACAGGAATTTATTCCCATCAATCTCTAAAATATCTTGAACAAATGGCACCAACTGGAACAATCGAGTCTTGATAAAATAATAAAAACAAAAACATTTCACAGTGTGTGACTTTTAGACGAAATATTTTGATATTAATCCTATCCACGTTTGGGTCGCTTTTGATTACTCTCTCACTCACTTGCTCGCGCGCACTCCAACCAAGATTTGACAATGAGAAATGAAATGATTTTTTATTTTGTTTTAAATTTCAATTAGTTATTAATGTCGACAGTTTTCTCTTTTATGGTTCTATGACATTTTCTACTCATTCTTTTGATGTTTTTTCCTATAAATAATCAGTTTTAATGTCAGAGGGTGGTGACATTTAATTTTTAAGCTTAATAGTTTTGTAAGGTATTTTTAAAATTTAAAAAATTGTCCTTTAAATTGAAATTTTTTCAACGGTTAATTCAATTCTATAATACCAAAAAAAATTAAAAATTCTATTGCCACCCGTTGGAAGAAATCAGTAGGAATTATTTTCTATAAAGTCTATCTTTGAAGGGTAAAAGACGAAAATATTTTCATCTAGACAAATCTTGACAAGTTCCATAAATAGTTCTATGCTCAGCGATGATGAGAAAATTATGTTGCGCTCATTCATAAACGAGAATACAAAAAAAATATGTTTTTAATTTCAAATTGTAACAGAACATTATTTACACTAATAAATGCGACAGAGAAAGAGATTTTGACGTCTATTAGGAAATTCTTTCAACAAATTGAAAAATTTTGTATGTGCAGCATATGGTTAGATATCTTTTACACTCGTCCCCCATGACCTCCTCAATATATTTCAATTGATGGCTCTAACACATGATAAAAATTTGTGTGTTGAACTAAAAGTTCTCAGCATGACAAAAAATAATGCCTTCTAAGAATGACCGTATGAATGTCGCTCCCATGTTGAGCAAGTTTGAAAAAAAAAACATATTGAAACGAAAAATTGAGAATTCGCGAAGCAATAAAAAGAGAGAAGTTGTAAAAAAATATTTTACAGTCGCCGCTTAATCGTTTTGCGATAATAAGAGAGAAGGCAACAATATCCGGTGGATGAACAAGGAGAAGATATTGTTGTTGTTGGGTGAAACTAAAAAAGTAGTAAAAAGAGTTGAAAGCGAATAAGGAAAAAATTACCGGTGACCTCCGAATTGAATTTTGAATGGGGTCAAAACTCTTTTTCGGCTAATTAAAATGCTTTTAATTGATTGAATTTTAATGCAATGCGATAACGTGCACGTTGGATTAATTTATGTTCAATGTAAGGCCATAAAAGAGGGTTTTAAAGGCACCAGATGCGTTCGTGTGTGTATGAAAGAAAAATTTGTGTGACATCAAACACTCTTTTGGCATTTTTATCAGTTTCTCTCGATCAATGACATTCTATTGAGCAAACAGTAAATTTTATCAGCACAAACATTATGTCTATCTCTTCTCTCTTTCACGACGCAACTTTTTTTTTATCGATAGTTTAGTTTTTCGAGAACATTGAGCTCATTAAGTACATAAAAATTGTCATGTCGCGTGAATTATGAAATAAACTAATTGTGAAATTCTATTTTTATCATTCCAGATCTATCCCGATCCTGACTCAGAGAAAGTCATCATGGGATCGCTCGTTTTTTGCATTCACCACAAAGAAGGTTGCAAGTGGTCCGATGAACTGAGAAAATTGAAGGTAAATTTTTAATAAAATTTTAAATGAAAACATTTTTACTAAATTCACATTTTAAATTTTTAGGCTCATTTGAACACGTGCAAGTACGATGCTATTCTCTGTCCAAATCAATGCAACGCACAAATCCCTCGAGTTATGATGTCCGATCATTTGGCTTTCACATGCACATTACGTCGAGCTGTTTGCGAGTTTTGCAATGTCGAATTCTCAGGACAAGGACTCGAGGAGCATCAGGGATTCTGTTCACAAGAACCAATTTATTGTGAGAGCAAATGTGGAACAAAAATTCTTCGTGGTCGCATGACAATTCACAAATCCAAAGACTGCCTTAAACGCATGAAACGATGCCAACATTGTCAACGAGAATTCTCAGCTGATACATTGTCACTTCATGCAACCTCATGTCCAAGAACCCCCATTCAATGTCCTCAAAGATGTGAGGCAAGTCCGTTGCCACGTGGCGAGCTCGATTCACACTTGAGAGATGAATGTAAAGCATTGTCAGTGCCATGTACTTTCAAGGAGGCTGGTTGCCGTTTCAAGGGTCCACGAAATCTCCTCGAATCACATCTCGAAGCTAATACTGCCGCACATTTATCGCTCATGGTCCAGATGTCAGCCAAACAGAACCAGCAAATTGCATCGCTTAAAAGCGCCGTTGCTAAATTGAGTACGAACCATAGCGGAACATTGCTGTGGAAAATTACCGACTGGACCAAGAAAATGGCGGAAGCAAAGAACAAGGAAGGTTTAGAGCTTGTCAGTCCTCCATTTTACACGAGTCAATATGGCTACAAATTACAAGCTTCAGTTTTTCTCAATGGTAATGGTCCCGGTGAAAGCACACATCTCTCAGTTTACATCAAAGTTTTGCCCGGAGAATATGATGCTCTCCTTAAGTGGCCATTCGCTCACTCAGTCACCTTTACACTTTTCGAACAATGTGCGATTGGAAGT
Organism: Tanytarsus gracilentus; assembly: GCA_038502055.1. Classification (NCBI taxonomy): domain Eukaryota; kingdom Metazoa; phylum Arthropoda; class Insecta; order Diptera; family Chironomidae; genus Tanytarsus; species Tanytarsus gracilentus. The sequence goes on along the minus strand of JAXRKN010000032.1, from coordinate 2,266,991 downwards.
GGCGCTCAAGGTGGAATTGCCGAAAGCTTCGTACCCGATCCATCGTGGGACAACTTTCAGCGACCATCAAGAGAACCCGATTCCCTTGGATTTGGCTTCCCCCGCTTTATTTCTCATGAACTGCTCACACGAAGACCATTCATTAGGGAAGACACACTTTTCCTTAGAATTAAGACAGATCCGAACAAAATTGTGGCAGTTTAAGAAGAGAAATTGTATATTAAAAAAATTGTAAAAATGTGCAATTAGACTTTAAGGATGAAATTCTCTGAAATTGCTATAGAACCAAAGCTATTTAAATGTGGCATAAAATTCGGTGATTGAAGCATTTTGTTGATTCACAACGCTTGCAATTCACTTCATAATTTGCATCAAACTTTTTTCAAACCTAAAATTTTATTTCAAAATTTTTAAGGAAAAGATGAAAGCGTAAATTTAATTTAATTCATGGATAAGTTTTTAAGGTTATGTATAATTTTTGAGTCAATAGAATTAAGAATTTAATTACAACTTGGAACTGTACACTAAAGAATTTTCAAAGAATAAAATCGAATTCATGGTAAAATTAATTAATTACTTTTTTATTTGTTTACATTTTGGGAGAAAATTCAAAAATTATTTTTCAGTTACGTCACATAAGTTTAAAAATAAAATGGCTGTTAAAATTAAATAAATTCGTCCTCACTTAATTCTTTTCCCTATCACTAGGCCAATCCGTACAACAGCAAGTGCTATCTTTGGGACGGCTTGAATGGAAAACTATTTTAGTTTTTTCACACCTTCCACTCTCACATGGCTCTGAATTTTCGTCTGTTGGATGTCCACGATCGTTTAGTTTGCAATTAATCAAAAGTCTTTTATGGCTCTGTTCATCATTTTTGTTGGCAACAATATTTTCATCTCCTGGTATCCATCTATCACCTCCTCCATAAACCGATGCAAAAAAGAAAACTCCTAAAATAATTAAAACCTTTTGACTCTCCATTTTAATTTGAATGACAAGAAACTTATGAACTTAAACTTTTCTTTCATCGACTTTTATAGCTGATATTTGACCGTGACAGAGAAAATGAGGAAACACATTTTTATAGGTTTTAAAGCTCACGAATTTATTTAATTAAATTTTCTATCAGCACACGAGTTTTACATGCTACAATTGTGTGCCCACCGTGGAAATGGAATTACATCTTTAATGCTGTGAATATTCAATAAATATTGAAGATATCTATCGAAACCCATCCCGAAACCTCCCGTTGTTACTGAGCCATACTTTCTAAGATCTAAGTACCATTTTAGACTTTCATCAGTCGACATTTTTAATTTGAGTCTTTCATAATCATCTTCACGCACACTTCCACCAGCAACTTCACCAACTTGGGGTATGAGAAAATCGAGAGCTTCAACCAGATTTAAATTTGACTTTTTCTGTCGCATATAAAATGATTTCTGCTCCTTAGGCCAGTCGATAACAAAACATGGAACTTGACAGTAATTTGTTAGAAAAATTTCTTGTTCTTTTGAAAGGCCTAAATTGAAATCAACGGTCGTTTTGAACTTTTCCTTATTTTCATCGATAATTTTAAATGCCTCTTCGTAGGTTAGCACTTTAAAATCCTTATCGAGCCAATTAAATCTCTCCTCAATTTTAAAATCCTTATTTGATCGATTTATTCTCATTACATCGTCCGCTGACCTATCAAGAAATTCCTTCGTGACAGTCTTAAAAAGCTTTGAAATCGTGGTAATGACGTCATCGAGTGACTCAATAAAAGCTTCTTCAAGTTCGAGCATGTAAAATTCCGAAAGATGAACGGACGATTTTGAATTTTCAGCACGAAAAGTTGGACCAAGTGTGTAGACTTTTCCCAGACCATGTGTCATTGCCTCCAGATGAAGTTGACCGCTTACAGTGAGGAAAACTTTACGATCAAAAAAAACTTCATCATTCTTTGCATTTTCACTTTTCCTCATAGCTTTAATCAGTGCCTCGCTATCGGGTCTAACTGTAAAAATTTCACCAGCACCTTCGCAATCGTTCGAGCTCAAAATTGGCGTATGGACTTGAATGAAGCCTTCTCGGTGAAGATAATTATTGGTGATATTTGTAAGCTCGTGACGACATCGAACCATGGAATTAAATGCACTGACTCTCGAGCGGAAGTGAAGATTTTCACGAATATATTCAGGCTGGTAAGAAGTTCGAGCTACAAAAGGATAATTTTCAGGCGGACATTCTCCAATTACTTTGACATTCTCAACTTTTAGCTCCAATTGACCTTTTGGTGTTTGTGCAAGCTTTCCCGTTGCCTCAATTGACGATCCAAAGCCTAGTTTAGATTTTTCTGATTTGTTACAAATTAATTGAAGATTTTCGCCGGTCGAGCCATCATTTATGTCGCAAAATAAAATCTCTTTCATATTCCTCACGGTCTTGACCCATCCTTGCACTTTCACATTTTGATCAATCTGTCTCGCTTTGATGATATCCTTTAATGTCGAATATTTTCTTGATAAAATATTTTTCATCATTTTTTGAAAAATGTAAATAAATAAACGTGTAGGGATGATATGAAAGTGATGTATTAAAGAATTTTTAAATTTATCTTAAAAATTGATCTTAAACTTGTTTTAGTAGTTATAGGAAGTTAATATTTTAAGTGAATAAAAAATGAGACTTTATCAAAATCCTTCATTTTAACTTTTTTCGATGTAAAAATAATCGAATGAAATCATCTGTAACGAATTTCTAGAATTCAAATTTCTTTTTGGAGACTTTTTAGTTTACGCGCGAAAAAAGTAAATAAACAGAATTATTTTTTATTTTCTTCAAAAATAATTAAAACAAGATGGGTCTGCACACGGCGTTGCCAGTTCCAATAGCTCCGCACAGATTAGTACCCTACTCCGGTGCAATGGGCATTAGTGGCACCCGACCACCAGAGAATCCCAAAAACATCTATGTCAACGATCCGGTCCAAGACGAGCAACGAATACATGAAGCCAAGTCGAAAAAAGACATTAGGGTACTCCGGCCGGAGAGGAATTCCCAAAAACTCAGGTCAACGATTCCGCCAATGAGAGTCAACACATAAGAAGCAAGTCGAAAAAAGAAAGGGTACCCTGGCCGGCCAGAGGATATTCCTCAAAAATCGTCAGGTCAATCGATTTGATGCAATGAGAGTTCAAGACAACAGAAGCCAAGCGAAAAAGGAAAGGGCACCGGCAATGGAAAAAAATGAATGATTGTGAATGAGAGAAAAATAAGAATGAAAGGACAAGGAATGAGAAAAAAATATGAAGTTCCGAGAATGAGAGTTAAGAATAAAAAAGTCGAAGAAAGACCGGCCGCAGGGAAAAAAGAATGAATGATTCTGAGAATTAGAGTTAAGAACAGAAGATAAGAGAAAATGTAGAAAAAGGAATCAAGGACGGTCCTTGGAGGGCGTACCTCAAAACAAATATCTTGCACAACAGAACAAAATCCGATCTTTAGCCACAAACCCGAGCAAATGACAGCCGTCTTGAGAACGCGTCACTAAGATCGTAAGAAAGTGAGAAAGGAGAAAGTGAGAAATAAGGAAAAAAAAAGAAATAAATGCTAACCCTCGTAAGAGCAACCGATTTCAAATCTGTTTCGCCAGTTTGTAGGGTTTGGCTAGGCCTATCATTTGAGCAATGTTTGGTATTGAACAATTAATGTCTTGGCACTAGGGGTCGAAAACAGTTTTGGAAATCCAAAATTAATATATAGCGGAGCTATAATTAGGCTCACTTAATCTTTGAATTATACTTAAAACATTTTCAAATTGGTAAGTAGCATCCAACACTCTGTATTCACTTGCGCATTAATGAATTCGTTTTGTAATTCTAGAAATAAAATGGATCCCGATGAACTTGAATTTATAGGAGAAAAAGAAATAATTGGTGTCATTCCAAATTTTAACTTTGATCCAATTCACTTAATTTCGGGAACAGTTGGTGAGTTTTTATTAAATTTAATATCCAGCTGAATAAATTTAATTAAATATTAAAGGACCATTTCGAGCGGGTCTGCCTCTTCACATTCCACTTTGGCTTGCTATTCATTTAAAAAAGCAACAAAAATGTCGAATAGTGCCGCCAAACTGGATGGACAGAGATTTACTGGAGGATTTAAAAGAGGAAGAGAAGAGAGTAGCGTAAGTAATTTTTTTGCATGCCTTTAGTTCCATTACCAAATTTATCTTATTCAGAAACTTCACAAAAATGCCAAGCGAACAGTATATGGTTCTCTCAAAACTTCTTTTTTGTCATGCTACCGAAGATGTGCCTTATATTGAAGAGATTAAAACACTTATCAAAGACATTTATGACTTTCGGCAAGCTAAACTAAGAACGGCTATAGATGCTCACTTCGGGGGCAAAGACCAGCTTGATGGAAGCAAGCAAGTTTCTCTAAAAAATCTAACTCAATTCGAAATAAACACATGTCGTCCATTCCTGCCGCACGCATCTGATCTCATGTCGAGACTTGAAAGAGTTTGTCAGCAACAAGCGTCAAGCTTAAATAATGATTCAACTTACTCTCAGCCTTAAGTCAGTGAATTCAGTTGAAATTTAAAAATATCCTTTCATTAGTTAATAAATCATTAAAATGCCCAGACATTCTACTGAAAAAAAAAGATAAAGAAAGTTTAATGAGTTACTGTGGCTGTCTCCGCTTCAATGCGATAAAAATATTTTATTATTCCGTTCGTCTCTCTCTATCAAATCACTCCCACAAGGCTGTTTGTGACACTTTAAAAAGTTAGGCGGATATGTGAAAGTTTGTTTTAAACTTTTAAGTGCTTTTTCATTTTTCCACAACAAAGAAACGTTTTGATATCGAGCAGCCCCGTTTATAAAAAATTGGATTTTCTCGTCGCATAAATCAACAAACGGAAAAAGAAAATGATAACAAAAGTTGTAAAAGAGAGTGGACATCAAAAATCAATGTCGTAAATGAAAAAAGAGTCAATTCACTTTGATAGCGCATGAGAGAAGTAAAACTCGATGGACTAATGATCAATCAAATTTTTTTTATATCCCTCTAAAAACAGCTCTGGAGTGAAAAATAAACTTTGATAAAGCTCTTTTTTTTTGTTCCGAAAAGCTTTTAAACTCTCGAGTTTGTATGAATTTTATTTTATACGTCAATTTTGTGGAAAAAATGTATGCGATTATTTCGAGAAGTAAATGTATGAAAAAGTTTCAAAAAGCAAAGTTAGTCTGTGCCAGTTTGTGAAACTCTTCGAATATGATTTAAAATTTTCATTCTGAATTTTTAAAAAAAATACTGCAATTTTTTATCTAAAGCACAATGATGATCGGTGACTTAAAATTTGAATTTCTCACAGAAATCAAAAATTATTTCCTAAAGTGATCAAACGCAAAAAAAGGTAAATTTAGTCCTGTTGAACTTTTTTCCCCATTGAATGCATCTGCTCGAGGAGATTAAGCTTAATTCAATTTGTGACGCACGATAAAATTGCCACAAAAAATTCCATGTTCTCGAAGTCAATTATTTAAATACAGTGCTCAACTCTCGCTGTGTGTATTTTTACAACATCGTCACCATAAGTTATTTCAACCCTCACCCCTCACGTTTGTGCAAAAAATGTCATATTTTTTCATCCAACTGCAGATTTTAAACGTAAATCAGCTCGCATGAGGAGCTTTTAATATACTTTTTAAAAAATCCCTGCCTGCATGCGAGAGACACGAGTTTTATGATGCGGAAAATATACAATTTTTATTCTGGTGAAATAAAAAAAATATGTGATATAAAATAAATTTGATTCTTTCACGCACAAAGTGTTTGATGTGATAATGAAAGGCTTTTTTATATGATTAATGTGACACGCTGTGTGAGACATTTTTTCTCACCACTGACCACTGTCTGACACAAATTTATTGTTTTTTCCTCTCTTATTTTAAGCGAGAGAGATTAAAAATCATATTTTTTTAAATAACCCGAAGAGATTTCATGAACATAATTGAGGGTGGTTATTAAAATTGTGATGGTTAATGGATTAATGGATTTTTAAATTCTCTTATTGAAAATTTTTATATATTATAGCTCCGCTATATATTAATTTTGGATTTTTCCAAAACCTGTTTTCGGCCCCTAGTGCCAAGACATTACATTTTGCAATATCAAAACTTATGCTCAAATGATAGGCCTAGTCAAACCCTACAAACTGGCGAAAACAGATTTGAAATCGGTTGATCCTACGAGGAGTTAGAGCCATTTAAGTCATCTTACTTTCTCACTTTCTCACTTTCTCACTTTCTCACTTTCTCACTTTCTTACTTTCTTACGATCTTAGTGAACGCCATATCTCAAGAACGGCTGGTCGGATTTGACTCGGGTTTGTGGCTAAAGATCGGGTTTTGGTTCTAGTTGTGCAAGAAGTATTTTGTTTTGAGGTATGATCCTTCAAGGACCGTCCCTGAGTGCAAAAATGTCCTTTTTCATACAAATTTTCTTTTATATGGCTTCATGGGTATCGTTGAACTCGTAATTGCATCAGGAATCGATTGGCATTGACGATTTTTGAGGAGTGTCGATCATGGCCAGCCTGGAGTGCCACTAATGCCCATTTTTCAGAACTATGGCTTCATGTATGTCGTTGAACTCGTCATTGCATCAGGAATCGATTGACATTGATGATTTTTAGGAGTGTATCATGCGACCAGGAGTGCCACTAATGTCATTTTTCAGAACTATGGCTTCATGTATGTCGTTGAACTCGTCATTGCATCAGGAATCGATTGACATTGACGATTTTTGAAGAATGTCCATCATGGCCGACCAGGAGTGCCACTAATGTCCATTTTTAAGAACTATGGCTTCATGTATGTCGTTCAACTCGTCATTGCATCAGGAATCGATTGACATTGACGATTTTTGAAGAATGTCCATCATGGCCGACCAGGAGTACCACTAATGTCCATTTTTCAGAACTATGGCTTCATGTATGTCGTTGAACTCCTCATTGCATCAGGAATTTATTGACATTGACGATTTTTGAGGAATGTCCATCATGGTCGGCCAGGAGTGCCACTAATGTCCATTTTTCAGAACTATGGGGTACTAATCTAAGACAGCGGAGCTATTGGAAATGGCAACGCCGTTTGCAGACCCATCTTGTTATTTATGAGAGACTGAAAATTTCATAATTCAAGTGGATTAAAGGAGGTGGTAATTTTTGTGAGATGCGTCATACCAATAATTTCCATGGTTTTGCTGACACAAAGAGCATTTTAATTATTAAAAGAAAAAATATTCATCATAAAATCTTTCATACTGGAGAAGCACACGTGAGCTTTTTTTGAAAGTTCTAACTTGAGATTTAAAATTTTTAAAACCGGTAAATTTTTAAACTTTTCGAGCCATCATTTTAACAATTGATTTATTTTTCGTGTCTGTCTCCTTCCACGCTATATTTCTTAATATAACCCACGCAAAGAAAATTGCTAAATTTGTAATGAAGCATGGAAACCGGTATAATAAGCTTTTTGCGAATAATTCAATTAAGCATATTATAATTTTCTAATTAGGAAGCAAGTCAAGCTTGCGAAATTTAATTTAAATCACAAAACTGAAATTTATAATCATCTCAAGTGAAAACATAAACAGATGGTGAAAAATTTGGGAATTTCCTAAACCACGAGAGTAGGTTGCTAAAAATTCCCAAGCATAATTTTCCGCTAATTATCTTTACCGCTTTAATTCAACCTCATTGTCGTCATTTTTAATAGAATTAAAGTTGATATTCTCCCTCGAGAGCTTCATTTTAGTCTTTTCAATTTTAAATTCATGCACACTCGTCTCATTGTGAGTCAGACATGTAAAGAAATAAGAAAAAATGTTGAGTTCATTCTTTATTGCATGCTTTTCAGTTTAATGAAATGAAGATATCGTGTTGCAAAGTCTTCTCTCATTCATTCATACGATGACAGCAAAAAGAATAATGAAAAGGGATCTAACGAAGGCAAATGAGAGGGAAAACACGAGGTAGTTTCTCTTGTGACATAAGAAAAAGAATAGGGTGTGCGAAGTGTTCAGATGTCACGTCTGATGAGCGACAAAAAGCTTTTCGCTGATAAAAATTTAACGAAATTAATTTCGAGGGAGTTTTCTGAGATGAAAATTTGAGAAATTCACATTCGAATTTTCTCCTCTGCTTTTATTAGGATTTTAAAAAAGCTCAGAATTAAATGAAACTTTCAAGATGAATTGTGAACTTCAAACACATGAGTGAATTTTAAAAGGTAAACTGAGTGATGTTTTTTAGATTGAAATTTATGAACGTTAAGAAAACTTTTAAACAGTCAAGTCACAAAAATTAGTATCTTGGCTAAATTTTCAAGAAATTAAAAAAGTATAAGCAGTTTTAATTAAATAATAATTATTAGCGATTAAAAGACTCGGCTTAAAGATAAATAGAAACAAAATTATTTACTAGAGACACAATTTTTATGACTTTTAATATAAAATTTTTCAGTTATTCATTCTTTGAAAAGCACTCAACCCAAGCGTGTTCTAATAAAGCACTCGAATCGCATGGGATTACAAAGTATTTTTTGCATGTAGTGATGACGATAATCATCATCATCTCGATGGTGGTCGACTTTAAAAAAAATTCTCCCTTCGCTTCGAATCCCCACAATATACTTACACACTCTCTAATATCAGCTTTTTATGATCGTCGTCATCAAGTTTGCCGTTTGGGGATTTGAGATGTCGTTTATTTAGTGTAACGGATGAAAAAAATATTTTTATGAGCACGAGCTCATTTTTATTTATGATGGAAAAGGATTTTTCTCTCTCGTTACTCTCACGAATGCAAATTTTATTAATATGTGTGGTAAGAAAATGAAAATTACTTAACCCGCCGATATGATGGATGACTTAATATGGATGTCTGTGGACGGAATAAAAAAAGCGCAGAGTTGAGGAAACTTTATGAGAATCTTAACTTTATTAATTCTTGCAAAATTTTAAATAAATTTAAAAAGTCAAAAAAGCTTTCAATAAATTTAATTTTTTAAACTTCTGCAAATGTCACATCCGAGGAATTTATTTCAATGACATTATTGAACCAATTTTCCCACATGCATTTGGCTGTGACCTCCAGCCGATCCATTATCCTCACATGAGAATTCAATTTTTCGACTATTAAGCCAACGCAAATCGCTTTTAACGGCATGCATGGCGGAAGAAAGGAAGCGAGAGAATGATTTGAAACGGAAGGATTGCTTTGATGCTGGCACCGGAGTAAAGGGGAGAAACAACGAGAGATTTTCATGCTTTTGCAAGTCATGCTTACATGAACAAAAAAACAAGTAATTTGAAAATAACGAGAGGAGGAAATTTCCACTTTTTGCATAAATTTGAGACCCTCGTTGGAAAGTGCTTGAGTGTGTGTTGTGATTGGGTGAAAAACCTGACAATCACTTTAACAGCTCACTTTTCGACTGTGTCAAAACATGTAACTAAAGCATAGACCTAATTTATCGTGAGAGATTTTCCAGTGAGTGTTTGAGAGCTTTATTAGCTTTAATGAAACTTCCAAACCAAGTGCGGACATTTTTTATCTTAATTAAATTAGTTTTGATTTTAAAATATTCAATTTATTTTAATGAAAGGAAATTTTCATCTGTTAAATTCTGGATTAAAAATCAAATAAAAATCAAATTGTCCTCACTTAGCATTGAACCTTTTTGAAGAATTTGCAAGAGAGTGTTAAAGAGATGGAAAAGTAAAAGGTTAAATGCTGTTTTTATTCATCGCTTCAAAGCACACGAGAGAGATTACAGGCTTGTATAATGAAATTAGAGAAAAGCAGAAAAGCTTCACACATCATTAGTAGCAAGCAAGGAACGATAGTCATAGGTAGTGATGTAGGTGCAAATTTGTATGCGGAGTATTTGAAGTGCGCTCTAGAGAGGATGAGAAATGGTCATTCAAATGTGAAATTTGAGGAGGTGAACATTAAATATCGACCATCAATCGTTTTGTGGCTTAATGGCTTGGAAAAGTATTTTTCTCTCTATCCGACTGTACTTTGTTAAATGACCGAACTTTTTTGGCAATTTAAAGTGTGTTATTTTGTTTCAGCATTTACAACCGCCATTAATTGATTTGAGCGGTAATTTTCTAAACCGTAAACTTCACACCCGGAAAAAAGGGTTCATCACAACCCATTTCAATAATAAAAAAATTTCCCAACAATTTGACCCCGATAACGAATCAAAAACAAATTTAGAGCACAGTGCTAATGCTTTTCTATAAATTGATTCAAATCAATCAATGAATAAATTCATGTTGAACATTTTGATAATCGAAATCAATCAAATATGTTTGAAAGTTTTTTTTTCTGCGAGGAAAAATTTATTTTATTTCTGTGTGAGCGATAATAAATCGATTCAGCTAATTTAAATAGTTTGTGAATCATTAAGCTCATTATTTACTTTTTCAACAATGTTTATTTTAAAATTATAAATCATAGTTTTATGCAAATTTTGCGGTGCAATTTTTATTCCCACACTTAATGCATTAAACTCAATGAAATGTAATTTCACTTGAACTGAAGGCATAGATTTTATGGAAGGTTTCAATAAGTGGTAGGGATGTGACTGGAAGGGTGTTAAATCAGGGGTTGTTGAATGGAAATTTGCTGCATGTTTTAATTTTGTAGAGAAGATGCTAGCGATATATTTTAAACAATTTTTTTAATTTTATTTTATTTTTTAATTTTGATGAAAATTGAGTATAATTAAACGTTCTTAATTTTGTATTTTGTTTGGCATTTTTTGAAAAAATTTATTTTTGACTTTTTTGATCCTAAATCTTACAACACTTTTAAAAAATTTAACGGTTTTTTCAAACTTTAAAGAATTATATATATAAATTAATAAAATTTATCAGCTAGAGAATTTAGATTTTTCGCTTTCCGAATCTAGATGGCACTCGAGTCAATGTGGAGAAAAGTTTCAAACTTTCCCTCCTCCTTTCACCCATCGGAAAAATACATTTCAACGTTTTTTCACAGATATGACAGCAAATTTTCATCTCATTTTTTTTACTATTCGATTTCATTATTTTAAACACTTCTGCCTGCATTTCTGCATCAAAAAAATTTTAACTTTCATGCATTTTCATGGCTAAAAAGAAGGAAAAAAATTGAAAATGTGAGAAATATTTCAACGTTATCATTAAGCTCATTGTGTGTGATCACATTGCTTAAAACATTTAAAGTTTAATATCCCATGAAAATTCATTACTTTATTTTCGAAGCATAAGTGTGAGCTCCACAAACGAATTTGTATGAAAGTGTTGAAAAGGTTGAACATCGAAATCATAAATATCAGATTATTGTACACTGAGCAGATCAATATAGATTGTGATAGTAAAAATCCATCGGAAAGTCTCTAATCTAAAACTTATGTGAACACTAAAAATCGTAGAGGAAGGAAAAGGCAATGTGCAATAATGGGATCCCTTTGAGTGTCGATTGCGAAGAGAAAAAGGCGAGGAGATTCTCTTTTATCAACACTCTTCCATGCCACGTACCATTAGTTGAAGAAAAAGTTATGACATGAGACGATGACACATATAAAAGGATCCGAGAGCAGGGACGACGGTAAAAGAAGCATGTTTGTAGAAGATTTTAAATGGAGATCAATGAAAATTTCCTTAAATTTATTGAGCTATTTGAACGATTTAGTGCTCCTCTACTCAATAAGCCGCTGCCGTCCTCCTTTTATAGCTTTTTCATTCTTCACACTTTAACGTCGCATTTTTTCTTAAATTTACGAGATAATTAAAGTTTTTTTCGAGAGGAAATTGAAGTGCGCGTTTTTAAAAAATGAGCTGGAAATTTTTCATATTCAATCATTTCGCTTAAAACTCATCCTAGCTTTAGGGATTTTATCATCCGCGTTTTATTTTCACTTCCCTCGAATTTATATGACTTTTCAATGCATACTCGAAAAAAAGAGAAAAATCTCGAGAGTCAAGATGATGATGGAATAATAAAAAGCGATGAAGGGAAGAGAAAAATTTAATGAATCTGACGAAACAATTTTTTGTGCGCCATGGCGAGATGAAGTGGAAAAGATTTTCAACAATATTATCTAAGCGAGCGGAGCGATATCCTCACAGCCATATTCTCCGCTTCATCAAAAAGTAAATAAAATGAACCTTTCGTGTTTCAATGTAGTTACTGATGAGTGGACATTGGGATGGCATTATTTAACAGAATTTCACATGGGAGCTATACAAACACAAAGCACCTGTTCTGTATGTGGAATTTTCACAGCGCTAAAATATTCTTCTCAGAAGCATCCAACGCAACGGTAAGGTTTATGGCAATAAATTTTCTTTCTAGACACTTTTCTTCCCTTTCCGATCAATCGACTCAAATATTGAGATATGAGCTTTTCTTTGAAAAAGGCTTTCAAGCACTTGAAAGTAAATTTTTCGGTCATACCTTGTTTGGCTCATTTAACCTCTGATTTCTATAGAAAAACAAGGGATGGAAAAATTAAATCTTATAATTAATTAAAAACATCAAAAGAGTTTTAAAAAAAATAGCAATAAAATATCAGAAAAAATTAAATTTAAAAGTTTCTACCCCTGGTTTTAAGTATTTACTCGAAATATAATTTATTTCTGTCTGCGGATTCAATTTTTATCCATTCATGGACGTATAATGGATATAACAGAATAAATCTCAAATTTATCATCTCGCTGAATGTTAATTAAATATTTACGACCAACAGGGAAAAATGTAAATAAAAAATTGTTTTAGAACTGATTAAATCTCGTGCAATGTAAATATTTAGCAGAATCTCGTGAAAATTTTAATTGCCATAAGCAACACCGACACTCATTGAAATTTCTATTTGATGGAAATTCGTCGTCCATGAAAATGATACAAAGTAATTTTGTCATTAGAAAATCAAAGTTTGATTATCAAACGAGTGTCGTGTCCTTGTTTGCTCTTTGTGATGAAATGAAACTCTTGAAAATTCTTTCAGATAAAATTTTAATGTTTGTTAAGTGACTTTTGTAATTTAAAATTGAGAGAAAAATGTTTTGAAATTAAATTACAAAATCCAGGAAAAAATAATTCAATTCCTTGTTTTAAAATTTTCATCAGTTCTAAAAATTTTCACTCGCATCCGCTTAAAGCTTTTTTCCTCGAAATTTTATATCCAATTTTAGAATCAATTTAGGAAATTTAGTTTTCCTCGAAAAAATTCTTTTATGTCGCACAAAATTCGATACCTCCAGCTTAGACAAAGGTTATTGAGGGTCTGCAGTGTTAGACTGATGACACCAAAAGGCTGTCAGACAAAAACAATTTAATCGCAACCCTGAAGAAGATGGATTAAAGGTTGAAAGGTTGAAAAATAGATGTTTTCGATGGAATGTATTGAAAAAATAAAAGAGCACCATATGGAATAGATTCGAGCACATTTTTCCCTTCCATATCATTTGCATATGATTATCATCGATGCATGCAAATGCGAAAACAGAATTTAAATTTTTTTATGCTCGTAAAATTCCAGCGTTGAAAAAAATCAATCGCTGGTTTCTTTTTTGGTTCTCATTCGTGGTGAAAATTTATTTCCTTCTAACAGACTGAACTTCTGTATCATCTCCATTAATTCTATTTTTCCGTCTTCTTTAGCTTCTTTATTGCGAACGAAGGAAGAGCTTTCAATGAAGTAGAGAATCGCGAAGTAGATTGTAATTCATTTTGAGTAATAAAAAAAGGGGGAGGCGACGACACGAAGTGAGGGGAGAGATAAAGTCTTAACTTTACATCGTTAACACCATTTCCTTCCACAACATCGCTTTCATCAATGTACTCGCAGAAACTTTCTCCTTGTGCCAGGGAGAAAATAAAACATATATTTTTTGGCATGAAAAATTTTAATATAAATTGTGAAGAGTGTGGGAACGCACGAGGTGAGAGAGAAGGAAAATTGATGGTGGAAACAACAGCAAGAGGGAGTGAATATGAAATGAATGATGGTTCAATGGTTCTTTGCGGCAACGTGTACCGAAATTTTATGTGAACTTACAAAATAAACTTTTTTTATATAATATATGAGTGACGAATGTTCGGCACGAAAAAACATACAGCGAAATGACATGATTTCACATTTTTCCTCTCGCTCTGCAGCAAACAATAAAAATAATAAGTTTTATTAAATTTTCTCAATAAATTTATCTCAGATTTGAGAAAGTGCTGAAAAATAACGAGAAGGACATGGCGAACAGTGTCACAATTTATGTTTCTTCTTACATCTCATTCTAACTTAGCGATTCTATAGTCGACGACGTCGTGATGAAAACTTTTCCTCTGGAAAGCAATTTACGAAAATTTATCACATGAAGCATAAGCAATAAGAAGAATTTTTTCCTCTCATCTTAATCCCTATAGTGGCTGAGGTGTTAGGCATGCAAAGAATACTCAATAATAGAAATTTATTTCGAGCCTTTAATTCCGATAACCCAGTGGGAGTTTTATTATTGATGTTGAAAATATTTTTGATGTTAAATAAGTTTAACGGTTGAAATAAAATTTCTAACTGGGATCGAGAGAGTTAAAATTCTTTCATTTTACAGTTTATCGCCTAAGTCGTTAGCTTTTCTCTTCTTAACCGTAAAAATCGTTCAATCGGTTGAATATAATCGTCATCTAAATATGTTAATAGCTACCTTTTTTCCCACGCACTTAACTGAGTAAAAATTGCCTCCGTTAACGATCAATGTTTCCTTTTTTATCGATGGTGTACCTTCTTCATATTGCTTTTGCGCACCGCTCTGAAATCAAGACGAATGAGGAAGTGTCGAAAGGCATTTGGGGATTAAATGTAAATTAAAAACTTTTCCCGGCTCCCTTTTCAACATATTTTTACCGCCACCGCAACATTCTCTTGCACATTGTTGAAAAAGTTTTGAGGAGGGAATTTCTAATGGCAACGCACATTGAAAAGATTTGAACTTTGACTTATTTCATTATAGGCATCGGAAAGAATAAATAATAAAAAGTTGAAAAGATTTGAAAGTTCGTGCTAAGCGATTGACAAATCCACTGAAGTTAACATAATGCCGATAATCTAGCTTTACAAGTTAGCGCGGTAAAAAAATTTACATTCATTAGTGAAATTTGAATTCTTCGAAAAAAGTCACGCGTGCAAATTTTTTAAGACTTTCTTTTTATTCGAGGATAATTTTTTTGTGTGGCGTTGACAATGAAAAAGGATGAGATATTTTTTTTAAAAACGGTTGAATTAAATTTAAACAGTTAAGTTAAAAAAAACTGTGTAATGGCTAAATAATTTTAATTTCTATAACCATCCTGAAGTTTTACAGCAAATTTATTCTGTTTAAAGTTTGCCAAAAATTTAAGAAATTATTTCAAGAATTTAATAAACGAAACCCAAAAATTCTTCTTTCGCACACGATGCTCCTTTTTTTATTTCGATTGAAATTCAAACAAGTCCTTTTCTCCTCGACTCGTCCTTGAGAAATGAGCTCTTCTCAGTTTCCATCTTATTTCTCTATTTTTCGAGAATCACTTCAGAAATTTTTTCTCAAGTCTCGACGGACTTAACTCCCTTAGTAACTTTCCTTTTTCGATTTTTCTGACATCCAAATGAGCATGAGTGATTAAGGAAAGCTTTTTGACGTTATGAAGAATTTTTGAGTTGTTCTGAAAGAAAATTTCTACTTTGAGAGATATTTTTGACATTTTGATGTCGAAAAAATATTTTAAAGAGGCAAAAATCATTTACAACACTTTAAACATTTTCACAAATTTAAACATGTCATGCTCAATTAAATTTAAAATAAATTTCTCTTGGCTATCGTTACTAAACTAAAATATTTACCTTAAATTGTTGCCATCTGATATTTTCACCTCTACATTATTCACCGAGGCCTCACTTATGCTCATGACTTTAAATTTCTCATTTTGGGACGTCACATATGCATCGGTATGCTGGTGGCATTTTATGTGGCCTACCTACGTTTTCTGTTTGCTCGAATATGTTTTATTTACGTGTTTTCTCATGATATGATATATGCAAGAACATTCTCGCGATTTGTTATATGTGAACAGGGTAGAGGAGAGCGAGAAGAAGAACGATGGGATCATGAAAATGTGAGAGAATGCATAACTCACAACATAATCTATTATGATTGCATTAAACATTAATAATACGAAAATAAATGAGTGAGCTGTCAAAATTATTCATCGTGCTCGAGTGTCTCCTCAGCGAGTGTGCAAATATTTGCATCAATTAAAGCAATTACATCATTAATAAATGTTCAAACTGCACATAGAGAATTTTAATTCGCATCATGACGATAAATGCATGCATAATAAATTGTCTGTACAGTCTCAATTTTATCCATTCATCACACACAATCCATCGCAGTTCGCTGCATTTTGCGCGATCATCACTAATCTGAATCCCAATGAGGAAAGAGATAGATGTTGATGAATTTTGTCGTTTGCCTCTAAAATAATCAAATTTAATTGCTTTTTAAATTTTGAAAAATATAACAGAGTTTTTTAAAAAAATTTAGCTGCTATCAATTTTTTTCGTTTTGAAGTTTACTGTGATTTTCATGTGAGTTTTCTAACGTACTTTCTTGATTTAAAAAATTTACTTGAAAATTTTAAACTTTTAAAATGTAACGGTTTTTTAATAAAAATTTCTGAAAAATTAATTTATTAAAATTTTTAACTGTAATTATTTTAAAACACCTCACTGGTTGTTATGGATTAATTTTTTATTCATTCATTCGAAAATGGAAGTGAAGAGAGTTGTGGTAGTGGTGGGGTGTTATGGATAATGACGAAGAAAATAAAAATAATTTGCATAAATTTAATGTTCGCTATCGTTCTCGCACGTGTTAAGCAGTGCCTGTGTGCTATCATCACTTCAACTCTTTCCATTTCACGCTACACCGCTTAATTCTCTTTTTTCTGTTGTGCCCTCAAACACTCGTGATATATAAGCGCGCGTGTGTGTATGTAAATTTCCCCTCGGATACGTGAAGCTTTTTACCTTATTAAAATTTTCCGGGTGATTAAATTTATTTTCCTCTCTTTCACTGAACCCTTTTTATTAGATCAACGTCACAAAAACACGTCATAAAGTTTATCTATGTGATGATTATTTTAGGACGGGAAAAGTTTTCAACGAGAGCAAAGAAATTTTTCATTAATAGTGTCATCACATACAAGCTCATAAGCAGAAGACGACCTTATTGAGAATATTTTCGAGCATTCAAGCATCCTTTTTTTTGCTTGTTGTTTTCCTTCCTCTTCTTCTTCATCCATCGCATCCACATGTCAACGAAGTCGGTGTCAATGAAGAAAGTTTTCTTGAGAGTGTGAACTGAGATGCGAAAAATGTCGGTAATGGATGGGGGGAAGGCGAAAGTGAGGTCGTATGAGGGGTTGTTGACATGCTCATGTGTATAGACACACGCTATGATAACTTTATTATTAAATTTTCAGAACAAACACAAAAATTTTCCAACTTAGTTAAAAAGAATTTTTTTCTCGCAACGGGAGAGATGGAAGTGAAAGGATAAAATGCTTTATAGGTGTGGAGAACCACAAGGCAAGGTTCTTTGTTGTAACCTCAAAACTTTATTTATTAGAAAGCTTATCATAGTTCTGGTGATAATTTTCCGGAAAATTTATCAAATTAGAAGTGAAGACATTTTAAATTTTAACATAATCTTTTGAACTTTTTAGTTAATAACATCATCAACACTGATTAAAATTAATTTTTTGAATTATTAATTTTAAAAAGTAAGATTCCACCCCTTGTCAAGAATGTCATTGAAAATTCTTTTTATCGCCCACTCTATTTATCTAATCCTAGAATTTGATTAACAATAAATTTTCCATAATGCCTAATTTATTAGAAAATTTCAGATGGGTTTATCTAACGAAGTCTGCCGCCACCCCCAATTTGAAGTCTCATTTGAACGCTTTCGAGATTAAATTTTAATTGAGTTTTGGAAACAAATATTGGAGCGGAGCACACATCTAAAAGATGTACGACATGTTAGAATTAAAAAAATGATATCAAAAAAACAAATTTTCAATTGATTTCACACGGAATGAACCATAAATTCTATATCTACTCTCCCAACTGACTGTTGAAGATAGATTGACATATAAATCGATTTCACACAATTACGATCTATATCATGCTCCTCCATTATTATTATACTTTTCAACTCACTCACTCTCTCTATCCCTTTGTGTGATTGTTGTGTGGCATGTGGCCTACAAAAACCGTATTTTGCGTGTGTAATTTCAATATATATTGGCAAAGACCGCGTTTTCATCTCAATGTACAATGTTCACATTTCGGAGCAATTTAATGAATATCCAGCGTACATCTGTTACCCCATACTTGCTTCCTTCTCTCGTGACTGATTATCAATTTTCAATTATTCAATCTGCTTCGGTAGATTTATCAACGTGCTTTGCCTAAAAAATCTGCCTCGTTCATCCCACACTGTCTCATTTTGATCCACATACGACTTTCACATACTTCAGCACGCATGCTACACATTTAATATGTACATTTAGGTAACGATGAAAAAGAAGCAAAATCATTAATTTTTCATTATAGACATTAATGGTATAAAAAGAGTGGCTGTAAAGAAGCAAAATAGATGAGCAAAATTATCCCACTTGAGATGTCGTGGTTAAGGTTTATTTTCTTCTTTCTTTCATTCCTAAATGCCTCCATAGTTCATTGTTTATGTGTTACAAAAGTTTTTATATTTTTTTTTGTTCGAGAAAAAAGTATCAACTTTTTCTCACTCCATAGAACTTCTTTAATCGCTATCGTCTCTGGATAATGCGCTAAAAAAGTTTTGGTTTCCGGACTTTTTCACACGCCACGATAAAAGTGAGTGTCTATAAAGTATTGAAGCTTTTCTAATTTTAAGTTTATTTGAAAGTTTTACATAAAGCTTTTTTTAAAATTTGGTCTGAAAAATTTTAAGGATTTTTTAAATTTGAATTTAACAAAAGTTTGACTGAAGCTTTCTGAAATTTTTCTATAAAGCTCTAGAGCTTTTTTTTCAAAGCTTCAGAAATTTTAAAGAAAATTTTTTTTTTCCGTCAACTCAACACCTCATGACCACCATAGAAAAAACTCTTTCAATTTTATCATTCCAATTTACTCTATTAATGATGTTCCACTTAAAGTTTATAGCTTAAATTTGAAATTTAAATTTTAATGGAGCACAAAGACTGCCGTACATATCAAATTGAAATTTGTATTGCAAAGTTTTGTCATTTTTATGGAGTTGATGATAAGGAGGACGGAAAAATGTCGAGCTAGCTTGGAACTTTTAACGTGCTTGATATGTATTTTAAAAGAAAGCTTTATGTGTACAAATAAGGTTCTATTTATTCATTTTCCATTGTTACAAAAAATTATTGTTTGTTGTTCTTATAAATTGCCAGCATCTTACTATCCTTTTCATGCTTGAAAGTTTTAAAGTTGAGGACGAGGACAAACAAAGAACAAGAAGATCAACAAATGATGTGTTTCTATGGTCGCTTTGCCTTCACCTCGTTCTCATTATGAGCATTTAAAGATGAGGAAAAATGTGCCAGGAAAACATGAAATTTTCTCTCAAGATGAAGAGGGGAAATTTTTAGAAAAATAATCATCCGCTGTGAGTGAGAAACTTTGTCATTTGGCAAGCGAGAATTTTTATTTTTGAGCGACTTCACAAAAGGCTCGCAAAAATTTATTTTCACTTTTTGAATATTCTTGCTGTGAATGTTTATTTCGAGAGACGAGGGTTGGACACTTGGTGAATTTTAATTACAATTTCAGCTCACTTTTAAGACCTTTCAAAGTGAAATTTTTAGTCTAATGTCGCTTCTCGGGTGAAGAAATATTTTTGTGTGAATTTTAAATGAATAAAATGATAAAGTGAGGCTTTGGATCTCATAAAATTCTTCGAATGCGAATGTTCTTCTCTGTTTTTTGCAAGTTTATGATCTCACATATATTGAGTTTGTGTGCTCTTTTCATATCATCGCACACATGCCATATAGAACGAATATGGAGCCTGAGAAAATACATTTGATATCATTGCTGGCTGTAAAATGCGAAAAATAAATCAAAAGACATTTATCGTTGGGATGCTGACACAAAATATCTACCAAAGAGACACATTCAACTAGGATTTATTTCTAAATTACTTTGATGTTGGATTCATCCGATGGCTTTCGATTTAAAATCATTCGTAATGCTTAAAAGTTAAACTTCAAAGATGGCTGGAAATTTTAAATCTCCTGGAAATATTTTATTCGATAAACGAGCATGGCAACAACAAATATTAAAAAAGTGTGACTCATTAATTAAAGTGCGATGAAAGAATTTTATTCTACTAATTAAGGCCAGCATAGAAAAATGGGATCGTTTAAAAGGAAATGCGATGAGCCGATGGCGAGCAATAATTGTGAGTTGTGGAGCGCGACGAGAATTCAGGAAAATTTTAATTACAATTTTATATCCGTCCAATTTTAAGGGCATTTTACACGAGTCACTGTCATTTTGTCTTGTGGTAGCGTTGAGGAAATTTAAATAAAATTTTGTCTCTCGCTTTTATGGGCGAAAGCCATCGCCCGCATAAAGCTGCGGTATGTCGGAAAATATGTTTGAAATAAAGCCGCTTGAGTTTAACAAAATGTGCACGAGAAGTGAAGCGGAAAAAATCTTATGCGTTGCATTTCGTAATTTGGCCACTATCCGAAATATTTTTTATTTTGTATTGACAAAGCGGATAACAGGCTATTTTTAAAAGGTTTTTAAAAGCTTCCTAAAATTCTAAAAATATTTTAATATTGAGTGCATGTCACGTGGTTCCGATAATTTCTTTATTGAATTAATTCATACATCTTTTGAGAAGCTGCCTCGCTCAATCATACGAACATACACCAAGCCTCAATTCATCTTCTCTCGTTTCTATCAGAAAAGCGTCTTATTCAAAAAAACTACACGCTTCTGATAAGACTTGAGGATTTGAATGTAAATGGATTTTGATCCTCTCTTTCATTGCATTTTCTTTTGACTATCAGATTTGGTTTCCTTTTTCAATATGTACATGAGCTTCGTTCGAAGATGAATCCTTTCAGCAAGGCACTTTCAATCAAATAAATGAGAAAACTGTTGCGATAAGAAATGAAAATAAATTTTAATTAAAATGGATCGTGAATTATTGCGGGAAAGGAAATTTACATTTTCGCTGTCGTTATACATGTGCGATTAAGAGGTGTCATAAATATTGAAATAAATTGTGTAGAAATATTTTGGATACTTAACGCTATGGAATTTCATATTTATGAGATGCTCAACACATTTAGAACAAACCAATTAATTAACGTTGAAAATATAACGGGCCTTTACCGCGCTTCAGGTCATGAGAATCAACTTTCCTATTTTAATGTAAAGAAAATGTTCTAAAAATAGATTTAATTAGAGTTGTAAAATGATCCATCAATAAAATGCAAAAATAAACTCCTTAAAAAAATTTAATTTAATTTCGTTAAAAAACATTCAAAAATTAAATTCTGTTAAAATTTTTTTAATTTTACCGATTAATGATTAATTTTAAAATTCTAATTTAATTTAATAAAACGCATTAATTTTTTTTCGTGATTAACCTAAAGCTCTTCGAATTCCTACCTGGAAATGCTTGAAAAAATACCTTTAATATTTGGTAATGCTGTGAAATAATATCATATCAATATATCGAGAGCTTGCGCGTGCTTTCTTAATACCTTCGGCATACAAACACACCACGAGCATCGCAAATATAAATAGAAGGAAAATTAAATTGAGCTAAGTTGTGAAATGTCATTTATGTTGACGAAAAAGCTTTTAGATTGAAATTATATGAGGAAAATAAATTGATTATCTCGGCACTCGTGACATAATCCTGCCGTGTGTGCGTTTTTCTTCCTTTCACCGCTTTCGGGATTCTGATTCTACATCCATTTATCTTGTAGATATCTTCATCGGAATTATTTCGCTCAATTTATGAATGATTATTTTTGAGGCATTTAACATGATGACCAAAAATATTTTGAAACAATTTAAAATTCATAAGAATTAAGTGCGTGAAATCCAAATTATTGAATGTCTGACCATGTCAAGATTTTCCCATTTGAATGTGGGGCAAAGTTACATTCATTAATATTTGCCAGCATGCATGTCTTGTACACGCCACAAAATCAATTAGCAGCTGGAAGGCTTTGGGTTGAACTTATCCATACTTATGAGTATTTCTTCTTCTTTTCTTTGCCATTTACATCCAATATTTGGATTAATTTATTTGCGTTCAGCACCTTCACATGTTCACGATAATGATGATGAGGTATTTAGCTATCGGTGAAAGGATGTTTTGACCGTAGAATACAGAAACAATAACATCCGTACTGCTTCAAGGCATGTTTATAAATGTAGATTGGCAACATCTCGTAATGAGTGCAGATGTGTGGATCAATGTTGTTGACTCGAAAACTTCCACTTCCTGTGCGCCAATGCGACCAAGTCCCCCAGTAACAAAAGTTCATTCCTTGTGTGAAAAAAATATATATATACGAACCAAAAATACAAAGAAGTAAAAAATAAATTATTTCAGCACCTGTACGAAAAAAGATGAAGCAAACATTTTCGGCGTCAATTTCATTCGAGCCTGACTGATTAATGAGGAATATTTTTCATTTTCACTCTCTTTCGCTTTTCCATCTTCATCTTATTCAGTTGGCTAAGAAATTTTTTGTGTGGCGTGAGCTTATTTGCCAGGTAATGTCGAGACATTATAGAGACTTGTTGTGTTGATATGCGACAGTAGAGTTGCGACATTCAAATCAGCCGAGGCTTGCATAATTTATATTGAAAAGGGACTGCTTTTGTAAGCAACGGATTGAAAAAATAATTCAAGTTTTGTGACATAAATATGAAATTCAGTTTCATAAAAATTCAGAGCAACATCAAGCTGTCCACAATGTGACGAGATTTCATGCTGCTAAAAGCTCTTAATTAATAAGTTCGTGAAAGAATTCTAACAAAATTAATTATCTCGTGCTTATTCTTTGTTTTTCTTGCCCGAGACACGTCGCCTAAATGCGAAGTATTTAATTAAGAAATGAATAAAAGGTAAAACAACTTAAAACTCCTTCGAGAACCTCAAAATCTTGCGGATTAGTTTAATTGCTCGAGGACATAATAATTGAATTAACTAAATTGAAAAGTTTCCTCTTAAGTCATCGTCGCGTGGGAATGAGAGAAAAGTTAAATAACTCAATTTTATCAAGTGATCCTTTTTAGATGGAAAAACAATTTGCTTAACAAAAGCTGCAAAAATCTCAAATGGCTTAACAATTTCGTTTCAAATTTCCAATGAATTTACGTCGAATTCTGAAAAGAACAGCACAAATGTAATTCAATACAATATAATTTAATTTATTTCCATTTTCATACATGATTTCACAGTTATTAAATAAATAAATAAAAAAGGAGTGGAGAGAAAATTGTCGTCAAATGTCGTGTTTGTCGCATGTCACTTTGGAGATGAACGCAAGAAGTGCAAAAGACACCATAAAAAGGAGAGAAAACAAATTGTGTAACCTGAGACAATTCTCGCATCTCAGCGTGAAAAGCTTTAAGAAAATGATACAAACGAGTGTGGAGGCAGAATTTCAATAGAATCGAGTCACTCGAGGATATATGAAGAATATTATTTTTATTTTTATTTCAATGTCGCTTGTTGTTCTGTCGCTCGTTTAACAAAGAATGGGAAGGAAAACACAATTGTACATAACTCCATTTGCATTTTTTTTGCCGTGTCTTGCGTTGAGTTTTGAACACAAATAAATTTATAATTATACATGAACACTTTTTGAGCTTCTCTTTTTTAAAGATTCTACTCTTAATTAACGGTCAAATAAAATTTAAATAGAAAAGACACAAATTTTGCTACCTCAAATTTATTTTTTGGCTCAACACAAATTTTCCTAAATTACAGCAAGGATTTTTTAGGTGACATTTTTCAACATTATTGTTCTCACCACGATATACACACACCTTTTTTGTCGCTTCTCTTCTATTTCATTTATTAAAGACATCCATTTAATGTGAGTTGGGATTTAGCGGAATATTTTGTTGTTATCACCTTCCGAGTATCATCTGCGCCATGAGAATTAAACACAATGAATTTACGAAAATGGTTGCTTTCGCCTTTTTGATATCGATTCCAGCATGAGATTGCATCGCTTCGGGATGTTCGCCTTTAAGAGAATGAGAGAAAACATGTCATAAAGCAATATGAGTATGAACTAATACGTAACTATGGCAGCATATCAGTAGCAGTGCTGTGGGATACCTAAATAAATTATCGGACAATAATTAAATTATGATTGTATATATCACGATCAATGGTCAGAGTAAATGAGCAATGGGACTAAAACGAGAATCATGTAATAGGCTTGCCTCTATTTTAGATGTGAATAGCATTAGCAGACGTCGTAAAACAAAAACAGCATTGTAGTGTAAATTAATTATGATGTTCGGTAGTTAATTGATTGCTAGCCATGACTCACTTTTGATGCGGAAGTTGATTACTATTCAAGGTTTTTAGATGTTTTAAATTGAAAAATTTTAAAATATTCCGTAAACGAACTATTTGAAAATGAATTGATGAATTGAATTTTAAGAATTTGAATTTATTTGTAACGATTTTTGTTGGTGCATTCTTAATTACATCGACTCAATTATATTTCTCATTAACTTTCAATTAATTATAAACACAAATCAATTTAACCACATCTGTCCTTACGATAACATTTCAATTAAGTCAATTCAATTTGTGCTTTAATTTCTAAACATAATAGGAAAATTACAATATATTCAAAATAGCTCCTATATAAAGTGATTGTGATAAGAAGTTAAAAGTCCCATTTATTATTCGTGAAAATGAAAAGTTTTCATCGACGATAAGGAAAAAATTAATTTAAATTCTCTCCCACCATATCAGCGTCCGCCAGCTAAGTATGACTCCTATCGCCGCACGACCCTGCTTCAAAATTCAGTGCGAGAGTACTTCATTGCAGTCAAAAATAACATCATCCTCAATATGTAAAAGCGCCTCGTAAGATTCTTCGCCAAGATCCCGAATGAGCAGAATGAAGTCATGACTAAAGATGATGCAAGACGTCATGTGAATGCTCTCTTTTGGCCTAGATTTGAGTTTGATGCTCGACTTGGTGTCTCGTTTAAAGATCTCGAGACCAGGCCATTACAATTCATCCTATTTCTTTACGGCCTCAATCATACTCTTGTCGAAGGAGGAACAAAAGGTTTTGTTGTCGTGCCTCAATGCAAATACCAGCAACGTTTCATCCACTATTCGCCGACTGCTATGGAGGACTTTGTACTGCGCTATTGTGCTGTGGCAAAAATCAAGGAAAGTGACACTCCAAAATCTAAAGATTTGAGAGGTGGGGTAAACCATCGCAAAAGTTTTGAGGTCTTTTTTGACTGGAGTGATTACGAGCGAGCTGGTAGGAAGTGCAAAGGTATCCGCACTGATGGAATTCAAGCTCACTTGATTATGGAGCGCGAAGCAGTTATTGAAGATGACCTCCAGTATAATGACTTGCAAGGGTCTCTATTCCCTCATCAGCTGAAAGTGTTCAAGGCGCAACGCTATCCGATCCCAGCATATGATTTCATTGCCGGAAATGATCCTGGATTGAGATTGTTTGTGGGTGCAGTGCGATACGACACACGAACTGGAGTGAGACACTTTGAGAAGTTTAAAAATAAAGCCTATCACGACATCGCTGGCTATTACATGCGCAAATGGGATCACGAAGCTTGGCGAAAAGAGTTAGAGGACAGAATTGCTAATAATCGTGAGGCGCTTGGCAACATCGGACCTCCATCATTGGATTATCGTGGGTTTGTGACTTTTGAGTTGAAATGGTTCTTAAGAAAAGTCAACTTGTATGCCCAGCCAAAGTTCCGACGACTAAAGTTTGACCATTATTGCCGCAAACGGGAATTCCTTGATGGATACGTGGACAATTTCTGCCCGAGAGGTAAAAGCACTTTGCTCTTTTATGGAGGTGTGCAAATGGGATCAGCAATGCGAGGGTGAGTTTGTTCAAATGCTTCTTCTTTTTGTGTATAATTAATGTTTTCTATATTTCAAAAGATATATCCGACCACCTCATAAAGATCTTTTGCAAGCTTTCAAACGCCTTGATCGTTGTACTGTGCTCATAACAGATGAGTTTCGCTCGACTAAGTGCTGTTGCCAATGTTTCAAGGTCTTAATTCCGCCAGTTAACTCAAAGGATCGTGATCGTACTTGTAGTATCCATGGAAGCTTCAATCGAGATATAAATGCTGCAAAAAATATCATTACAATTGGATTGGCGAATTTCTACAGTGACTTGGGTCATAAGCTGCCAATGCAACTTAGACGAGGAGTACAGCTTGTAAGTTATTAAATTGATTGTTGAGTTTTTCTATTAATTTTTTTTATATTTAGATTGACAACGTGTTTGTGCCAGTGCCAGCTGTTGAGCCGCTTGTTATCTATGAACAATTTGGCATTTCTGATGCTGAAGAATTCAGCGGGGAGGAAGAAGACAATTATGAAGAACACATGGAAGTTGATGATTAGGTTTAAGTTTAAAATATAAAAATATTGTACGTCCAACGATGAGGAAAGGCACTTGTGTGCTCGCTGAGGACATTTTTGAATTTAAAACACATTGGTATTAGATTTAAGTTAGTTTTAAGATTTTTTTAATAATTATGCACGGCAGGGGCGCAAGTTTAGACACCGTTCGGGGTGGCTTGCGCATCGTACACATCTCCTTAGGCAAGGGATGGCTGTCTCACTTTGAGCAGTTTTGCGTATCTAAAGCGCAGTACGTTGCTTCCAGTCTGATCACGGGTCTGAGTTGCACTAGGTGGTTGGGCCATCTAGTTGCTCGGACAGTGATATGGATAGTGGCAGTACATTGCTTGTGTATGTCCTTATAACTGAATCAGGCGGTTTTTCGTATTTGCAAGGCTGATCTGGTTAGTGGGACGTATTCTTTGATGATTTAAGGATCTCTATTTTTTTTCTTACTTTGGGTAAAAACTTCAATAGATCTTATCGTTTTTTGGTAAAGAAGGCCAGGCACTTTTGCTCTTCATTGAGTGCTGCCCCGACACTCCGGACTTTAGATCTGCAATCTTCGAACTGCTTTTGGCAAATGGAGCGTACTTGCCACGTCATTTTAACTGGGTGCTTAAAAATTTCCCACCACAAAGCCTCAGTCCCAATCAAGTGAGCAACCTCGCGAATATACTTACGACGGATGGTTGTCCATCATTTCCGGCGTATGTGGGTGAGGACTTTCATGCTTTGCCTGAGTCGAAGAAGCTTCAAATTGACAAGTCTGTGCGTGATGCCTACGGGACTTATATAATGTTTGCTGAAAAACAGAAGCTCTATAAGAAGGATGCAGGAGCAAACGTAATGATGCTTAGGTATTTTTTTACTTATCTAATATTTTGTCAAAAGTTTTTTTACCTAGTATTAAACCGACTGAAGAGCAATCGAAGAAGCGCAAAGAGGAGCAAAGCAAGCGTCGCAGAGAGGTATTTGTTTTATTAAAGTTTTGTCTTAATTTACTATTTTTTTTCTTATTTACTTTGTTAGGATGAAAGTGCAGTGGACATTAATGGTCGTCGCGAAATGCTCGCTGAGTTTGAGAAGACATATTTTTAAAATTATATCAGATGGGAAAAGAAAATTGTTCAGAGCGAAAACGTGATATTTTATCTTGTAACGAATAAATTTTGTAAAATGTTTGATAAAATTGGAAAAGATTTATTTTTTACGTTTATATGAAAAATTTGTCTAACTCAATAACATTTGATAATTTTACACGAAATAAGGATTAAATATCATCATACAAGCATATGAGTAGCACGCTGGGGTTACCAGGAGGACGCGCCCGTTTTAATTTCCTTTTCCATACCTCGAAAGCTTAGGCTAAGGATAAAAACGTAACCATGCAGAACTCTTAAGATTTATCGTAAGAATAGAGTATAAATACCCTTTTTTTCCCCCTCAACAGCAGGCGTCCCCGCGGGAATCGCCCACCTCGGGAGCTGCAAGTCATATCTTGAGAAAGACGTGAATGACGATCGAACAACCCCTTTTCGTAGTTATAAATAAAACGTTATGGACGTCCGGCAATGAGAACATACGATCCGGACGTTGTTACCCATTACGGAAATAATAGCAGCTGTACACAGTCTTGTAGTCGCTCATTGAGTGTTTCCAACTAAGCACAGCCTCAACTGAATCTTACGATTGCATATAATAAATCAAAGGTGGTTTCGACGGCATTGTATAAAAGTTACCGCCACTACAACCTTCCTCAGCCCTAACAAGCTGTTAGGAACTGGCCCACCCACAATACAAAACAGACAAACACTAAACAGAATAGTCAAAACCAATTTTATAAAAGTCTTGGTATCTTCTACCTTCCTCCATCTAATCTAGTTGATTAGCATGGGATGTACAGGTCATAAATCTTCGTCCGTTAGTACTCACTACTTCCTTCCTCAACTGGTCACTAAGATTAACAGCTGGTTTTGTTGGATACCAACGAATACAAGAACAAAAAATCATTAACTTGATTAAAATTAAAATTATAAGATAAAATATATAAAGAAAAAAAAAACATTTATGTAAAACCCCATATTTATCCCTGGCCGAGCTAACCAAGTTTTTTGTGTCAACTCCCTGACCGAATTCATGCTTCCTCTGTTCAAATCAACTCAAAAATGCAATTTTTACGAAAAACCATTTAAATGCGTTTATTTCCCCCTGGTTAAGTTAATTAAATTTTTCTATCAATTCTCTGACTTAATCCATGCTTCCTATATTCAAAACAACTCAAAAATGTAATTTTTATGAGAAACCATTTAAATGAGCTTATTTCCCCCTGGTGAAGTTAATTAAGTTTTCCTATCCACTCTCTGGTAAACGGTAAACATAAATTTGAAATCTCGATAAAAGCGGATAAGGTGAAAAAACTAAAATTGGAATGTAAAAAATTTTTAGAGGTCATAGAGGACAAAGATCCAGTGATATCAAAACAAGCAATTCATCAGATTTATAAATTAATTAATCATTTAAATTAAACAACAGAAAGGAAGTGCTTGACACTTCTATAAGCAAGAATGAGTGCAATATTAATTATTAATATGAATTAAATTAGAAAATTATGGAAAAAAAATTCAATTATTTTTTTTTCACTCATTCTTGCTTTTTACCTGACTTATATTAAGTAACTCGATGATCCGACGATGAACCGATGACTTGTCTATACGATTATGGTAATTTTAACACTAAAAACACACTTTAACTAAGAAAAATTAAATTAAATTTATTTTTAAACTTTACCCTCTGAGGGGCGCACAACTTTCAACCTCATCATACAAGCATATGAGTATGTGAAGATTTCTTCTTAATTTATGCACACGTTTACGTTTACTTTACTACGTTTGCCTTTGAATATTCGTATAAATTAATTGAAAATTCTCAGCAAAAAAAATCTCCGACGCAGAAGCTAAAACTAAGTGACAGAAAAAACAAGGAAAAGATTCATTTATTTAACTTAAAGAGGTCAAATGAAATAACGGCACTTATGGTCACATTCGTAACACCTGATCACCCGACACCAATAAATCATTCCCTCCTTAATTTCATGTCCAAGTAAATTGCGTTAAATTTTTTTTTCAACATGCATGTCGGCCATGCCTTTCCGTTTCAATGTCCATTCAATCCTATGAAATATTTAAACAAGAACTCTCTTGTGCACCGAGTGACGGAAATGAAAATAAATTACGAGTATTTGCATACAAAAGTCGCTCACTCCACTCCTTGTTCTCATTTCATGTCACCCGGGACCAAATTCTAGTCAAACTCGTCAACCTTTTTCCTTTTTCCCTCTTCCATGATGAACCGTTACCATGAGAAACATTAAGAAATTCGTTCTCTTTTCATTAACTACGACAATCGTCAATTTTTTTTACGATTTCTGCATGCGCGAGACGAAATGCTTAGGGGTCGCTTGAGAACTCAATTTTCATGCAAAATGTTACATTTTTAATTGTTAAAGCATGTCGAGGAATAAATTTTCATTTTAAAAGCTTTAAAAAGCAACGATAGAAGTTGAAAGCAGTTAGAGTCATGATGAGAAGTAATTTTTATTGTTAGTTGTTGAGGATGACTCAAAGGTGCACTCAAGATAGCATTTTTAATTACGTCAAAGTTGAAAATTCTTTTTTTTAAACTTTACGAAAAAAAAAATATTTTTTTCAAGTCAATTTTTTGAGTCCACAGCACTCTAATGAAAGTCACAAAAATTTTCACGAGTTTGAAGCTATTTTTGATGCCAACAAAAAGTCGCTTCAGATTTCATGAAAACAATTTTAATTAAAAAAATTTATCGAGCTTTACATACCCTTTAGAATGTGCACATGTACAGTTTTCGGATGGGCATTGGATGGTCTGCACATATACTCTCCACTGTCACTTGATCTAGCTCTCTGAATAAGCAAGTACGAGGTCGTTATATCGCCTTTCTCTGTGATAACCTGTTCACAATTTAACATACATAGAATAAAAAAAGATTTGAATCTACATGAGGGAATTCAGTCAGCAGATGGACATACCGATATTCCTCCCCGTGGTGAATCATAATTAGTTGGCTGCATCCAAGGTGATGATATAAAAAAGTAAGTTTAAAATTATAGAGAGAAGAATTTTTTGCACATTCTGTAAATTCTCTTGACATGTTGATAAACATTGTGGGAAACAGAGTGCGAAAAATACGGAAGCTTTCGTAAATAAGTTCATATCATGATGACATGCAAGTTTACAAAACAATGCTTTTACATTGATGTGAACATATGCGGACGTTAAAGTGAATAAATTTAATTAAATCTGTCAAAATTTATTTTTATTCAGTTTGTTTTAATTAATTATCTAATTAGAATTTTAAATATATGTAGCTATCAATCCTTTAAAGTATTCTAAACAAGCTTTGAAATTTAACTTGAAAATCAGTTTTTAAAATTGTTTGCTAATTGAGCTCAAACGACCAAAAATCACTCAAGCTTTATCCTAAGCAGCTTAATTACCGCACACATTGGTGGTAAATTGTACAAACAAAATCTTTCAATTAGTCTTTAAAAAGCTTTTTTCTTCTCAAACATTATTTAATTTAATGTTTATCTTGTTGCAAGCATTTAAGCTTGTGTAAATGCCATAAGATGACATCAATTGCTAAAATCTCGTTTATTTGCAGTTAAGTGCTCTGAGTAGGAAAAACTTTTATTTGTTGAAATTGAGATGTTGTGCAGCAAAATTGAAAAAGTTTTCAGAGCAGACTTAATTGCATCGAATACCTAAAGTGCATGCTTTAATTAAATACCTCGAAAAGTTTTTCGTATACATGTGCACATAACTTAAAATGCATTTAAAAATTCCTTCAGTTTGAATTCACTTCTGTCATGTTTTCAGACTGACTTTCTGAATAAATTATGAAAGTTTTGGGATTTAACTTGAGGAATTTATAACAACTGAAAATTGTTTGTTTTTAAATGGTTCAAAATAAAGCTGCAAAATTTTTGTTGTGCTTTTAAAAGTTTAATAATTTCATTTAAAATTAATCTAAATTGTTTCATTTTTCAACACGTTGTAGTTAAATTTAATTCAATAAAATTTCAATTTCAGGAAATTAATTTTCGTCAATTATTTTAATGTACTCTTGATCAGAATTTAATTATTAAAAATATCCCTCAACAACAAGTCTTCTAGTGGTATATATAAAGGTCATGTAAACTTCTTTAAGGGCGATAATTTTTAAGCAATTTTTTTAGATTTCATGCACAAATGAAATTTTTTAAATAAAATTGGCTCTCAGTTTAAAAACTTTTAATTTGACAATTTCAATAATCACACAAGCTTCATTTTGAGGTATCAACCTTAATTATCAGAGCTTCCGTTCAAAAGTTATAGCGGTTTTTAGAGCGTCAGTCTTAGGAAAATTTGTTGAATTTTTAAAGTGTGTGGTATCAATGGCGTTGTTTGCTGATGACATAAAATATGAGAAACACGAATTTAATAAATTTAATTGCTTCTCTTCATTCTGTAAAAAAATTAGACTCATCAATGCTTATGATCGCAAGATTTTGTACCATTTTAATAGGACTGAAAAATTCCTAAGACTGACGGTAAATTCAAATAAAAAAACACCGTTAAATATAAACAGAAGAAAGTCAAAAAATAATTTTTCATTTAATAATTTTAAGAATTTGATGGCCATCGCCAAAAGATGTGACGCATAACTCAAAAAATTTATTATTTTCAATTTTTCGAAAGCAATGGAACGATCTCGTTCCTTTTATTGTCTTCGTATTTTTCCACGCGCGTTGGTGTAAAATCACTGTTTTTAGCGTAACCCAACAAAGTGTGGTAACGCTTATATGCTCATCTTTCCATCCGTCCGGCTGTCTGTCCGTCCGCACCACCGAGTCATGACCAAAGGTCGTGCCATGGACGGTCATAATGTCACTTTTCATACAAATTTTCTCTTATTGGCATTGATTCGTAATTGGACCACGAATCGATTGATATAGATGATTTTTTTTAAAATGTCCATCACGGACGGCCAATAGTGCCACGGACAGCCAAAATGTCCATTTTTCAGAACTATGGCTTCATGTATCTCGTTGAACTCGTCCTTTGATGCCGAGTAGGATGGAATGAGTTCGAGGTACTTAGGTTCATAAAGCCTAGAGTCAAAAATAAATCGTAAGGTCAAATTTTTAAAATCTTGTCCACTAAACATATTTTTAAAGTTATAACTGTTTGGATTAACCAAAATGTCCAGATTGACTTAAACTGATTTTTTATGAACTTGATTTTTCAGGGGTTTAAGTCGTTCGACCGATAACCAATGGTCGGCTAATAACGGTCGGTCGACTTAAACCCCTGTGATTTTTAATTACTGATCTGATACGATGGGTTACGCGGCAACACCCATTGGTGGGTTTTGAAATTTTTTTGAACCACTACAGTTTGTTTCATTTCAAAAATGATGAATGAATGTTTATCGCTTGAGCTTTCATGTTAAAATTTCAGGGTTCTTAAAACTCACTTGAAAAATAACGGCAAAAAAATAATTATTCAAATTTCATCGAAGTTAGCTATTTTTTTCAATTCAACACTTAAGAATTATCGTCCTTAAATAACATTCTGCGAAAATTTTGTTATGAAAGTAGTTGAACCATAGTTTTGAGGAAAACAGGAAAAGAAATTTGCAGCTTTCACAAACCTCCATGAGTTTATCAAAATTTCTTTGAGGTATTTTGACGGAATAATTTTAAATCCCAAATCCGCAAAAACTTTTCACAAGTTTTGTGGAATTTCTAGAAAATACACCCGAAGCAAATTTTCCACTTTCTGGTTTGGTTTTTTTTTGGGATTTAAAGTAAAAAATTTATGTTGTTTGATCCCTTTTCACCCTCGACTTGTACTCACCTCACCATTATGTGTCCATTGTATTGATGGCGGTTCGGGTAGATTTCTAACGATACATGTAAGGTTGATGGTTGAGCCCATGTTTATGAAAATTTCACCTGTGAGATCGCCCTCTCGAATGCCCAATATCTGAGTAATGGGCTCTACTTTTTCCAAACGATAGCAAGTGTGAGATGAGAAGAGCAAATTGATATGTTATGTGCTTGAGACGACAACAGAAATACGAAGTGGATATCTGTTACAGACATCCAAGTGCAAAATTTGATTCTTTTTTAGAAAACATTTTGGATTTTTAATAAAGTATAAATTTTTAGGTTAAAAAATGTGTGTTTGCTAAATCAAAGACACAAATTTTGTTACCTAAAGATTTAAAATTTTTTTTAATCGTTTTTTATAAAATTTAGAAAAATTTCGTTTTATATTTTCCATTAAATGTTTGCACTCGATCTGATATGTTGATATGATCTAAAAAAATGTAAGAGGGTGTATGTGTACAGTGAGAGAGGCAATAAACGGAAAATCATAAGATATACAAACAAAAAATATGTTGTCGATTTGGAATTTCAATTAAGCGCCTGCAAATATGTGAGTGTGTCTGAGCTTATTTCGCCACATACAAGGACTCTATTTGTACACTCGGAGCACTCACCAACAACCGATAGATATACTGAAAACGTGACAAGATGAAAAATTTATTGAGTGAGGATTTTTCTCTTGCATGTAATAAAAGTGGCACTCACCTGGAAATCCCTTGGGCGGTGTTGTTGATATTTGACACTGTAAAGTTTTGCAAAAAGAAATAAGAAAGTGTTAAGGGTGAAAGTTGCAATATTCATTACCTCATAAAGTCCTGTATCTTTGAGTTGAGAATTTTTAAGCTGCAAGGATGAGAAATTCAAGCAAAACTTTAAAGATCGTGGGGATACAAACAACCATATTTATTATTATTAGACGATGCTGGAGGGGGAAAACTATCATAGAACTTTATCGTTCTCGCAAGCCATAAAATAAAATTTTACGCATATAAACTTGAAGTTGGAGAAAAAAAGTTTCTCATGTGCAACAGAGTAGAAAAACTTTCTCTCCCATTTCTTTTTTAAAATATATGCGAAGATGTTTTAGTTGTAAAATTGGCTTCGTAAATTATCCTAATGTAAATTTAATGAAAATGGCAACATAAGGCATGGACGTGGGTAAATATTTGATCATCAATCTCTCTTTGAAGTTGTCATCGACCCTTTTTATTTAAAATATGTTGTATTAATTTTTCAACATGAAAAAGTTTTTTAATGGACTTTAATAAATTTAATTTAACCTCTAACAAGATTATCGTAATGTTTGATCAACAATTTTAAATATTTACCTTCAGCGTCCACTCATCAACATCTGCATCGTGCATGCTCTGAAATCGCCCATCGTTGCTATACATCACGGTTCCAACAGATAATAAATTAATATCCATATGACGCACCCACGAAACGGTTTTATTGCCGATATTTTTAACACGACATTTAAGATATGCTTCGTCACCGACCATGACCGTCTCATTGCGAAAGTAGTCATAATCGAAATATGGCCCAGTTGGTGGATGATCAAGGTCATATTTTTCTCGTAAGTCAATGTGATTATTTTCACCCGGCACCGGATCTAACTCAGCCCAGTCGTAGTGAAATGTTGAGTACGAAGATGGAATTGCTGAAAAACAAGAAACATTTTATATAATTCTCAGTTTAGGAAATTTTATGAAAGCAGCTTATGTCAATGCTTCAAAATTTTGAAGGGATTATTAGGCTGAGACATTTATGCACGAGAAGAAAGTAAACAAAGTCCTCACTCGTGACACTCTATTGTGGGTTTGTAACTTAAAGGTAAAAATAAAGGATTAAATTTGATATCAGCAAGAATGTTAGATTCCAAATTATTTGACAATATTATTAGGTTCATAGTTTAAAAATTAAATACTCGAATTTTATAAATCTTTAAATTAATTATTAAAATCAAAAAGTTTTCAAATGTATCAAAATTAAATTTTCTCAAAACTGCGCAATATTTTGATTAATTTATACATTTCTAAGGTTCCTCTCGACCATTTCTCTATGAAAAATCTCAGACAACGAAATAGAAACGTGGCAAATAGCTAAAAAGAAAACAAATCGAATCAGATTTAGCTGTTATCGAAAAATTGGAGAGAGGCAAAAAGTTTTCACTTTCATCGTTTAATACGCAAGAAGAGAAAAATGCGAGGAAGTGATTGAACGGAAAAAAGGAGAGGCAAATTGAATTGAGCGACATAAATTACAATCGAGCTCTGTTTACATTTGAGTCAATCATTGCATTACAGCGATGCCGTCTTTCCCGTTCGGTGACAATTTTTTTCCATTACACAAGAAGCTTTACCCTCGGATTAGATGAAGTGTTTCAGACGAAAAGCTTATTTAATCAAGAAACCAGTGACCGAAAATAATTTCGGAAGAGAATGAAAGTCAAATAAGCGTTCTATAATGATTGTATTGAAAGCGACTGATTGGCAACGCTTCATAAATTTTACAATAATGAATATTTATTGATTTTTTAAATTTTCTACACAAAATTGATAATTCATCAAAACTCAATTTTAAACTTTGATTGATTTAAAAAACATTTGCTGTGGTTTGTCTGCTCTTAATTTGCTTCATATACAGTGATTTCACAATTTGCTAAAAATCCCACGCGCGTGGATTTTATGCTTCAAAAAATGTTGAAAACTCAAATGCTAACTCGCAATCATTGACTCATTGACTATCCGCTAATTAAAATTATTTCAATATATTTGCTTCCAATTAATTAATTTCAGTTTACCTCGAGCTACCTCAATTGTAATGCGTTGAAATAAACTCGATAATTGATAGCAAATTTCAGATCCAAATCTGAATGTCATTAAATTGCTTTTTGAGGAATCTAATTTGAAATTTTCATAAAATAATTGAGTGCGAAAGCAAATTAAATTATGGAGCATCGTTGGCATGGAGACAAAATTTAAAAAGTATTTTTTATGCACACTGGCGACTGGTTGTCTATTCAAATTGAGTCTTTAATTTTGAGCAATTGATACAAACAGCTCACAAAAATTTATAGATGGGTGTTTTGTTGGCAAGCTCAATTGACTGCTTGACATTTTTGAAGCAGCTCGTAATTTTTGAGTCGGGTCATGAATAAGAAAATTGCTTTTCTCTTTTTTTATGAGTCTGAATTTCTCTTTTATGTCGTCTCTATTACCCACTCCCTCTCCTTGTGACAAAAATCTAATATCAGCTTCTAATGGCCTGTCCAATACACACACGGCCATATGGGCATTTGTGCAAAAGTTTTTTGAAACGATAGAATTATTTACTGAAGGATATCGCTCAACCCCGAGAGAAATTAAAGAGTTTTTTTCCGATGACGATGTGTTTCTAACTTTTCAACAACATTTTGCAGAATCATTTTCCAATTTTTGAAAGTTGACATTTTCCC
The DNA here is from genome assembly GCA_038502055.1 of Tanytarsus gracilentus. Taxonomy (NCBI): domain Eukaryota; kingdom Metazoa; phylum Arthropoda; class Insecta; order Diptera; family Chironomidae; genus Tanytarsus; species Tanytarsus gracilentus. Next base: position 2,229,763 of record JAXRKN010000032.1, on the reverse strand, counting down.
AGAAGAGAATTTTAAAACTGATTTAATTTTAAGTTTGCAAATACTTTATAAATTTTCAATCGAGTCATTTCCGGGTCAATAATTTATTGGAATCATTTTCGAAATCGATTTTAATAAATTAAATTTTTAATTGCTTAATTTGTTTTATGTTTGAATGGAAATGACAAGCTGTGAAGAGTTCAAAGAATTTTTTTTATTAGTTCGTACAATTTTGAAATAAATTTATAAAAATTAAATTCTAAAAATATTTCGATTTATTTCAGTTCAAAACAGCGTGTCTGATCCTTCGATGGCATATTAATGAGTCCTCCTGTTGCATGTATCATTAATGTCTCTCATCTCATTAAATTGTCATCATAAAAATACAATGAAAGACTCATAATGAGATTTAACCTTCAACGAGAGCTTTTAGAATTTTAATTGAAATGTTTTTCAACCTGAATGACCCACTTGAATTTTTAAGCATGTTTAATGTGAAATATTTTTCTCATTAATTGCTCATTTTTAATAACCTTGTCAACAAAATTTGCGCAATATGCTTTTTTCCAAAAATATTCACTCGAAAAAAATCGTAATGCCAATTTCACTTCGTTGTGATTTATGCGAGTAAAAATTGCACTCCAAAGGTTTCCAATGGTAACCGCCAGTGTGTCACAATAAATTTCATAACGCCCCAGCGACACTCGTGAAATCGGATTCGTCAGGGATTGAGAGCCATTAAAGAAGCGCAAAAAACTCATTTGAGTGCTTCCATACATCATTCCGCGGGCAATCCAATGAATAACTGTCCGTGATAAATATTTTTGACGTTTGCTGTTGCTGCTTTTTTTTCTGGGAGAAAAAAACTATTTTTCCAGACATACTCCAGTTATTAAAGGGTTGGACACTCAAAAAATGTTAAATTTTTATATTTAAATAAATGTGACGAGTTAAGCAGAAATAATGTAAGTTATGTGTGTCCCATCCCTTCGATAAAACACAAACACATGTGGATTGTTTATGAAGGAAGAAAAAAGATGAATAACCATGAATGCTTTTCTGCTCTATGTTCATGAAATTTATAAATAAAAAGGAAGGAAAAGCTGCTATTTAGTATGAAATGGTTTTTAGAGGCAAAAAAATATCGCAGCAACAATATTTTTATATACACAAATTTTTCTAACCGTAAGAGAGCCATGGCAGAAAAGAATGAACAATAAAAAGTAAATTGAAACGCATTCATCATAAGTTAGGGTAGCATATGAGAGCGATTTTTATGGCTCTATATCGCATGCAGAGCTTTATAGTGTGTTGTGTATGTAGTGGCCAAGATATCAATGATATTCCAGACTGTACATACGGAGCGAAAAGCATGAAGCAAGAAGACGACCCCACATTACCCTGCGAAAAATCCAAAAATGATTTATGACGCCGTTCTCGTCAAGATATAAAGTTAATTCAGATTTTTTATCCCCAAACACAAAAAATCATTTTTAATAAATTTCGCTCGCTTTTTTTTCGACAACTATGGAAAACGAAATTTGATGAGAATCTTGATTTATGTCGAAGGAAAATTATGAAGTAAATATGTGTACGTTCACTTGGCTCCAAGTTGATTTTATTATTTTGATATTGACATTCAAAAAAGGTAGTTGGATACGGTCTGTGCGGAAATATCAACATCAGGTCGTAAAAATATATTTGAGGTTAAAATTTTTAAAAAATAACATGAATAAGAGTGAGATTTTATCAAGGGAATAAATTTAGTAATTTATTAGCAAGAGGAACCGATGAATACACGAAAAGTCAATTGAAATGTCTCGCTAATGTTCATAAAACTCAACCCCACTCTCTATCAATATAAAGCAATCATCCGGAAGCATTTCCGCGGTAAACCGCCATGTAGCAGATGACAATGCAATGCTCTCAACATTGAATGACTTACCTAACGTTACAAAAACAAATATCACAGCCGCTGATTTCAGCATTTTCATTATTTTCCTTTTTTTCACGTTATTACTCGTATTCGCGTGTAGCAATTTGTGTTAATGCCTCGAAACAACAAATTTTAATTTTCGTTCCTTTCCGCCACGAGGAGGATAAAATACATATTTTTTCTCCAAAAGCTTAAGCTTCATAGCATCGTAATCCTTATTTAATATCTTCTGCACAAGTTTTTTTTAAACAATCTCTCTCTTCACTGTTCACTGTAAATAATGTTACCGGTGGGGTTTTGCCTTTTACAAAGAGTTAGTCTTTAATTGCAAAAATAATTATGCCCTAAATTCAAGCCAATGTATCTTCATTTAATTGCGGCAGTGAGCTCACAAATAATTATTTGCTCTTCTTATAGTTGTTGAAGCAAGATTTATTGTCGCTTTTTTCCGTTCTCCGCACTAAGTTGCTCTTTATTATTTTTTTATATTTCTCGACGAGCTTCCGGCTCCTCGCTCGAGTCGTTGAAACTAATTGCAATTTTATAATTTCAACATTAATTTTCGCCTTCAACAAGGGAAAACTTTTCAAAAATTTGAATTTCAAGAATTTATTAAAATCATTTTTTAACTGTTTTTAAGATATTTAAAAATTTAGTTCGGGAAATTCAAATTTTTGAATGTCGGCTCATGAATCTTTTCTTTTATGTTTATCAAGTCACTTTCACTAACACATCATCCCTCACCGTTTACACTTCAACTGGCCTAAAAATAATGTTCTTTCATCTCCTCATTCATTATGCAAAAGCATCACAATTCATGCTCTTTAATTTCTCGTTAATTGCGTCTTTTAGCTCCAAACCAAACTGTCCATTTTAATTTCTCTTTGGAGCTTTGCAAAGGCGAAAAATTTTCACCCAAACGATGAGATGCGGGAATGTTTTATTTTCTCCCCTTAAGCGCATTATTCATTTCAATTCGAAATTCACTTTATTTTCCTCTCGCTCGACAATGATTTTGATTAGTCGAAAGCCTCTTTTTGGTATAAATGAATATTTTAATTTCGCATAAGGATATTTTCCAATTTTCTCTCATGCACACTTTTTCGAAACAATGTCTGTGGTCTGCACACAAATCGTGCCACAGGCAGCATCAATAAAAGTTTATGCAAACATAGAATAAATCACTCACGCACACTTTTTATGTGTCATGACACTCTCGACAATAATATAGTCCTTCGTCATATGAATTTATCAGTAGCAACTTGATCCTGCATGAATCAGATCTGGATTATTAATTGAGGAAAATTTTCTATGAATAAATTAAAAACTTTTTTGCGAGGTTCAAATTTATCTAATACTTTTTTAATTAAGGGTTGAAAGCCTTAAAGGTGTTGAAGTAATTTTCAAGGCTTTAAATTTTTCATAGCACGTCAAAAAATTTATAAATGTATTTTAATAATTTAACGTATTCTAATTTTAAATCCCACATGCTCTTTTTTAAAATGAATTTTTTATTGAGCTCTCTAAAAAAATAAATTCCAATGCAAATCGCACTCGATGATTTTTGCTCTCGAGAGCTTTTTCTCCCTTCTCTCTTACTCCCACACAATCGTATCTTTTCTCTCTCTCTTCTCTATGTGACGGCCGTGCTCAACAGCTGTTGCGAAGCAACAGTTGTTGTTTAAAAATAACGGTCAAAAATATTTTAAAAAATTCTACGTGCGCTCCAATACTTCAACACCATCAACTCACCCTCACCCTCTTCCCTCGATAATCATGCCTCTCACTGTCTTACCCCCAAATCACTTTCATACATTACAAGATTAAAGACAGTGTTGGAACCAATAAAAAAAAATGCAAAAAACAGTAATCATAACGGAATCTACCGAAGATTCGTCTAGGAGTTATGGCGCGAACAATTTAAAATTCAACGCTTAATTTTCTAATGATTTTTTTACCAAATTAAGTACAATAAATTTGATCAGAAAAGGACTAAAAAAATAATAAAAAATTTAAAACACTCCTTCTCTTTTACAACTAGGTATTTCCACGAAAAGTATTAAATAAAAAAAATCAGTAAAGATTTTGACATTTTCATACATTTTTTATACTCTCTTGAGAACTTTAAAATCTAAATTTTGGTATTTGCTTTATCGCAAAATAATAAATATATGTTTGCAATACTTGAATGAATTTAATATTGGAATTTAAGATCCAAAAATTAGAGAAGTGGAGCGGTTTTAAAAAAAATCAAAAAACAAAAATTACGCTTACTTCTCTAATTTTTGATCTTAAATTCCAATATTAAATTCATTCAAGATTCAAACATATATTAAATATTTAGCGATAAAGCAAATACAAAAAATTAGATTTTTAAGTTATCAAGTGAGCAATAACAAAATGTATGAAAATGTCAAAATCTTTACTGATTTTATTTTATTTAATACTTTTCCGTGCGAAATACCTAGTTGTACAAAGAGAAGGGAGTGTTATTAAATTTTTTTACTTATTTTATTCTCCCTTCTCTCTTATTTCCACACAATCGTATCTTTTCTCTCTCTCTTCTCTATGTGACGATCTTGCTCAACAGCTGTTGTGAAGCAACAGATGTTGTGTAAAAAAACGGTTAAAAAATATTTAAAAAAAAAATTCTTACATGCGCTCCAATACTTCAACACCATCAACTTCACCACTCACCCTCTTCCCTCGATAATCATGCGCTCTCACTGTCGTACCCCCAATTCATTTTCATACAGTGACAAGATTAAAGACAACGAGAGAAGAAGTGCAAAATCATTCATGTTACAAAGATAAATAAAAATAATTTTAGAAAGAGTTAATTCTTGTTGGAACCAATAAAAAGTAATATAACGGGAAATTAAAATCTTGTCGCGATAATTCAAAAATTACATGCTTAATTTTCAAAAAGAATTTTTTTACCAAATTAAGACAATAAATTTGATCAGGAAAAAGGCTAAATAAAAAATAAAAAAAATTTAAAACACTCCTTTTTTTACAACTAGATATTTCGCACGGAAAAGTATTAAATAAAAAAAAAAATTTTGACATTTTTATACATTTTGTTATACTCTCTTGTAAACTTAAAACTAAATTTTGGTAGTTGCTTTATCGCAACATATTAAACATATGTATGCAATACTTGAATGAATTTTATATTGGAAGTTAAGTACCAAAAATTAGAGAAGGGAGCGGTTTAAAAAACACAAACAGACAAAAATACCGCTCCACTCTCTAATTTTTGATCTTAAATTCAATATTAACTTCATACAAGTATTGCATACATTTGTTTAATATGTTGCGATAAAGCAAATACCAAAATTTAGTTTTAAGTTTACAAGAGAGCTATAACAAAATGTATAAAAATGTCAAAATGTTTACTGATTTTATTTTATTTAATACTTTTCCGTGCGAAATATCTAGTTGTACAAAGAGAAGGGAGTGTTGTTAAATTTTTTTTACTTATTTTATTTATTTTTCACATTCTCATTCCTTATGGGAATCATCATTCTCATCTTTTAGTCCATTCATTGCACGCCACAAACTAAATTCATGAGCCGGCACATTTTGGGTCGTGACCTCACATGTTATGGAAGGACAAAAGCATACAAGCGAGAGCAAAACTTTTTTCCACCTTTTTTTTGCTGCCTCGTGTTGTTTTATTTAATTTTGTACACACTTCGACCGTACACACATAAACACTCTTTTGTCTACTCCCTTTCTTTTGAGATGAAATGGAATGAAATAATTATGACAATAGACACAAAAAACGCCTTTATCTCGCCTCTTCCGACAAAAATTCCTTTCGTTTGCTTTTAATGGGAAAAGTTTATTTTCTTATTTTTCTTTTCCTTAAATTTTTTCACACGGTTCAACTTTTAGAGTTAAATTAATCGGCAATAGTGATTTCTTTTCCCAACCGCCTACGAACTTGTGTTGTGAACGACTGAACGAGTCGAGAGGAAATTTTCGTCTATTTTTCCTCTTCGATTATTTCATCCCTTTTTCACTGGTGTGTGACTTTTCATTAGAAAGAGAGGATCGGAAAATTTTCTCTCACTCTCTCGAATTTAGTTGTGTGAGTGAAAGAGAGGAAAATTCTCTCGCACTGTTTTTCTTTTCATCTTCTGAATTTTTCTCGGTGTGTCACACAAAACGCTTGATAATGGAGCGAAGGAAAAAAAGTTTTGTTGTGATGAATGAATGACTTTCACTTTCCATTCATTGTCAAGCATTGTGCTGGAAGGGATAAAGTTTATGATATAATGTGTTCATGTGAATGAGTAGAAGGATTGTCGGCGATCCTTTTTGTGCCTTTGTTATTTTGGCGTTCTTGCACATGATTGACCGCCTTCGTAATTTTACAATATAAATTTTTTTAACCAACAGCTGAAATTTAATTTAATAAGATTTTTGAGTGACAAAAAATATCGTCAACGAGGTAGCAAAAACAAGACGTAAGCATAAATTTATTCAGTGTCATAAATGACATGGAGAGGATATGTAAAGTGGCACTTAAAGAAAATTGAATTTGCCCTAATTTAGCTGACTCGTGTTGATTTCTTCTTATACCCGAAAATATCTAAATATTGTTACAGTACGAACGTGAGATGATGATGAGTAAGGAGATTCTGAGCGTCTGATAATTTTCGATATAAAAACAATGAAATTTTATTCAAGTCTGAGATTGAAAATATCTCAGCGACATCTTGTGAAAATTTTGATAAAAATTTTCCTGAAATTCTCAAAATTTTCATTATCTCAATGCTACTCGAAAGGAAAAATCTCTTAAACATTGATAATATAAAACAATAAAATGTGACTTAATATTCTAAAAGGACAACATTAATATTTTTTTGTGATTAATCACCGAAATTTTTCTCCATAAATTATTATAAAAAAAGGGTTGTTTGGGACAATTGTTGATTCTGTTATGGCTCAAAGTAATTTTTTAAATTGATTCTAAATGGCTTTTGATTAAAAATTTATGCATTTATGGAGCTGGGTTAAATTAATCAGTAATGAAATATTGTTTTGGGGTGTGAAACATTAAAAAATTAATGGGAATAAGTTTTTCAAATTAAGCTAGACGTTTTAGGAATAAAAATTACAAAATATTTTTTACAATCATCTAAGAAAAAACTCACTGAAGATTGAGTTTGAATTTTGATCAATAATGAACTGAGATTAAATATTGCAAGCTCAATTTCACATGAGATCTCATCCAATATTAAAACTCCTCCGAATTGCCAATATTGAACTTCAAATTCATTTTCAACAAGTATGCATATCAAATCTCATGCTGAGTCTGAAAAACAAAATTTTACTCTGTCGGCGTCTGACAAAAAACCGAAATGATTCTAACTAAAATTGCCAAGCTCGACGAATTTTGATGGAGACTATTAATATTCATTTGGATATTTAAATTCAAATCGCTGCCACCATCCATCATCTAAAATTCTCTTTGCGTGGACTTAAAAAATTCAAGGAAAAGGAAGCGGCATAAAATTGCTTCTAAACTCTAAATGAGTAATTTTCTTCGCTTTTCCTGTCTGCTTATGCTGCCATGATAGAATTTATTTAGAATAATGAGACGACATTTAAAAATTTGAATTTCCCGCAATTTTAAATTATTAAATTTTTTTATAAAATGTGCGGGAAAGTTTTAAAATTAAAATAACATCACTTGCCACTGAAGGAAGAAAACAAAAGATTTCCATATCGGTGGCGGAAAAGAAGTCGCATTAATATTCAATAAAGCAATTTATATTTAAGACTTTATATTTTGTTTCCATTGTTGCCATAATCTTCTTTTCATCCACTCATTTGGCAGTCATTTTTTAGCTTGAAAAAGAAAACGTTCTTTAACATTTCATCACAAATTATACGCCACTTGCTCATTGTCTTATTTTTATTTTCCTTTTTTCATTTCTTTTTAATGCTTTTGCCGACGTTATAAAAAATTCAAAAATATTTTTCGCTCTCTCGTTTCCGATTATTCTTTTGCGAGTTTCTGCCATTTAATGCCGTTTTTCTGTAAAATGAAAGCGAGGCAAAAAAATACAAAACAGCTCTTAATGGCTTTTGTTTTGCGTAAATGTAAAATTATGTTCATCCATAGATATTACAGACAATCATATCAATTATTCACTTTGTTTTTATGAGGAAACATTTAAAAAAAACTTGCACCATAAAACCTGGCATATGGAAGAACAATTCAATTTGCAGTTAATGTGAAAATGTTGAGAAAATATTAAAAATCTTTCAAATAAAATTTTTATTGAGTTGAAGATTAAAAAATTTTATTTGCGTGAATGAAAATATTTTATTAAAAATTTTCAAATAAAAAATTTAAAAATATTTTTTCATCTTTAAGAGACAAAAAACTAAACATAAAAACTATTTCCATGTAAAAAAATCTCGACAATGGAAGCAACCAAGGCTTTGTGAGAAAAATCAATCTTCACATGAGTTGGCAAGAGAGAAAAGATTTGTGATACAGCACGATTTCTAAACTCTGGTGTATAACTAATTAAGGATAGATAGGATTTTTCTATAGCAAAAGCAGAGCATCTCTGTGGGAAAAACAATTGAAGTTCATCGATCTTGTTTTACATAGTCATGCATGTCAGATCCAATTAGTTATATTCAGGATACAAAGGCAGATGAAGAAGAGTTTCATTTCGAATCAAAATATTTTCTTCATTAAAAATATCTTGGAATTTAAATTTTAAACATAACTCAATATTTTACAGTTCGATTCATACTATAATAAAAAAGATGCGTTTAGGTCACGTGTCAACATCCACATGTGAATTTTGATTTAACCAGGAAATTGAACATGCTGTAAAATTGAATAATTGTTGTTATGACTTTTCAAAATTTGCGGTAGTGAAAATTAACTAGAAATTTTCCGCTCAAATTGTGAAAATGTAAAATCAGAAATGAGTGAGAAATTGCGGCATTGGGAAAGGTTTTCATTATTATTCGTAACCACCATTTAACCCGGTGAAAAGTGTACAATCTATGTCAAATGTTTAGTTCATCATTACAATTTTCAATCAAACAATTGTGGGTTTGCAAATGTTTACCGATTTGGTGAAGTTCAAGCAAACTTCCAAACGAAGTAAATAAAATTGATGATAAAATAATACATGACAATAATAATGAGATATGTTAAGGATGATTCAACGTTAACGGAAGGTGCTTAAAAATTTTTTTTAAATTAATTTTCTTGAACTTTTACTTTTGATTATAGAACCACAGTATTTAATTAACTATCCAAAAATCATACAACTGTTTTTATAGAAGTCAGTTGAAGCAGACTTAAATGAGTAGTTTGAAATGTAATTATGGAAATAATATTACATAATGTTTGATTAGAATATTTTGATCTTTAGAAGTGATTAATTATGCGTTTCAGAAATTTATTGACTTCTTAATTGGACAATTAGTATATTCCATTAAAATTATGAATTATCTGAACAAACTTGTACAACATGTGAGGTTCCCTAGCTCTAGCAAGACCCCTAGACATGTTTGCGATTTCATTCAAATTCGAGTGCACGAAGCATAAAGCGAGAGAATTTCAAAAACACAAGATCCAAGCTAATAATGAATATGATGCAAGAAACTGTCTATAGGTGAGCCATTGAATAAATAACTTGATTAAAATGCATACATAACGTAAATGTACATCTTTCTGTTGTTTATCAGCAAACATTGCAAGTGCACCGTGGTGATGTTATGCGGTCGGCGAACGACGGATGAATGTTGAGCGAAAGAGCGTGGTGCACAATGGTGGTTTATAGAGCGAACAACATGCTCTAATGAATATAAATGTTGTGTTTGTGAGCTTTGCATTTGTTTTGTAAAGGATTCGTTACGAGTCGTTTTGATGCTAAATATGAAAAGTTTAAAGTGCGATGAAAAATTGTGAAAAATTTAAAAGCAAAAATTTTGTACGAGTGAAATTTAATTTTTTTTTATTCGCAAATATTGTAACAAAATTTCCATAACCGAATTGAGCACTTACAGTAATCCAATATACCCGCAACTCTATCAGCTCCAACATCGATCTAGTTGATGAAAGAAAAACGCTCAAAGGCGAGCGAAGAATCGATAATAAAATATCTGCGGAGTAAAATGACACTCTTCTCACGTCTCAGAAGCTTCTTTAAGATTTATAACCGACATTGACAACGTAAGATGAACGAAAATTGAGAACACGAAACATATTTACATCTCAGCGGAAAGTGAAGAAAAATTATCAAGCCAAGCGTCATGCAGAGCGTCTCGCTCAACATCATCGTGAATACTTATCATCGATAGATGTTTATTTTCGTGATTTATTCAAGAAAGAACAGCACACCATCCATCTAGTGTCATCGAACACCTCAGCATGTTCTTTTAGTTAAAAAATTTGAATTATTTTGTAACGGAATTTTTTTTATTATTTTATCAGTTTGTTAGTTTTTTTGTCACTTTTAAATTACAAAGAAAATTCTCATCTTGTTTTTTTGAAATTAATTTTCTCACACACACACAAAAGCACTTGATTATGCAATGAAAGGAAAAATATGGCGCATTTCGAGGCAGATGATAAAGTATCGAATATCCTTTCACGAAACACTATTGGAAAAAGATTTAATTTTCCGCTCGAAACTCAAGAAAGTGAAATGCCTTATTATTCTTAGGTTTCATGGTCAATCAAATGTTTGGTCCTTAAACCTCCTAAAAATGCCAAGAAACAATTTTTTTGGACGTAGGAAGTTTGCACCATTTCTATGAACTTAAAATTTAATTTTTATGCTATTTATCCTCGATCTCAGTTATTTTTTTTATGATTTGAAACAGAATATTAATTATTAAAATTAATTGAGGCAGTGGAACAAAAAAAAGGAAAAGAAAATAAAAAGATTGAAAGAAAAGAAGGAAAAAAGATAGAAAATTGTAAACAAACAAAGGAACTAGCAAAAATTAAAAAGAAAAAAACTCAAAGTTAACAATTTTAAAACAAAAGCATGCTAACTCAATAAAAAATTCTGTTGATGCAAATCGAAAAAAAATAAACAACTTTTCAGAAAGAACCAAGTTCAGGAAGTGAAAGAGTAAAAAGTTAGAGCTCATTTAAGAAAATTAAATTTTCAGAGGGTTCATAGAAAATGGGTGCAAACACTGGATTCCTACGTCCGAAAAAATTGGTTCTTAGCATTTTTAGGAGGTTTAAGGACCAAACATTTGAATGAGCATGAACTTTTTGAAAAATAAGCCATTTCATTTTCATTAGTAATGATTGCAAATTTAAATTTTTTGCTCATAGCGCGAAAGATAAAATTTATTTTTTACATGCGCGACTTCAAGAAGTAAAGCAGTGACACATGATTGATCTTCTTTTTCACACCCTCACCACCATTGCTGTGGTTCTCACCATCGTTCTATCGAAATTTTCGGGCTTGCATTGTGTGATGAGATTACATAATGATGTTGGTTGGCGTTTTGTGGAAATGAGATTCTTTTTGATATATCGCAAAAAGAGCGTATAAAAATGATACCGTCGAGAGGGAAACACAACTCGAATCGTGATCGGAAAAAAATTGAGATTTTCCTCCTCAGAAAAGAGAGCAAAAAAATTCTTACAATGGGTCACGAAGTCCGGATTGCAATGTGAAAAAGAAATTTGATAAATGTTGCCGGTATTTGCTGCTTGATCAGTTCCTCTCTTAACCCATGACAATCAAGTATTTGAGATGGGAAAGACACTTGAGTAGAATACACTGTTCATGGCTCATTGAATTTTACACACAAATCCTTTCTCTCGATACTTTGTGAGCTTTATATTGTGCACTCCAAGAATAGACTGTTTCGTTCATGATGATCAAACATGACATAAGCAAAAAAAACAAGAAGAAAATTATTATTTGCTTTGCTAGGAAGAAACGCATCGTAGACATTTCGTTTCGATTTATTTGTCTGTGAGTTGTGGGAAGAATTCTTCATTTTTTTGCCTCGAGACTTAAATTCTTACATTACGCATTGAGAAAAGTTAGTCGATTTTTTCATCAAAATTGGGAAAAAAATTAAATTTTCTGAAATTTTTATAGATGTTAAAATAAGTACAAAAAAATCTATTTTTTCAAGTTCTGTGGATGTTCATACCTTGTATTTTTTTCCTCCCAAAAGATATTCAAAATTCTATAAATAATTAATGACCGTCAACCCTAGCAAAATCAAGAAGAAATCAAAAACAATGTCAATTCGTCATAAATCAATCGATTACATTTGTGTGCGTATGTTTATATACATTTATATAGGGAATTCAATTTGACGCTCGATGAAGTACTTTTTGCTTGAGCGGAAATCTTAAGATAAACATATAAGTTGGTGAAGGGGGCGCGAAAAAACACAAAGCAGCGACATTTGTCAAGATTTATTTGCTCTCATTCAAGCCTTGAGAAGTTTTTTGCTTCTCTTAAATCTCACAAATCTTATAAAGGTACACGATGATGGTAGCGGAGCGAGTGGATGATAAAGAAGACTTTCTGCTGACTTTGCTGCTGCTACTTAAATTTCAAAAGACAATTTTTTGATACGTGAAAGAAATAAAGAAAATTTTCTTTGAAATCGATTTTTCTGTATTTTATCCCGGAAGGAAGGGAAAAGACATCTGTGATCCCAACTTTTTTTGCAATCGATTTTTCACTGTAAGTCTTTTTCGAGTGAGTGGATTTTATCGATGTAAAAGGAGAAAAACTTGCATCATTTACTTCGAAAAGTGAAATACATATCGTTCATATAGTTCATCAAATCTTCGTTTTCTCAAGAGTTAAGCCAATTTAAAATAATTGAAAGAATTTAAAATTCTGTTTAAAAATAAATTTTTGTTTACGAAAACATTAAGAAAGATGAATGGTTTAACCTCAATCTCATTTAAACTATTTTCCGCCTTTTAATTGCATTTTCACGCAAATGAGGCCATCATAGAAACACTAAAAACTTTTACTATAGTCAAACTTATCATCCAATTGTTCGTTCTCAGTTTCCATTGAATGCCACCATCATCATTCATCTTCTGACTTCAATAAAATATAAAACTTTTAATGATGAAAAGATGGAAAGCTTTCGTTGGTAAGGAAAGTGAGAGAAATTTATAATGAAGAGAAAGAGTTTTATCATGCACATAAACTATTCACTCAATTTTTGCTCCACTTTCTCTCTCCGACACTTTTTAAATTGTTTTCTGAAGAAACTCTCGAAGTTCGCTATCGATGCAAATTTTCTCCATCATCGACTTGCTCTCAAATGCAAGTTAAAGTTTCTTGACTACGGTCTAATTTAATATTATGATTTTCCATCCGCTTCAAAGGGTAGAAAAGCACTTTTGCTCTTGTACAGTAATTGCTTTACATAACTTTTCCTTCTTCGGACATTGTTTAGCTCATAACTATTTTTTCATTTCTGTCATACTTTAAGAGCTTTTCTATGCTCGACGCTCCAATGAAACGAGAGTGTATCATGGACTATAAATAATCCACAATAGCAATTCATTGTCGATAAACTTTTGCTTGTGTTCTTTCTTCTTTCTGCACGCTCACCCCCACGCCACGACTAGAATTGTTTATTTTGCCGACTTTGGCTTGTAGGCAATGCCGAATATTTAGGATTTGTAGCAAGAAATAATTTTTCTCCTCACCGAATGAGGATGTGATTGTGGTGAATATATTTTGTGGTGTTTCCTTGGTTTTCCGTTCAATTAAATTCGAAATGTGTTGCCAATAAATATCATCGATACATTTCTCATTAAATTATTTCATTGTTCGATGTTAATAATTATTATCGTGAAGAAAAATTTTGGCGCCTCCAATTAGTTGTTTTAGCAATCATTATTATATAAATTAATTAATTTTAGATTCGTTTATATTTCACTTAATTAGGCCAGATTAGCAATACGAGTTTGCCATTTTTAGTTTAATTAATTCTGAGGAAAATATTGCAATTATTATAATTTGTTTTTTTGAGGGCTGCAGATGGATTTTTAACACACAAAATCGACTTTTTTCTAACCTTCTAAGTAATGGCAAGGTTCACCCTGACACCAATTTAAAAGTTTCACAAACTTTTGTGCTAAAATCTTTGAAAGGATTTGTCGATCTTTTTTGGAATTAATTTATCATAAAAAAATAACTTGACACGCTTAAGTCGACTTAAGATATTTTTCGAAGAAGGTTTGTTGTGCAAAGTAAAAGTTCTTTTCTCAATAATTTTTAGAAAAACATTTTTGCATTTTGAGTTTTTGAGAAATTTAAAAAATGATTTTTTTAATAAAATTTAATTAACAAAAAATGTAAACCTTTTCTCTTTTGATATTTCATGTGTTGATTCAAATTAAATGGAAACAAGATGAGCAACTTTCAAACTCAAATACCATGAATAAAGTACAAATTGTGTGGCAGTATTTTCTAAAAGTTAAATCAAACATCTTGCTACACTACCTCCAAATAAACCCTCAAGCCTCACCAATAAACAGAGTTTCAATTGTTCTTTTTAGCAGAAACTTTATCGTCGTACCTTTTCCCTTCTTTACTTCGCAAAAGCATCAAAACACGCTGAACCTCCGAAATATTTTCAATCACTAATGAATATAAATTCGGAAAGCCTTAAAGTCACGCAACAGATTGTGATGATTTTTGTTTTCTAGGAAAGTTGAAGAAAATAAAAAGAAGAAAAAATTGATATTGAATAATTTTTTTAATAAAAAAAAACTAAAGTTTTTAAATAACAAAAAATTCGAGTTAAACATTTTTTTACTTTACTAAAAATTTAAGATCTTTTGTGTCGATTCACAAATAAAATTAATGATTGCAAAATATCCTGAAGATTTTTTTTTATAAAACAACATGTTTTTTTATAAAGTTCAAAAAGTGAGTTTATTTTCTTCTAATTCTTTAAAAAAGCTTTCAGCATCAAAAGCTCATTCGAGAAAATTTAAAAACAAGATCTTTTACATTATTCTCTTACTGATTAACATAAATAAGGTAAACAACCTGCTTGGTTGTGCATTTAGTCACAAGAATGTTGCTGCGTGTGCCAGATCGTTTAAATAAACAAAAAATATGTTTATATTCGGAATTTTCCGCCCTTTCCTATATTTTTTGTTTACCATTATAGCAATAATGTGAAAAAAATTCTATCTACTCTCGCACTCTTTTGAAGCGGGTGGGTGCGAATGAGAGTGCTTTAAACAAACACATACAGAAATTTTGAGCATGCGAGATCTCTCCCCAATTTCATTATTCCTACAACACCATCAGCCAATATGCATATTTACATCTGTTGCTTTTCAACTCGTTTATTGAGTTTTCATGTCTTCCATACGGAAAAGCCAATTCCACATAGAAAATCCCCTCAACTCGCAATCAGAATGTTCACTCAACCTTGTTTTTTACCGAATGATGTAAATAAACATTTTTGTCTCATCGACTTTATTTTTTAAAAATGTAAAATTTAATGAATTTTTTAAAAAAATCAGTTTTTTGAAAGTGACCAGAAATTTCACCAAAAGTTTTGTCTCATCCAGTAAAATTAATATTTTCTATAAATTATTGCAATTTATGTCCGTAATTGCCAATTTCATCTCTAACATTAATTAATCGAAAATTTATTTAGCCCCTAAAGAATTTTTCATTGTAAAAAATTACCCGAACATGACATGTTTTGGATTTTTATCGGTGAATGTTTGCTGGTTTCAAAACTTTCTTACCGCAATAGACAACGTGACGATGTAAAGCAATCGTAGCATCCAATGTGGAAAACTGGAAATTTTTGAGGGGAAAAATATCCACGTTCAGATTGCTTTTATATTATCACATCCTCATCGCATTTTCTTCCAGTTGCGTAAAGTTTATCGTCGAGTGTAGAAATCAAAAAGACAAAAAAGTCTAAGCTGAGTAAATTAACCAAATAAAAAAAGGATATGTGAGAGGAATATTTTGAGGTGAATTAAATAAAATCTATACGTGAGAATATTAAAAGCGTATAACAGTAAAAAAATTAAATCACTGTTGAAAGAGAATAAAAGAGAGACAAATTGGATAAGTGAATTTTATATTTTCAATTGTGCATCGAGCAACAAATCTCTCGAATGTGGAATACAAAATAATTTTTATGTGAATGAATCAATAATTCAATTTTTTTTGCTGTGTTCAAAGTTGAACACGTACAATATCCACCGTATATATAGAAGAAGAGTTGAGAATAAATGAAAATGTTTATCGAGTGTGAAGAGGATAAAAATATATGAAAAAGGATGTGTGAGAATTGAGAGAGAAAAAAAGGATTCGATTTCATTTGGAATAATAGTTTTTATTTAATAAAAGTGAGGGAGTGCAATAAATATCATCTTCACCCTCAAGTGTGTTAAAGTGAAAAATTCAAGGAATGAATTCATTCATTTGAAAAAGGTATGAAATGGAGCCACACTTGTAGACTTATCTCTTTCTCGTTAACTAACAAATATTTACGAACCGGATTTTAATGTAGAATGTGTGTTTGTGTAAACAAAATGGCCAAAAAGGATCAATCGAGTTAAATAAATAAATGTATTTACAATTCTTTGGCCATTCATGGCTTCTTCACACTATTTGACTCTTTTCCGCTCGAATTTCTTTGTTATGCTATTTTATTAAGAAAAGAAGAGAAACTCAAGATTTTTGGCAAATAGAAAAGGCAAACATTAAACATTTTTTGTTGTTGGTGGATTAAAGGAGATTTAAAAAATTTGATTGATTTTTTCTAAAATTTAAATGTAGAAAAAAATAGAAAAATTTAAATGTTTTTTTTAAATTTATTGCAAAATTAATTAAAAATTGCTTCATTAATGTATAAATATAGGTGAAAAAACTCATAGTTAAAAAATCGCATCTCATTATCTAAATTGAAATTAAGTTCCACGTATGTCGAACATAACAAAACACTCAGCTCGAGAGCATTGCAGAAAAAAATACTCACAAAATTTGTAGCTTGAATTAAACCCAAACAAATTTCCACATTTATCTACCTGAAAATTTTGCCAACATTCAGATTGCACGAGCAAAAATTTAATAAACCAAAAACTTTTTCATTATAAAATTAATATTTAAACATGAGCAAAACAAAAAATAGTAAAACTTTCTCGTTCACCCAAAAATCTCTAGTCCATTTTTTTCCATAACAATAAACATTTTTGTACGTTTATGAATGGACCATGTGAGCATGTATTTTTAGTTATGAAAACTTTTTTTCAGCTATATTAAATCCTCATAAAGTCATGCCTGAAAGTTTGTTGGGGATTTTCACTTACTCTGTATGTGTGCATAAACATTATTATGCATGACACTTATTTAATCTACCGCTTCTTTATAACATTAACAAAGCGTGATTTAAAAAGAAAAAAATCAAATAAATCCTTTGAAATTTCTTTTAATAAAATTACCCGGAAAATGAAGCACAAAGGAGAAAACGAATCCCACTGTGCGAGCTAAAAAATCAATAACGAGCTTCTCTTTAAGGAAAACAGATCCATCTGAGATACACAAATGAAGTGACGAAGTGAAAAATCATCTTTGATAAGAGAATTTACAAGGAAAAATTCTTGCTTTCACTTATCTCACGAAAATATTCACATACTCACGCTCGTTTATATGCTAAATCGAGCTTTGAGTGTTCTCGAGCACGTTTTTTTGTGTTAGACAAAGATGCTCTCTACGCATTTGATAATAAAAATTGCCGAGAGCCAAAAAAAGAAATTCCTTTTGCCTTGAGATTTTTTTTCTCTTCTTTTGTTAAAGGAAAAATTATTTAATGTCGAAATTCCAAGCTTTGAAAATATTCAACTCGAGAATTTTGGGTCGTAAATGAACAATTTCAATAAAAAAAATTTGAATGTAAAAGGGAAAATGTCTAAATTTATCTCTTTGTAAGAAACCAGGAAATTTATAAAAAATTTAAATAAATTTCCATCCCTTGCCTCAACACATTTCGCTGATGAGTTTGTGTGAAGCCATGTTGTTATCGGAAAGTCGTTTTTTATTTTACTTATTCATCCACCCCGGCATCGCAATTTATTCAGCGAAAAAAAAAATAATCAAGAGGACTAAAACGAATTGTAGGAACGATAATAAAAAAGTTTTCTCATTTTTTTATCTTCTAAAATGCCTCGCAACAAAAAAAGTACAACATTGAATTTAGAATGATGCGAATAATGAAATATTGCGGAGCGCTGAAAATAATTTGAATGATTTCTACGAGACCACTGAGAAAGATCGAATTTGGTGTGAAAAGTTTCTTCATCCATCAATGTTTAAAAGATCCTTGTAGCTTGTCCATTTAATAAAGCATGGCATTGAACTTGAAAAGATTTTGCTGGATAAACTTTTTCTTCTTTTTGAGCGCTGTAGCATTTTGCCGTCCTTATCGTTCGCACCCTCAGAAAAATCGTGATTTCATTAACTTTAGAGGCACGTGAGAGTCAGCAGAAAATATTTTTTTAATGTTTTACAAGAGTTTTTTTCGCCATTACTTTTCTAGATGAGGATACTTTATAGTATTTTAAGGATATCGATCAAGAAAATTAAGAAAAATAATTTTTTTAGGAGATGGCCAATTTTAATTCTGCCTTAAGCCTTCTTCAAACTCTTTAAAAATCTCCAACTCAATTAAATTTAATTAAAGATTTGCCTCCTGATTAAGTCCTTCCATCTTTACAAAAAAAATCCAAGAAGTTCTCCAACCTCGATTTTTCCACCTTTTTCTTACTTTTTTCGTGATAGACTGGATTGGTCGATAAGAGAGTCGTGCAGCGGAAGTACCGCCAGAAAAAACACGAGAACCGACCGAGGCATAATGGAAATTGTAAAAAGAGTTACCATGCACAAAAAAGGACAAAATCATCCTTTTTCACTTGATATTATCGTCTCATTTTTTCGGTAGAGATGAAAAGGGTTTAAAGAGGAGACAGAAGAGTAAGAGACCGTGTCGAATGAAAAAAAGACAGAACGGGAAGGCACAAAATTGACAAACGAGTTAATTTAATGCGAATTAAGGCAAAAGCGTTGTGAATGATTTTTTTCTCCTGTTCTGCCTCACGGCATAATTTAATTCCGTTTTTAGAGCATTTTCTTTTGGCACTCACAGTGAAGTTGAGTGAGATTTCGGTTTAGCGTACATGTTGCGGTTTTCCTAAAATATGAAACCGAGATGTAAAATCAAAACTCAAGCATTTCGAAATTAAAAATGCTCCGGGCTATCCGACAAACAGTGAATGCACATTTTACGTATATCATTTCAAAAGCAGATGGAAAATATTTTTACATGTTCTAGGGTTGAAACATCAGGGGTTGGACACATCTAAATCAAAGCGATACAATTGTACAAAATATTATTTATCGAAAGTGTGTGTTCAGCCCCTTGAAGACATTAAAGTTTTCCTCATCGTTTGCGATGAAAGTTGCTTAGAATTCTTAACATATGATTGAGACGATGATGGTGAAATATTTTACAATATCCCTTTTAACATCGCGCACACACAATGAATGAAAATTTAAGACGATCGCCTGAGGTTGCAATAAATCTTGCGATATAAACATTTTTTTTTGATTGCAAATGGGGAAAAAGGAAACGTCGGGGGGCGTAGCACGGCGATATAAATTTTATATCAGATATCAAAGATATAAATTTATATCTTTGATATCTTTTATCTCTTTTATATCATTTATATCTTCCATACAAAATTGATATAAAATTTATATCTTTTATATCTTTTTACAAAAATTAAATCAAGATTTAATTAAATTAAACAAACTTTAAATGTTTCTTGATATAAAAAAAATACTTTAAAATTTTTTTGAATAAAATTTATTCTCAGTTTCTTTCTAACGCGATTAATAAAACTGTTTCAAAATAAACTAGCGGGTGTAACCCGTCGAATCAGATCATTATTTGAAAATCGAATGCATAAAAAATCAGTAAGTCAATCCGGACGACGCGTGTACAAAAAAGCCAAGACATTTTGGCCAATGGTATGGACACTTTGGCCAATAGCATGGACATTTTGGCCAACAATTAATAATTGGATTAGCATTGGGAATAAAAAAATTACTAACATATTATCTTAAATTTTGTTTGTTACACAAAAAAATTGAATAATCGGCCAATCCGAAAAAAAAACGGATTTGATTTTCGAATCCAGGAAAATTTTTGAGGAAAATTTGAATGGTGTCTCTTTTTTCGTCCATGTCTTTAAGTGATAAAAAATATGATTTTGTTTCCTAACTTTTCATTTGGGTAATGATTTTATAATTTTTGTCTCCAGTTTCAAACATGCAAAAAAATTCAGATTTTTACCTTGAATCTGATTTTTGTGAATGTAAAAAATGTCTATGCTGTTGGCCAAAATGTCCATGCTATTGGCCTTAATGTCTATGCTATTGGCCTTAATGTCTATGCCATTGGCCAAAATGTCCATACCATTGGCCAAAATTTCCATGTCATTGGCTTTTTTGTCTTTACATTTTGGTTAATACAAACAGTTATGGCTTTAAAAATAAGTTTAGTAGACAAAAATTCGAAAATTTGACTTTACGACTTATATTTGACCTAAGCTTTAAGGACCTAAGTCCTAAGTACCTCGGACCTATTCCATCCTACTCAGCATCAAAAGACGAGTTTAACGATACCCATGAAGCCATAGTTCTGAAAAATGGACATTTTGGCTGTCTGTGGCACTACTGGCCGTCCATGATGGACATTCATCAAAAATCATCTATGTCAATCGATTCCTGCTCCAATGACGAGTTCAACGACATACATGAAGCCATATAAGAGAAAATTAGTATGAAAAATGGATGTTATGGCTGTCCATGGCACGACCTATGGTCATGACTCGAAAAATTCCTAAAATGGGCTAATAAAGACCCTAAGAGCTACCATCTGGCGAAAACTAGAAGTCTCTAGCTGGTCCAGGGGCCGAGATCTCGATGGAACAGACGGACGGACGGACGGACGGACAGACGGATGGACGGACGGAAAGATGAGTATATAAGCGTTACCACAACTTTGTAGGGTTACGCTAAAAATGAGGTGGAGTGACACCAAAATTATGAAAATTATCAATAATAAATTTTTAAAAATATTTTTATTAAATTTAAAGATGTTTTTTCTTCTTGTAAAGTCACTCAATTAACGTTAATTAAAACTTTTATTTAATTTAAAAGAATTGATTCGCCAATGTTAAAAAGATATAAATGATATAAAAGATATAAATTTTGGGATATAAAAGATATAAAAGATATCAAAGATATCAAAGATATCAAAGATATAAAATTTATATCTTCGTGATTCGCCCCCATGGAAACGTTTTTTTTCTATTGTAGGCTGCTGTTGTTGTTTGCTGCGTAATCAAAAAAAGATGAAATTTATTAAAAAAGAAATAAATTGTTCCACAATGAACAAAATATCGCAGACGGTGAATGAGGCTCATCATTATTCCAAGCACAATATCATGCCTTAGCTACTAGCTAATACACAACATAAAGCACATATCACTCACACTCGAGAGATATCTGCCGAAAAAGAAAATGAAAAGAGAAAGTTCCATAAAAATATTTCACATTCGAGTGTTGGCGTGTAGAGAGCTGATTTTGAGGGTAAAAAGTGAGAGCGAATAAGAGATAAACGTTATTTTTCTCATGAATGCCTTCCGCCGTCATCAACAATTCAGTTTATTATTTTTATTTTGTGAGCTCAAGTTCTTAAAAGTCATCGTTAATTTTCTTGAAAAATATTTATGCCATTTACACAGTTAATAAATTTTTATGAAATTTTAAGCAGACAAAAAGATCAAAATTTTCTAAACAGTTCAAGGAGGGTGGTTTTGTTATTGAGACAGTGATTTAACAAAGTGAAATGTCAAATATTTAACATAATTAAGTAAATTAATTAATTTTCTATGAAAAGTTCAATTTTAATGATTTGAAAAGTCAAGATCAAATGGTTCAAAGTTCACTCAAATTCGATCAAGAAAACAAACTTCAGAAATTATAAAAAATTCTTAAGAATTAATAAATTAATTTATTCAAATTCGTCTGAAAAAAAATGAGGTTAGCAAAAAAGTTTTCTTGACCTTGAAAAATCAGAACATTTTCAAGATACCCTTCACATTTGCTTTTCATCGTCTTTCTCTTTTCGCCCGACCTTGTCAAGCTTGTGTAAACAAATTTATGACTCAATATTGAGCGAGTTTTGTCGTTTGGAAAGTTTTGGGATAGCAACGGTAAAATTTATTCAATACCTCGAGTCATTAATAAGTGATGAAAATTGAATAATCAGAAAGTCTCGTTAGCTTTTCACCTCACCAAAAACTTGTTAATAGAATTATTTCTTTTATTCCTATTTCACTCAACGTATTGTCAGAGAAAAAAACTTTTCCCAAGTAATTGACAGCTTATTTGCCTTTGAGCGGAGAAAAGACCAAAAAATTCTACGCTTGCCTTCTTCATGCTGTCAATTACATTAAATAAATAATGAAAGAAATTCGTGAAATGATTTCTTCGTAAAAACTTTTAATTAGCATCGCTTCGAGAAAACTTGAGAGGTAAAAAACATGAAGATTTTCTTTCAAATTTTATTTTTCTTTCGCTGAAAAAAGATGAAAGAGGAAAAAGTGTGGGCAAAAAAAAGCTTTAACATGAAATAATAATTACTGTTGGGGTTTTATTTTAAACGAGTAGTTGCAAGGGTTGGAAATTTGAAAAACATTTTTGAGGAGAAAAAGTTTAAACAGTCAGAGAGAAGCCAGGTAATTGGAGTAATTGAATATAAAAAAAGGTTTAATGGACTTGTGTAAAAAAGGAGAAAATTCTTTTTAATGTGAATGACCTTAAGATTAAATTTTATTTATGCAAAAAGTTCTCTAAAAACTAAAAACACTGTGTAACTTTTAAAATTCATTCATTGCTCTAAAAAATTTAATTCCTCAACCAAAATATTTAACTCAAAATCTCATTAAACTTTTCCCCTCATCATTTTTCCTCAAACCAAATAAATTTTTTGTTGTGCCAGCATAAAACATTCCATGACATGTGAAGGTTTTCCTATTGTACTATTTCAAAAAAAAAGAAAAAGAAAAAATCTGCAGAAAATGAGGGTCAAATTTCAATTGAGAGAAAGAAAATATTTTTGCCGTCATGTTGTCTATAAATCTGCTTAAGAAAATTCCATCCGTCTCTCAAATTTCATCTGACTTTGTCGGCATGCAATAAGATACAGAAAGGAAAAATAAATTTTGCGGAAATACTTACAGCAGACATTTCGTCGCCCAAAATTAAAAATACCGAAAAAAAGAGATAAATAAGAAATGCGTATGGAAATGGAAGAAATTTGATTTGCTAAAAGTGCGTGAGATAAACAAGTCGATAATGTAAATTATGTAAAGCCTGATGCCAATCCATTGAGATGGAAAAAAATATGTCGAGAGAATTTATAACGAAAATTTTCAATGATGGTTTATAAAGAAAAGGATTAAAATCTTTCCGATTTCTATCGTCTTAAAAATTTTTCTTGAGAGTTTAGAAAATATTTTCATAAGCAAAAGTGCTTAGCAATTTAGATCGTAACTAAGCACTTTTTAACAATTTTGAGAGCAAAGTAAACTCAAATTGAGTTCACATAAAATCTAAATTCAGAATGAAGAAAATAATCGAATAAAAAAATTTAAATGCTTAAGTAACAAAAAATTTGTCTCTGCAAAATATTTAAAATTTTCTCTGAACTTTAACAAAATTTTTTAAAACTCCCATGACTGCATGGCTCTCTTCAGAGTCAGAGATAATAACATAAAACTCATCTTTTTCTCTTTATAATGTATTCGAGAAAACGTTGTATGTGTTTGCTGGAAAATGCGATAAGGAAATTTTTATATTTAATCTGCAAATGACGCCTTGAAGCATAGAAACGAGATTAAAACTCAATGAAATCCTCAAGATATTTACCAACTACTTAAAGCATCTTCCGTTACCATCAGACGAGGATGTGTGTGTGCTCTAAACAGCGTGCTACAATAAATGCCTTAAATAGCGTCGTTAGCCCTCGAGTGAACTTTTTTTTTCGGATGGTTGGGTGTGGGTGCAGGATAAAATTGCCATGATCATTAGGCAGGCTGTTACAAAAGAACTGAAAATGACACAGGAAACGAGAAAGAGAGGAAGAAGATGCTTTTAATTAAAAATAAAATACGAAAGTGTTTTTTGATGAATTGTTTTATTTTTCAGATCGCTCCGCTAAATGAAAATTATTCTTAAATATCAAAACAAACATGACAATGCCGTACCTTGCAGTTATGATTTTAATGAATATTTATTACGGTAAGTTTAATTTTTATTTTATGTCGTGAAATTTATTTGGAAATTCTTTCGAGTCTTTGAGCTTTTCGTCCAATTAAATTAAATTAAATTTGAAACTGCTACAGTAAATTTATTTTGAGGTTTTTCCTTTATGATTGAATTCAATTTTTAAAACTTCTTAAAATTTTGAAAATTCAGCACTTTGCTATCAAATTTCGAGCAGAGGATACATTCAATTTATAAGTGGATCAAAATTTTAATAAATTTATTCTTGAAATACTTAAACTAAGCCTCTCAAAGTACTTCATAAAAATTGCTTTTAATTCTTCAGAAATTCTCTTTTCTCTAAATATGCTTCACTTGCACATTGTGAAAGTACTTAAAATTCTAAAAGGGACGAATGCAGTTAGAAAACTCAATTTTTCGAACATCATTTTCATCTTGATATTTGTTGAATGCCACTCCGCAGTACTGCATTTTATTAGACACATTTTGCTTTATCAGTGAATGAAATTTTCAAATTTGTCTAACTCCCATTATACGATGCCTTCGCATGACGACGCTCTTTGAAAAGGAATTCTCATCATTTGTCGACATGGCACGAGATGAAAAACTATGTGAAGAGCACTCGACGTTCACAGCATGAGCAAATATTCAGTAAAATCAGAAATTCAATAAATTGGTAATGGAATTTTGAGTCCACATAATATTGAACCGAGATGCAGCTGAAAATGCAATGAAAAGAATTTCGTATGTGATTTTCCTGAAAGCTTTTCAAAGAATCATTGAAATCATCAAAACACGTTGAATTTTATTTGAAACAAATTTCTGAGTGAACTTTTCAATAAAGGAAATTTCTGTAGAATCTGAAACATTTCAATAAAATTTAATTTTATGTTTTTCATTTTGAGAAAGTTTGAAATTTTTGATTTCTTTTTTTGAAAAATTTACCGATAAAAATGTAGTTGTTCATTTCCAAAAATAATTTCTAATTCAAAATAATTTTTATACCAAAAATTTCCTTCATAAAATCTAATTCATAATTCACCGCAAGACTTGAAAAAATTTCCAATTTCAAAATTATATTCTGTTTTAAAATATCAACGAATTTAATTTTCTCATATTTTTAATGCATAATAAATTTGCTTCTATATTTTTATCATGTTGAGTGCAGATACCTCAGCATCATTACCATCACAAGCGTCGACAATAACGGAGCACATTTCAATAACAGCATCACATTTAGATTATCAAAATGTCCAAAATGACGGCGAATTTGTAGCGAAAGTACCGAAGCAATACCATTCGGATGATTTTGACAATGCCGACAATGATATTGGTGAGGAGGACATGCACGGAAATTCACTAAACAGGGGTCCGTATTTTGAGGTGACCGCTGCTAAAAATATCACGGCTATTGCCGGTCAGAGTGCATACTTGAATTGTCGTGTTAGAAATTTAGGAAATAGAACGGTAAAAAATTCGAGAAAGTCTCGCGATTGCTGATGAAAGCGAGAGTGACAAAATTGCCTCAAGTGTCTCGTCTCGCGTATCGTCAACAGCAATCACGAGTTGATTTGAATATTTTATTAATCTCTAGCGAATTAATAAATCTCTTGCAGGTCTCATGGATAAGACATCGGGACTTGATGCTGTTGACGGTGATGAAGGAAACCTATACACCAGATCAGCGATTTCAGAGTGTGCACAATCCCCACACCAACGATTGGTCGCTAAAGGTAACACAAATTGTACAGAAAAATGAATTTTTCATGTTGTTTTGACTTGACATAATAATTCGGGTGTGCCCGTGCGAGACCTGTCCCTTTTTTATCACTCCATGTCCTGAAAGTCTCGCATAGATGCAAACAGAATATTTTATTAAAATTTATTCAGCAGCTTTCATGGCTTTAATTTCGTATTTTTCCTCTCTCCCTCATCATAATCTTATTTATAATAATTCATAAGCTTTCGGTCTTCACGCTACAGCGGAGGATGATGAAAAAGAGCCGAGTCATTCTCATCCTCATCACATAGAAGGATGTCGTGTCACTTTTATTAAAGAGAAAAGTTTTTTCCTTCTTTATAGAAGTGAAAGTGAGGAAATGTGCTTTCATTTCCACACGAAAGAGCATGAAATTTGTTTTTGCCACACTCACAGTATTTTTTTTGTTGCAGACATATTTTGGTACATGGCTTTGATAGTCTCATAAAAAAATATTAATTCGCAACATGGTTTTTAAAAATATTCGAGCAATTTTCAAATGTCTCAACTTGTATTATTACAAAAACTCAAACCGCAAATTTGAGTAGAAAGAATAATAAATTTTTCACCCCATTTTTGCCTCGCCAAAAAAACTTCCCGAAAGCATGGCTAAATATAATTTGTATTCACATTATGCGACGTAAAGCCATGATGTATGGGAAAAAGTTGTGCCATAAGCGAAACACTAAAAATGTTTTGATGGACGAGTTTTTGGCTCTGGATGAAATGTAATATTTTTTGGCGTTGATGGTGTTAAAAGTCAAATTTAATTAATTTTAACGCATTCGAAAAAAAGATTTTCATGTTAAGTGAATGAACTTTTTAGGGATATTTAATAAAATTATTTTAGTTTCACTATAATCTTTTAATTTAATAAAAAATGAAACCATGAAATTCAAAAATTTCTAAAATAATTTATTAATTTTTCCCCACAAATTCATGAGCTAAAACAAAAATCAAAGTCTTTTCCCTCACTTCAACCTAATCTTAAGATTATCATTTCCTCTCTTCCGGACCCAAAAAAATAAGCTTACAACCTTTCCATCTTAGCTTCACATCCTCCCCAAGCGACTTCCTCTCTGCCTTTTCTCTCTTTCAAATATCTTCATCAGTATTGCATTATTCATGTTTTTTAATCAGATCTATTTTTCATTTTTGTCTCATTCTCGGTTTCACATTATTCACTCTGTGACTATGTTGGATGATAAAAAAAATACTTGGAACATCTACGTAGATCCTATATCCTCAGAAGAAAGATAGCGATACTTACGAATGCCAAATAAGTAAGTGCTCGATTGTCCTTTTTCTTTTTATCAAGATGTAATCACGCTTTTCTTTTCCTTTAGGCACGGTTCCACCAGTCGGGTACTCTATTGCGCTCACTGTTGTCGGTATGTAAACAAAAAAAATATTTTGCGCATCCCTTTTTTGGTTGTGCTAGCCATCGTGATGAGATTGTAATCCTCAATATATAACACAATATTGAGATAGTGATGATGATGAAGAAGAAAAACTATCATTGTGTCCTTTTTCGATTTACACCTTGAAGATGGAAAAGCGATAAAAAATCTTGCAATTTTATTCACGTAGAAAAATTAACACTTCATTCACGCAGCTCAACCGAGATCAGTAGCAATAACAACAACAATATATTTCAGATTATGTTTCACATGCAGAGTGCTTCTGATCCCTTCGAGTAATTTCATAAATAGTTTTTTATCGCTCTATCGATAACGTGACGATAATAAAGAGAGAGAAAAAGATAAAAACTTTCATTGCGTGGCGTAGCAACTTTTATTTTTCGCACACATTATGGTCGATGTCTGACTGTTTTTTATATGAACTGGATTTTTAAGGGTGGTCAATTAAAATTTTTAGAAATTTTCAATCATTTTTTTTAAAAAATATTTTTAAATTGTTTAAAAAATTCAAAAAGAAAAATTTCAAATGTCTTCACTTGTGGTTTTCAATCCTATTTCTAACCTTTTTCACTTCTTTTTTATATCCACAAAGAACCGACGACAACACTTTTAGGAGCGCCAGAGCTTTTTATTGACACATCGTCAACAATAAACCTTACATGTATAGTGCAAGGTCTAAACGAGCCACCGACATCAATTGGATGGACACATAATGGCTATGAAATTAATTATGATAGGTAACTTTCTTAAATTTTTAATTAATTACTCGAACATTTATCTCTTGCACCTTCTCAACAGTCCTCGAGGAGGAGTTTCAGTAATCACGGAAAAAAGCGAGATTACGACATCGTATTTACTCATTCAACACGCAAAACCCAGTGACTCTGGTAAGTTTGCATTTAAAACTTTTAAAAACTTTACATTATTTATCTCTCTTACTTACAGGCAAATACATTTGCAGGTAAAACTTGCTTAATTGTGCGAAAAACCCTTTTCTGTATTAATGAGTTTTCTCTTCCACCAAAAAAAGCCCATCTCATGCCAATTCCGCAGGCATCCTTGTTCATGTTTTGCATTGTAAGTAAAAATAAAATTTCACTGTCGCAACTTTCATTAAACTTTTCGAGATAATTAACTTTGATAGTTTTTTGCGAATCGAAAACGATATTTGAATTTTAAAAAGCAGAAAAAATTTATTATATAAAGTTCGAAATCAGAAAGCATTGCATAACGATCAAGTTCACCCTGGCAAAAAAAGTTTTCTTCTTGCCCATTTAGAGCTGTACGCATTTTGATGGCACGAAAGAAAGCAGATGGCAAATGACATCGATATAAAATAGGAAGAGATATGAGTTTGCAAGACACACACAGCGAGAATTGCTAAATTTATTGAAACTATAAATAGTGTATTGAGTGATATATGAACTCACATAAACTTGTTTTGTCGCATGCCTCGCACTATCTTGAACTGCCAAAAAATACCTCAACAAATTTTTCGTTTTCTTCATTTATATGCCTCGGCAGACTCGCTCATGTGATGCGTGCTCTACGTACTTTCCATAATGGTACCACTGCACGTTTTTATGATACATACTTACTTACTGATAAAGAAAGCCCTACTTTGTGAACAACAACAAAGAGATAACAACGAAGAGTTCACAGGAGGGGTAAAATGTCACTTACATTATTGAATACATGCTTCCTTGTGTATCGTCTTCATTATGCCCATCCTAAAAAAAAGAAAAACTTTCTTCATCTAACAAATTCCTGGAGCGCGACAGTGTGCAAAAACAGAAGCAGAAATATACGACATTCACGTATGCTTCATAAATATATATGATGACGTTTTCTTTTTCCACGCAGCTTGTTCCATTCTTTTTCGCTCTCTATCTGTCGTTGGCAGTGAGAAAGGCAAAAAATAATAAAATGCCATCAGCGACAAAAAGAGAAAATTCATTGGGAAATAATGCTGCTGCTGTTGTGTGTATTAAGAGATGAAAGAATTTCCATACATTAAGGCCAAACGATAATGAGTTCATTAAGACATATGTGTGTGTGTGTGTACAAATGACATACTGAGGTATGAATCATAAATCTTCATATCCATACACGTATAAGCCCATTATTCATGGACACGTTTATATCGTTTTATCTCTCGACTAGAACAAACCAATTGTCATTTCTATCTCATTTTGGGTTTTTGTGTGTTTCCAAGGGAAGAACATTTAATTTTTTTTGTTTACCTCACATGAAAATATTAAAACCTTTGTTGACTTCCTTAAACTTTTGCTGACATTTTTCGAGGGTAAATAATGAGAAAAGAGATAAGAAAGAAATCTCTCGAAAATTTTCCTTTCTCAACGTGTTCATATGAGTTCATGTGTGCGTAGAAGAGGTCGATAAATGTGCGAGGGAGAGAGATGGGAAAACCTTTTTTTATAATTAAGAAATATCTTCATTCTTATCTGTCTTTAATTTGCCAGAAAAAAATCTTACATGTGAAAAGTTTTTTCATTTTCTTCATTCTGTTTCTCAAAAAAAAGGTTTTTAATTTTTACAACTTTTTTAAGCTTTTTCAATCTTGCATTAAACTTTTTCACTCACTCCTCCATCTAATGTTGCATCTGCTTTGTGTGTGGCGAGAGGAGGGATTAGA
The DNA here is from genome assembly GCA_038502055.1 of Tanytarsus gracilentus. NCBI lineage: Eukaryota > Metazoa > Arthropoda > Insecta > Diptera > Chironomidae > Tanytarsus > Tanytarsus gracilentus. The sequence goes on along the minus strand of JAXRKN010000032.1, from coordinate 2,199,615 downwards.
GAGTCAGGACTTAATCTGCAGATGTTTTTGGACGTCTGTCAAATTATTAGAGATGGAGCTTGATGGATTTATCAAAGATGAAGTTTCTCCATAAGGCTAATTAGACTTTTTGTGGGTGCTCCTCATGCCAGATGAAACTTTTTTTGGCTTGAAAATGCTTTTAATTTTTTAATGTGGCTTTAAATGTTGGGACACTTGATGAGAAAATTCATGCTGAGCTTAATTAGTAATTAGTAAAATATTAAATCTTAAAAAATGGTTGAAGAAAATTTAAAAATTTAAATAATGAATTCTTCAAAAAAAACGATGAAGTGAACGACACTAAATTTTAAGGGTGAGTTCAACTCAGTTTTATAATTCACTGCAGCTAAATTCTTGAAAAATATTTCATACTCTCGAAGGAAGTCCTTTTTATGTTGTTCACATGTACAAAAAGGAGGCCAAAGAACATCAAAAGCAATATGTCGTGACAAAGGTAGTTTACGTGTCTCATGAAATTTCCTCCACCATCTCCCGTTTCCATTGCGAATATCATATATAACACACTTTGACATTCTGTATGCTTAAAAGGCAAAGCGGAGGTCTTGAAGGAGCAAATATTATGAGTTGTGTCGCATACGGTGTATTCAAATGACAAAATATCTTTAGGCTTCCTTCCACAAAATAAATCATGTGTTTGATGTCATGCTGCATCATCATCATGTTGACTTTGATACATAACCCGGTTGATGCCACAAAGGAATGTGATAATGTTGATGATTTTGAATTATTTGAAGTCCAAGTCGAAAAGATCAAAGAAAATATTTTTGAATTGTTCACGAGTGACCTGCGGGGATGTTGATTGAAATATTTGACAAGAAGATATTTTTTTGACAAATTATGTTACACAAAAATTATAAACTTTCTCTGAATTTTGACATTGTTATGAAACAAACCCTAACCACGTGCACGAAATTTTTCTATAACTAAATCTCCTCTCTTTCTCAACAAATCGAAAGAAAAAAGACATGCGACAGTGAAAGACAAAGGAGGATTAGTAAATTTTACTGACATTTTGTACCTTTTTTTGCCTTTTCCATTTTTCTTTCTTTACAGCTGAAAATCCAGCGGCAATACAAAAAGCGGACAGAATACAAATTAAACTGTATTTGCTATGTTTTACAATTTTCATTTACCTGGTGGCTTCGTCGACGAGAGAAAGGTATGAGGAAAGCGTATTACTGTAATTTTTTATATTCCGTTATTTTAGCTCATGATGATGAGAGGGAAAAAGATAATTTTCGCTATTTTTCATGCAAAAAAAAAGCTTCAGCGAAACAAATTTCTTCTCCATTCTTCCCTCAAATTAAATTAAATTTGTGAATTTATAACGAAACTTTTCAATTTAATTTTCAGCCTAAATTAGCACATTTAAGTGTGGACAACTCTCCCCCTGCAGCCATGAATAAAAATTTAGTTTTAATTTTTATTTTTGCGCTCTTCACTCATTTACAACTCAAATTGATGCAAATTTCAAAGACTGATCTAGAGGATGAAGGGCTTCATGTGCTAGATAATGAAAATATTTTTCTTTCAACAGGTAAAAAAAATTATTTGACTAAACTTTTGTGTTTTTTATTTTATGAGCTTTCGACTCAAAACGTTAAAATAATAATAAAAAAATTAAACTTTATAAAAACTTCAACTTTTGATAAATTTTCCTTTAATAAATTAACTCGACACAAAAACCCAGAAAACCACTTTTTCGCCATAATCGAGTGAAGACAATGTACTTTTTTATACACCAATAAAAATTCTCAAAGAGAAAGTTTCACATAAAGCGCTCGAAAATGAAAGTCAGACCATTTTTGCGTGTTATTTGCAATAAAAACTTTTATCATGGCATGCATTACAGGTGCTTTATAAAACTACTCTCACCCTTTCTTTACTTTTATTATTCTTTACAGGCATTTCCCAGCAGATGAGGAAAAAATTAAAATTTGTAATATAAACATGTTGTAAAAAAGTTACTTTTATGCAGAAATAGAGAAAATTTCCTTCAATCTTGTTTTTAATTGTACAAAATGAGAAAAAAAGTTTTTTCCCTCCTTTTATTTTTAATCGTTCTCGTCTGGATAGAAACATATAAAATGATGAAAATTCACTATAGTGTAAGAGATGAAAGGGATTTATTAAATTAAAAATGTAGTCAAAGAGGAAAAAAGCTCTCAATAAAAAAAGTCGGTATATAAAAAAATTTGAGGAAGAGTTAAATTGCATTTTTATTTCTGACTCTCCATTGCCTTCAATTGGCCATAAAATAAGCTCTGGGATTTTTTTGCAGCACCAAACGTGTGGAAACTTTAACTCCAAGCATATTTTTAGCTTTTCGTCCATTGAGAATTTTTGCACCCTGAAAAAAAATTTGACAGCTTGAGCAAAAATTGAAAATATCTCTCCGATCGATTTCAGCAGACTATAAAAAATTGAGAGAATTCATGTGCAGTGTGAACACGAAGCGAGGAAAAAATCATCGTTGTTACATTAGCTTCGGTGCTTGGTTGATTGAATGAAGTCCAACCTCGCCGGATGACGCTTGATTGGAGCCACCAAAAATCAATAAGGTTGCATGATTGAATTTCGCTCGTTTCTTTTTCCATTTGATTTCTCTAATTGGGTCGCAATCGATTTTATGTGTGAAAGTTTTCCTTTCCTGGGAAAATCAAATTTCTAATTGTTAAATAGAGCCATCGATGTCTACAAGTTTTACTGGCCACAATTGAGGGTGCCATCGAAGTTTCTTTTTCAGCATCAATTGGCAACCAGCCATCAAATTGTTCTTTAATTTTTGCAGGTGCTGTGAACATCGATAATGGCAAAATTTATTACCGATGGCATGATCTGTAAAATTTACTTCAGTACCTGCCATTTCCAGTTGGGATTTTCATTCGAAAACTTTTACTGTGTTAATTAAATAGAACTTTTACTGTGCAATAAATTCCGGTTTGATTTCAAGTTAATTGAACAAACATTTGTTTTGCGACTTTCGATAGACTTTTCAGAATAAACTAATGAGGTTGATTTTTATTCCGAAAATTAATTTAAATTTTTAGTGGAAATGATAAACTGCATTTTAAAAGATAAATTTCACCTACCAACAGAACATTTTCAGTGTCAAATTTCATGTATTTTTGGATTTATCTTTCCTCAAAATAAATGAACCACGCTTGCATAAAATATCCCGAATACCAAAGCAATCTTATTTCAAGAATTCAAACAAAAAAAAATTCCCTGTTTTTCAACCTTTGCAACAACCTTAAGGCGTCTCATCATTCATTTCAACATCCATCGATCAATTCCCAGTTATATCAACTCTCAGGTATGGCGTTGAATGGAATTAGGTAAATGTTGGCACAAAAAATATTGGCTCCTACATCTCTCATCGAGCCTTTGGGGACAATGCAAATATTTACAGTCAGCATCAAGATTCAATTTCCATATCGATTTGAGAATACAACTTCAGTGGAAGGAAGGTTTGTGTGGTGAGTAAGGATGGAAAATAAAACATTTTTTCTTCCGAATATGAAAAGGAAATCTATAAAAAAAATTCATATCCATAAAACCCCCGTTGAATGAATTTTCTCCTTGAGTCTTCAATTTTCTTGTCTCTCGAATCCACCCGTTTCACATGAGTTGCGTCTTTCACTCAAGTAAGTCAACAACTTTTTCTCGTCTGAAGAGATAAAGAGTAATAATGGAAGAAATGGCGATGCAAAATTCTTTCTAGCTCTCTGGCTATTGTCATAGTTCATTGAATTCATTTTTTTCACTTCAATTTATTGCTTATTCACCCAGCGATGTGCTCTATCGATATTTAGTTTTATGACATAAATAATGCCATCAGGAGATATTCACAAATACGCTTGACTAAGTGCTTTTTAATGACGATATTAAACTCGAGAATGGAATTAAAATTTAATTTTAAGTTAGAAAATTTTATGACTTTCTAACTGTGTCAGAGAGCTGCTGCTGGTCGACAATGATTATCAGGGTTAGTGTAACCATTGTGATGTTTGCGAGAATTTTTAATGCAAAAAATAAATTTCGCAACCAACGAGAGAAATTTCAACTAATTGTCCACTCGGTCAAGGATAGTCAGCTCTCTGTTATTAATTTCATTTTATGGGACATGAAAATATTTCGACGACAGTAATGATAAACTTTCGAACTTCCGCCTCATGACTGTCACGTGGCGGAAAGAATCATCGCCTACACTTAGAACAAATTAAAACAAAAGTCGTCCTTGGAAAAGACAAAATGAGAAAGAAATTAGACAGGCACTTGATCTTAAATGGTATTGGAGCTATTGACAGAACATCCTTAATTGTCATGTGCCTATCCATGTCAGAAAAGTTCTGTTCATTTGAGTCACATGTGATAAAAGTTTCAATGGGCAAAAAAAAGGTTTTTGTCAATTAATGTTTGGCATTCAATTTATTACTTTTTATTGTTTGTAACCTGTCAATCGAGTTTATTAATTTTTTTTCTGGCCTTTTATTTCCATTTTTATCAGATTTTATTAAAAGCTAGAGAGGAGTAAGACAAAAGAGTTTTTTCATAGAATTTTAAATTATAAAAACCGTTACAAAAATTTAAATTTTATTTTTGTTATCTGATTTTGCGCTTGCACTTTTTAAAAAAAATTAAAGACGAAATAGCAGTTTGAAAAAGCTCCATTTTTGTCAAAAACTTCCACAAAACATATTTTTTCGCTGTTTGAACAATCATTTTTTTGCCGTTAGTTATATTTTCTGGTGTTTGAACATGAAACAATTTTCACGATGAAAATTTAATTAAAATGCAGTAAAAGGAACATTTTTAAAATGTCATTTGCAAAACAGCGTCCACTTAATTCAATTTCAGTTCACTGCAAAAGAAACTGCAGCGACTAAGTTATTCGCATATTTGAATATTTTCGAATATCCGATGAGATAAAAAGAGAAATCCAGATTAACATACGAATGAGATAGATTTCAACTTTTTTCCTCTCTCTTTTCTTACCCCCAAAAGATTATCGAAAGCAATTGAAACGACAACAATATCAGCAAATGAAATCTCTGAGATCTGTCTGTGCTTGTAATCAACAATCTTCCCACACTGTACTTACTTTCAATGCTTTTCAATTTCGATTCAACATAAGAAAATCTAGCTGAAAGAAAAGAAGGTAGAAGAGAGCGATAATCCCATCATGAGAATGATTTTTACTTTTGCGACAGCTACAGGAATTGATCTCGTAGCGTGCTGTCAATTTTAATCCAATTTTCATCATCGTGTAACGCTTTTTTCTTACTGAAATAGAAACGCCAGCATTCAGTAACAGATGCTCCACTTTCCGCCTATCCTCATTACTCTGTCTCTAATTGAAGCTAATTATTTTGATGTTCAAAACCCATCGGTAATGAAATTGAAAGCCGTCCCTCATTTCTTTCAAAACAAGACCCTTCATTTTGTGTTTACTCGAGGTAGAATTCTTAAATTTAAATTAACTGTTTTTTGTTAATTGTCGCAATAAATAATTGACCTCAAACTTTTGGTTCAAAATTAAGGTATAATTTTTCTTCGCCTGACAACGTCGGAAATCATAAAACAGCAACTTATAAAATTAATACCTAACTAGAGCTGTTGAAAACTTTGACGTTCATGCAGAAAACTTTTGAGCAGCTTCATTAATACATCTAAAAAGTTGCTCGAAAAGTTTAATTTCGAATGAGTTGGTGGAGCTTTAAATTGACTCGAAAGCACTCAAATTTAATTTGTAAATTGTTACATTTAAAATTTCCTAAGTATTTTTGAAAATTCCCCACCAGAGAGTCTTCACCATGAAAGCATTCTTCAGTTTATCAACAATTTACTCACCGCTGGCACATTCTTCTTTCGCTCTTTAAACACTTTGAAGCTCTGTTAAAATTCCTAATTTTTCATTAGCGAGTTTTTCTCGTTTAAAAATTTATTTTTTTAAAAACTGATGTTGAAAATTTGTAATTTTTAACAGATTTTCAAATTTTTAAATTTTAAACAAAAAATCTCGCTAGGAAAAAAAACTCAAGTCATTTAACTCAATTGCTTAACTTGTCCATGGTTAAATGAATTTTTCCCATTAAGATCTTGAGAAAAAATTGTTATTACCTCATTTGTAAAATGCTTTTTCCACTTCAATTTGAAGAGAGAGAAATCTCTCGTGAAAAATGATAATTTCCCACTTTTTCACTCTCACACAAATAAATGATGATGAGTAAGTGAATGGAAATTTTATATCAGGAGCGACACAAGCAAAAAAACTTTCTCATTATTCTGGCTTCGTTGAGGCATTCGAAAAAAAACTAACTGGAGGGAGATAAAAATAGACTTGGCAGCAGGGACTCAAATCTGTATCAAAACTAACTGTCCTGATGAAAATAGGCATCATCTTATATAGAATTTGACACGCGCACATTATTTGATGACCCCCTGCTTGAAATGAATTGGGAAATTTTAATAGCGCCCCATAAAAAAATGTGGCTGTTATAATTTTCCTTCTCAATTTCTTTCACCCACACTCACCATCCGGAAACGGCACATTGATGAAATTAATATTTTTTAAAACGTGGAAGAAAATATTTGGAAAGTCGTAAGAAGAAATTGAAAATTGTTATTAAACTTTTTGGCTAAAGCTTATAAAATACTGCTTGTTTTGAGATTTATGCTTATTTTCTTGCGATTTGAATTATTGGTATAAAAACTTTTATTGATTTGTAAATTTGTCGTTTTCCTCTCGGTGTATGAATGTTTATTGAAAAAACAATTTATTAAAAAATATTTCCGTCACACTTGCTAAATTCAACTCTCTAGTTTCTTTATTTTCGCGGTGTATATTTATGTAAACTGCCAAATCATAAATTCATCCCACACAAATTTTTACAGCTTTGCGAATTTTCTGCGCCCATAAAAAAGAATCGAGAGGAGATTTAAATATTGAATGATTGTAAAATGAGTTTCATAAATTGTAATTGAATTGTCATAAATTAAGATTAATCATAATTTTTTTCTTTTTTCTTCAAGGAAAGTCGATTATGCAAAAAAACGCCGAATTTATTGCGAAAAAAAGTAATGACATTGAGTGAATAAATTTGGGTCGCATATGGATAATGTTCAATCGACTGAGGAAAAGTTTCTTCTTGCTCTTTTTTAATCGACTTTAATGTATCGATTGTCTCGATGAATATTAGTTAGATTTATGGAGAGCCTTTTAAAATCATCTGCTATCACATTAAATGGACTTATTTCTAATATTCAAAGATGGAGAAATTGAAAAGTTTTTGGCAGCGACTTATGCTTTTAAAATTAATTTAATGCTGTCTAAAGAACTGGAATGGGGTCGACATTGCCGGGGAATTTATTGTAAAACTTTATCCTGTGTATCTTTTCGTATGCATGGCTTAAAATCTGATTTCACGCATATAAAAATTTTAAGCCATAAAGCTTATTATAAATTTAACGAGGAGAAACGATGTGAAATAATAAAAAAAAGTCGACCACAGTTTGTGAATAAATTATAAAGGTATGTTAATTAATATGATTGGTGATCAATAGTTTTGATAATTAACACTGGCAAAATGACCACATATGTCATGTGTGGCATGATTTAACCTACAAATAGTCATAAATTATTCATGCAGCAAAGCTCAAAACTAACGTGAGTAAAGTTAGATTTTTCACATTTATCAGTTTCACACAAATCATGGCGATCCGCAGAATCACACCCTGATATGATATGAATGCGGAAATGTCTGCGATTGACAGCATGTCACAAAATAGAGCATAGTCGGGATGAAGAAGAACCGCAATGGTAACTAAATGATTTAAACCTCAAGAATAGTCAAGATCATCATAAATAATTGAAATCGTAAATAAATTTTAATGTCTTTGGTAACAGTTGGGAAGGCAAAAGTTTAATTACGAGCCATTAATAACTCTCGAGGATTTTCAAAGAGCAAAAGCATGTGCCACGAGCATAGAGCACGAATTGATGTAAGAAGAAGTTGCAAATAGGGCGGGATGGGCGATAGAGCGGCTTTATATTGCTTTTAATGAAACCAAAAAAAATTGCAAGCAATTGTTTTATTTTATCCAAGTGAAACACAGCATGGGTAATGGTCGTTGCTATATAAAAAGACAAAACATTTTTCTTTCGCTTAGCTTCGAAAAAAAATTTATATTTAAATTTGGCGGCAGCCGACCAGCATATTTTGTCAGGGTGGTAAAAAAGGGAAACACAAACGAGAAAAATTAATTCGACTACAAATTTCAGTCCATTTAGTGCCAAGATAAATTTTCCAATTTTTGATCTTTAAAGTTAACTTTATTGTTGTTATTTAACGTTGACTCACAGTTATTTTCGCACCCGTCGGGTAAATTAATATTTAACTAGAATTAAAACACTATTTTCTGTATTTCATTTGATTTAAAGAAAGAAAAATTAAAATTGATAAACAAGAAATCTCTTCATTAATCTGCTCTTATCTCACAATATTTGCTTGTGTGGCTGCAGGCATTTCCTCTTCCAATCTGACATCCTTTTCTATGCTTTCCAGTCTCCCATGAATTTAATATTTCAAAAAGACTTTTTCTTTATTCCCATAACAGGCCCAACAGCCTTTCTTAAATCATTTCTTGTTAATTAACCAGAACTTCATAATTAAATCTCAAAATTCTAACGAAAGAGCGTTACATCATCATTTGAGTTCATTCCTTTGATTTCTCATGCGAGCGGGTAGAAACTTTTACTAAGCCATAAAAGAGAAAATAGTTGTTTGTAAATTTTCTCTCATTCCTTTTAAACTTTTCCGTATCAAAGGCTTATGATCTCATTGAGTTGTAAATTGTCGTCATGAAGTTTCTTTTGAGAAAAAAGTTTTTATCTTTTTTGATTGAAAAAAATCATTTTTTTATAGAAAAAGTTTTTCAAAAGAAATTCTGGAATGTCAAATAAAAAAAATAAAAAAGAGATTTCTGCTTTTTCTTTTATAAAAACGACACAAAATCACATCAGCGTTCACCTCCTCTTCCTGATTTCTATTTTAAGCGTGATTTCATAGAATCTCGTTAGTAATCTCTGTTAATCTTCTTACATACACTGTTAACATTGCTAAAGTTTGCAATTAAAGCAGTTATTATTGTTGTGCTTGTTGAAATGTAAATTGAGAAACATCGTAGCTTATTTACAAAAGCAGAGGTGTTTAAAGTTTCAAAATCTCTAAGGTAGTTTTAGCAAGAAAAGTTCATTGGAAATTGTGTCAGCTTTCATTAGTTTATTTGTAATTTACTCAACAGATTTTTGTTTACCATTTAATGGTCAAATTTTGGATCTAGGAAGCGAATTAATTGCAAATTGAAAATTAAATAAAAACGTTGAATTTTTCTGAATTTTTTCACAAATAATATTTTGAATTCAAAAATTACGTTGCAAAGGAAACAAATCAACCATTATATTTGTGTACTTTGATTTGACCCAATTAGAGTTTCTCAGAATCACTCGAATAATTCAATATTTTCCCGTCGAATGCCTAAAGGAAATAGAAATTAACAATTTTTTTCTTTTTGTGACATTTCAAATAGAAAAAAAAGCAATTCAAAGAAGGTTGAGAAAGGATCAAATGTGAAGAAAAAGTAAAAGACCATTTTCAAAGCTGCGGCTTTTCAGGACGGTGAAATGAAATGATGCTAACACAATCGAATAAAATCGTTTTTGGACATTATTTTCTCCTCTCAGCTGGACATCTGAAGAAAAGAACGTATGACCGTGAGTGGGCGAGAGGAAAAAGGATCTTCGGTCAACCCTTTTAGCTCCTTTTCGTCAATGTGCTCTAAATTCTCCTCCGTCAATATAAATTGCGGCCTCTTACAATATTTTATTCTTTCTCCCTTGACACCGCACCGAAAAACGATTTACTTATTTCTCCTATTTTTATGTTTCGCACTGAGTCAGCATTTAGGCATTCGAATTGACTTTGAGTAAGAATACGAAAGGATAATCGCAAATCGTTTTGCTCATTCACACTCTCCTCAATCGTTTTCTCTCCCTCCTTCCACTTCCTTTTCGGAACGGAAAATAAAGTGAATGTCGATCGGAGCATAAAAATCATTTACATAAAACTCATAATCAAAAAAGGACATTGCGGATGTGAGAGACTTGACAAGTAATCTTGAGTTACTATAGTAGAGATTTTTATTGAAAATAATATCACACACATCTCCTACGCATATCGTTTAGGCATTGACATTTAAACATTCTCATGCCATGCTGTTCGAATGGGTAATGTAAATATATGAACTTGAGGACTCCAATAAATTGGATTATACGGAGGAATTTTCGATCGGATATCGAAAGGGAATTTTCGATAGTTTCCGATATTATATTTGCTGTCATTTAAATGGCACATAGATGTCTGTGTTTGTCCATAAATTTCATTTTTAATGAAGGAAGAAATCTATATCTGAATATTGTTTGGCTCAAATGATCAGAGAAGGAAGAGTGAGGTAATTTTTTACTCAAACTCTCATGAATTTTATTTCCATCTTCAATTCACTTTCAACTCTCATAATTCCCAAATTGCAAATTTGTGTGCTCTATAGAAAAGTCATCATTTGTAAATTTCCATAAATTAAGATATTTTAAGAGACATGAGGGATTGTAAGAATGCTGACCGAAATTTCCATATTGTTCGCTTTTGTTTTCTCTCCAAATCAAATTTTGCATTGTCCGCATTTTATCGCTACCTAATTTCATCAGTGAAGTTTACTATAGCGGAAAATACCAGAGACGAGACACGAAGGAGTGAGTTAAAGAATAAAAATATCAGCACGCAGATTGGCCAAAAGTTATGACAGCAGGAAAACATATAAATTGTCGTTGGAACAGTGAAAAGCAATAAATAATGCATTAACATAACAATGATAAATTGTCCTTTTCAGCATCAACGCGCTTTATACAGTCCAGCTGGTGAAGAGACGACAGAGATTTTTCATTTTTGTAATAAGCAAGTAAAAAAAGATGAAAAGGAGTTAATTTACACTAAATGAGAAGAAGATGACAATCAAGTCTGGATGCGGGAAACCCTTAACAAGCTTTAAATTAACGGAAAATATAATGGCGAAAAAAAGGTGCTTAATTATAATTAAAAAAGAGAGTGAAGCCTGCGAAAATGAGTTAAAAGAGGGTGAAGAACAATGTAAAGCACTCGAGCCAGCGTTTAATGTAAATTAAAAATTAAGCTTTCATAAGAGCGCAATGTATATCATTTTTTGAATGATTTATAAGTCTTTTGTGAAGCCAGTGGAAAAGGTAGAAAAAGCCTTTCCAAAGATCTACGCAATGGCAAACGATAATGACGTAAAATGAAAGGAAATTGTGTTTCTCTTCCTCCCTCTCGACTAGAGGTTTCGGCGGGATCCCGGGATCCCGAAATCCCGGGAATCCCGACATTTTCAATCCCGATCTCGCGTTTTTTCTTCGGGATCCCGGGATTTAAAAATATCTAATTTTTTCACTAATTTGTCTTATTTTTAAAACAAGGAAAATTTTTTTAATTAAACAACAAGTATAGATTTCAATTAAAATAAAGGTTTAAAATCACGATTATTTTAAAAAAATATTTTTTTCATACGAAGTGCTGAAAATTGAAGGAAGAATTTCTTTTTTTAAAAACTTTTATCCCGTGATCCCGGGTTTACAGGTCTTTCATTCCCGGGATCCCGAAATTTTAAATCCCGGGATTTTCGAAACCTCTACTCTCGACTCTCAACAGCCGACGCTCCATAAATTGGTTTCTCTTTTGGAATTCGTTGATATTTGATGTCATTTATCTTTTTTTCGCACTTGCGAATTTGCGAGGAGAAATTTTGTCTTCTTAATGGATGAATGTGAGGGTAAATTTGCATTGATCGTTAAATAATATGAAGCACATTTTACAATTTTTTGAAATTTGCATTAAATAAAGTGGAAAGACAATTTTCTTTCTTGATAAAAAAAGAAAATTTATGAATTTCTCACCGATCTCATTTAGGGTTAAAAATTCACTCTGAAAAAAGATAAAAATAGAAAAATTCTCATGAACTTTTTACAAGTCGGAATATTTTTTTATTACATGTAAAAATGATTCACTCTCAGCTGTTGACAAGATTAGAAGATTATGTTTTATACACAAATGTGTAAACATCGATATCAAGTTGCTCGAATGGGCTTTTTCATATTTTTTTCAACAAACTCTACCCTTTTATTTATTTTATCCACTTCACCCCATCTCATTCTCAAGTAGATATTATGATGATGAATTTCAGTACTCTGGACACGACGGATGTTGTTGCTGTTCATAAAATAAGAGAAAAAGACCGGAAGATGAGAAGCACGAGCAAAATAATAAATTTTAAAAGACAATTGTCCTTTTTTATACTTCCTTAGCGAAATAAAAAAGGGCAGCAGAACATAAATTTTGTTAAAATTATGGCACACGACTTTAGAGAATTGTTTTTGATGTTTTTTCTCTTCTGTCTACTCAGTAAATTATGAAAAAGAAGAGGAGCGGAGTGTATGTGATATACATCATGAAAATTTACTGTATGCGATGCTCTCTTTTGATGATTGAGAGTGAGGAAAGCGTCAAATCATATTTTCATGCTCATCTTGCATGAGTGAATAATATTTTTTCCGCAAATTGCATCGTAATCTGTTGAAGAGAATTTTAAAATCTTTTTTATTGATGAAAATCGCTTTTTTGAGAAATTTTAATCTTTCTGTTTATGTTTATTGAATAACAAAAATATAAATTCAATATTTTAAAAGTGCTCTCATATTTTTTTTAACTTGAAGCACGTCATTCGTCACACTCTCAGAAATTTATGGTGAACTACTGAAAAAAACTCACATAAGGACGATCCATTGATGTGCTATAATTATTTGCACACACAAAAAGCTTTTCACTCACTCTAGCATGCATGCACGAAGTGGTATGAAAATAATTTCACAGGAATTTTCAAAGCACTGCTTTTGTCTTAAAAAAGAGGAAAATAAAAATATTTTCACAACTTTGTGTGAAGGTTAAAATCAGAAGAGGACACGAGTGCTTTTTTAACGCAAATTTTAAATCGTATGCAAATTAGATTTTTAAATTCTTCTCTCTCAAAAGTCTTCGTGTTTGACTCCTGATTAAAATAAATGCAGCTATTTACACGTTCACAAGTGATACCGAGTCAATATTGTGATGTTTCTCTATAAATTCTTCATTGTCCAATAAATTTATCATTGAACACGAAATCGATAAGAAGCTCACGTAGAAACATTGATAAAAATTGGTTTAAACTTTTTCCTCTCTGTCCCAGCTTACACAACATCTAAATGCTCCCATGACACACATTATTAATGCCATTTTGCTTTTAAATCTTTCCTTCGTCGCTCGCTCTTACGCTTGCATGCTTGCCTGCTTACTAGCTAAATATAAAGCGAAGTAATGTAAAGAAGCTTTTCCATATTTTTTTCTTCTCTCGTTCCAAAATCTTTGCAACAGCGAGAAATTGAGTAAACAAAAAAAACCTCCGAAATATTTTCCCTTTACTCCACACATTTTCAGTTCATCGTCATATCAAGAATCCGTGCATGAGAGAGAAAACGCAAGAACAACATGGCATACGGCATAAAGTCTGCTGCTTGCTTATTTATGTGCTATTTGCGAAGGCTTTATAGTGAGGAGTTCTTTTGCGGAGCTCTTAGAGCAAAGCATGAAATATTCATAAATGAAAATTTTCCACTTTTATGAATTTCAATTAGAGAAAATTCGTATAATCCCTTTAATTTCTCTCTACCTCTTTCGTTTTTGTCTCCTCGTCTCACCCCTTTCCGACTCGCATATCATAAATAGAACATGATATATGTGAACGAGACACGAGGCATCCAATTTTCCACATCATAATTTCTCAAATTGTGTAAATATATTAAAGTGTGTCTTTGAATCTTAAAATTTAAACTTTTCGGATCATTCCCACGCTCTATCGATGTAAATTTAATTGAAATTAATTAATGGTTAAACGTTTTGAGAACTCTCGGAGGTTTTCATGAGGTGTCTTGGTGAAATAAATTTAAGCTGTACTTAATTTTAACTAGACAGAATCAATTAATTATTTCAAATTTTTGTGAGACTAACACGTGTTTTCAAATTTAACGGTTTTTTTTATTGTAAATAACAAAATCATAAAAATATGCAAAGACAGCGGAAAAAATTTACTTAAATCATTAATTTTAAGCATAAAATATTACAAAATGGAATTTGTCAAAATTATTTATTTTGAATCACTTTAAATTTGCATAAAATTGATTGCTACAAAAATCGCTATAGAGACCACTCATTCAGGTATTAATTGACCAATTATGAAATAAAACCTTAACATTGCAATATTTTAATAACACTAAAACATTAAAATAGCATACGATATCATTTAAGTACAAATATTTCCACAAAAACACAACCATGTGATTTATGTCGATGAAATCCTTCAATCACTTTTTGCATCGCGGTTACTCATCTGATTGAAAGCGCTCGAGCCTGAAAATTTTTCAATAAAGCACTCATAAACCGCATTTTCCATTAATTTTTTAATGAGCCACTACTGAAATATCGCTGATTTATTACGCTTTGCAATTTTTGCGCTGTTGATGCCGCGATAAAAGAGGAGAAAAGGGTAATTTTCATCATACATACACATGAACCACACAAAAAGAGGGAACATAAATCAACATAAACCGCCAAGCCATAAATTGATGAGATTTCATGCAATGCCGCAATTATCAGCGATATATGTGTATGTCTGTGTGTAGAGCACATTCAAAAAAGTCTTATTACTTGTATAATAAAATTTTCCCATCTAAAAATCATCGAGTGTCATCGATCATGATTTGTTTTCATCATTGACATTAGTAGACAAATACTGGTAGAGTTTGATGATTTTCGAACTTCCATTGCACATGCGCGAGTGTCATGTCTTCTCACATGACTAGGATAACAACTAACTGGGCCCATCCGACACAGCATGGAATGTGAGTATGGGAAGCAATTTCCTTTCCTTTCATCATCGTGAGAAACTGATAACAGAGGAGGCTGTGAGGAGCGAGAAAGACATGAATGGATCAGTTCCAAACTGTCATCCCTCGCGTGTGAAGGTCGAGTTGAAAAGCTCCGATTAATGTTTAAAATTTAATTAATTTTTTATTTGTGCGGGAAAATAAGAAAAGTGGAAATTATTTGCTACTAAATGTCACGTGTGGAGAAATTTATTTAACTTAACCGCTCATGCTCAATAAATTACCAGTGCTTTTATAAATATGTCAATATCACACGTTTTCTTCATGCACAAATAATATGGTGATTAAATATTAGGAAAGGTTAAGGTCAAAGAACAAATTGTGCGAAGTGGACAGTGTTTGTGGTAAATAGAGAGCACTAACACCAACTAAATTGTTTACATAAATCTCAGTTTGTTGATAGACTTTTCCGCCCTATCGAGAATGTGACATGACATTCACTCGGGGGGTAATGAAAGAGTGAGCGTTAATGCTGAGAAATTATGCAAAATAAGTGCGAGGAATAGAAACTGTAGAAAAAATTATTTCGAAAATTTAACGGAAAGAAACTTTTTAAAAAGGTAAATTTGTAAAATTTTAAAAATATTAATTCAGTTTGATTTTAAATTTTATTAAATTTTTAACTTTTCATCAGACGAAAAGTTTTCCACCCTTGCTCACTTTCGAAAAATCTGAACTCGATCAAATATCTAGGAAAATTTATTCAAATTATTATTAACTATTTTTATTGAAATTCTAAATTTTATTTCACAAGTTTAAAATTTTTTTAAAATAATTCCAACGTTACCATCCCTTGAAGCAAGGTGGAGTTTAGCATGATGAAGAAGTTTCCTTGCGGCACCTCCAGCTGTTCAATTTAATATCACGACGTACGTAGTTTGCTCGAACACAATTTTATTGAAGAAGAAGTTTTGTTGCTTCCTGTGGGGAGAAAAAAAATTCAAATATCATCGAGAATTTTGTTCAATTTTTATTAAATCGCAATGGCACAAAAAGAGGAATTCTTATAAGCTCCTTGAGAGCAAGAGAATTTCAATTTACTCTCTCAACGACCTACCAATGTCATTTATTTTTTCTCATAAAGGATGTTGAATGCTGACAACCCAATTTTGCACATTTTTTAGTATTTCTTTTTCTTTTAGCATGTTGAAACATAATTTTATGCATGTGACATACACGAGAATCTTCACATTCAAACTTTCGCTCCTTCCACTCAGAAAAAGCTTTGGATTTTATGTTGTGAAAGCAATGGAATTAAAGTGTCAAAAAACCCTTTTTTGTTTTTCGCTTCTTTTATTTTTCTTCGTTTTCATTTTCAGCTCAACTCGAGAGCATCATGAAAAATGTATGAATGACACAAAACAAGGATAAACAATTGATTAGTGTCGGGGTTTGATGTAAAATGTCAGTAGCTTAAGATCTGGACGTGTTATTCTCGGTGTTTAAGTATTGACATAAATTTAAGTTCAATAAACCTCGAGCGAGGATTCTTGCAATGTAAACAAAGAAAAAAAGATTTTTTTTGTTGCTTCCATTTCGTTTTTATTTGCACAGCATAAAATTGTTTGAAGAGGGAATGAAGAAAATTAAACAACGAAAATTTATTATTAATTTCGTTTCTCTTACGAGGAGTTGAAATTTGATGTAATTTAATTTGATTTGATTTTTTTTCATCCTCTGAGTGAAAAATGATTTTGCTTTCATGATTGTTTAAGTCTCAATGAAAAAAGTTAAATATTTAAATTTTTTTTGTATAGTTTTTAACTCTTTTTTCTATTAGCTTAATTAAGTACCACTTAGTTACACGAACAAGAAGCAATTTAATTTAATAGCATTAATTAAAATTTTAAATACCTTTCAATGAGTTTAAAAATTAGAGTGAGAATTTTTTGAAGCCTTAATGGAATTCAGAGAATTTTTTTCGTCATTATTGAAGTTGATTAAATTTATAAATTTCTATGAATATTTAAAATTCATAATAAAATAATTTTAATTACATCTCAAAAGTATTTAAATTTAACTTTGCATAAATTTTATTTAAAATTCAAAATTTTTTAATTTTTTAATCTAAGAGATGAAAACTTCGAAATGTTTCAAACCCTAACAAATACATCAAAAATTTAGTACAGCGTGTTTCTTGAGAAAGTATTAAAACAGGAAAGTAAAAAAAAAAATTTTTTAATTTTTTAATCTAAGAGATGAAAACTTCGAAATGTTTCAAACCCTAACAAATACATCAAAAATTTAGTTATCAGCTCATGTGTTTCTTTGAAGCATTTAAGTGTTATTAATTATGGTTAATAACGTGAAATTTCTAATCTAAAACTTACGCTTATTCGTTTTACACCCTATGCCTTAATGTATCTTCAAGAGAATAAATTTTTTTAAAGTTAAAATTGTGGCAAAAAATTCAAAGCCAACCATGATAAAAGTCATGATGTTACATAAATTTCCCATCTATGACAGCAATGAGTTTTCAAACCACGTAATTTAGTTCGAAAATATTTTCTGTCGTCTTAAATCTTTTACACTGAGCTTATCCATTGTATTTGTGCATTCCAAACATTCACGTGGCGAAAAAAAGTTTTATAAGGAAGCAGTCTATTATGTCACTCGGGTACAGGGAGTAATTTAATACCACTGGTTTTAAAAACTTTCAGAATTTTCTTTTGTTTTTTTGTGAATTTATAATTGCGAAAAATGATGATTTATTTTTTTAAAAAAATATCTTATTCCACACTTCACAGTTTTTTTTATTTGCAGAATGAAGAGACGCTCGAACAATTTTCCTCGAGTTTAATTAAGAATGAGGAAAAGAACCTAATTAAAAGTCAATAATTACAATTAACGACTCTTTTTAAGTTTTCATCGTTTTCCAATTAAAAATCGTGTCCTATAAGAGAGTCATAATTGGATAATTATTATCGAAGAGCAATTACGAAATTTTTTCTATTTAATTAAAGAATTTTTCATTTTTATGCTCAGTTGAGGGTAAAATTTTGAGCTAATATGAACAAAATTTCATTGAATTTTTCGTCATATCGAAAATTAATTTTCACTTTAATTCGAGTAATTTTCTTCGACTTGAGACTTTATGGAAGTGGAAAAAATGCTAAGGAAAATCGAAATATACTTTTTAATAATTCATTTTTTATCTTCACGGTTTTTAACATGTTAATTTTTTATATTTTTACCATTAAAAAATTATATCAAGATTTTTCGGACATAAAATTGATGATAATCGCTACCAACACACTCGGTCAGAGCATTGTTGTGTTTCTAAGAATTTTCAAAATGTTCTGGAATAAAAAGGAAATTGCTGAAATTTTGGAGCTTTTAAATAAAACTTATTCAAAAATTGAGGAAGAAAAATTTCAACTTGGAAATTATGTTCGAGTTTTTAAGCGCGTTTTTCGCATTTATATGAGCACGATGTTTTTCACAAATACATTTTTATTTGTTTCGCCAATTATCACACTTTTGACGACGGGCGAGAGAACACTGCCATTAATCGGTCCATTCGACGCAGACATTGGCAAAAGTGTTTTCTATCCACTCGCTTTATTATGGTCAATTTGGTCATTTGGCACATTGACTGTGACACTCCTAGTGGCTGAATTGACACTCCAAAGTGCCATCGTGACATTATCAATTGAGTTTGAGATTCTCAAGGAAACGCTCAAAGACATGAAATCGGAAAGTGAGCGACGACAAATTAAGATAATGAAATTGTTCGTTGACAAGCACAATGAGCTTTCGGAGCACGTGGAAAAGCTCGAAAAGATTTACTCATTTCCGCTCTTTGCCTTTATCATGTCAAGTTCATTTCTGATATGCTGCTGTGCCTTCACTGCGACTGTCTTAGATGCGTCAGATAGTGTCGGCATGATTTATTATTGCTTATCAAGTCTCTTTCAAGTGTATGTTCTCTGCTACCTCGGACAAATGCTCCAAACCTCAGGAGAAAATCTAAGCCGAGAGATTTATAATTGCGGATGGGAGGATATAAAAAGCCTTGAAGTGAGATATGGATTAATTTTGATTATCAAGCGATCGCAAAAACCAAAAGTGCTTACTATAATGAAGTTTGCTGATATAACCATGCAGCATTTTTCTGGTGCAAGTTTAATGAAATTCAAGTGTAAATAAATTATTTTTTTAACGATTTCTTCTCTTACAGGTGGTCGCCTACTCCTACTCGTATTTTACACTGCTCCGTCGTTTATATGAAAAGGCAAAGTAATGACAAATTTGTTTAACGAAAATTACTTTAAAACGTGTCACATCAAATGCATTTATCACAATTCTCTATTAGCCTCGTTCTTTTTTTTACGTGCTAACTCAAATTTTTATTACCACAAAGCTGGATGCTGTGCTTTTGTCACAATCAACCCTTCTTTCGGCACTTTATATTTTTCGCTTTTATACGCACGACCGCAGCTTTTTTCCTCTGTGTGCCGAATCATTATGAAAAATGTACTTTCGGTATAGAAAGTTGTCTAGTCTCTTCTTTTATGATCCCTCGACAACATGCCAGCAATTTGTGTGCCATGACAATGCCTTTTGTTTCTCAATGAGAGTGTGTGTGTGAAAAAAGAGATAAAAACTTTTTCCCTTTTTTCGTTTGAGCTCAAAACATTTTTTATTTATCTCTTCTTCTTACTGACTATACTCGGTATTAAGGACTTTAAATCTCAATTATTTTGAGAGCATCATCACATAAAATTGTGGTGAGATTAAGCAATAAAATTCATATTGTGCAGTCGTTTCGTGTGAATTTAAGTAATAGTGAAACATGAAGTGTATGAAGAGAAAAATCAGCAATCCACATCAGAAAAATCTGTGATGTTGTTGGGATTTTTATAAAAGTCTCGTGTGGATACAAATTTTAATGATTGAAAATTGATTGATTTTTTGTGAATGTAAAAATTTCCATTTAATAAATTGATTGTGAAATAAAAATTATTTTGTGTAATGGGATTTAAAAAATGCGATATTCTTTCATAATTTAAATATATGTCACATGCTTAAAACCTGTGGGAAATTTTCTTTTGAATAATTTTTACGAGTTACGCAAAAAAAAATCCTGAAAGCTCTGACAACATTTTTGAAGCAATCACTTATTAAATTCGATAAAATAAATTTAAATTTTCAAACACCATGCTACTGATCAATGAATTCTTAAAAATGAAAATCGTGCCAGATTTATTCATTCAAAATTTACAAAAAACCTTTCTTTAAACTTTTTGTTAAGAAATATAATCCAGTGTAGTGATGTATCATATTTTTAATTTTAATTGCTTGAAAGAATAAAATTTCTCCACAAAATGCAGCACCTGAAATTGCGCAAGCAATAAGCCAAACACAAAATCCAAACTTTAAATCTTCAACTTTAAACACATTCGGTCCTGATAATGGAACTAATAAAGGTTTCATATCAAAATTGATCAAAAAGTTGAACCAATATTGAATAATTCCAGCGCTGATTAAAGAGTTTGAAATTTTTTCATTCAAATGATAAAAAAAACTGTCAGGAGAAACGCAAATACCTCCAGGGGGAAAATAAATTTTTTCATTCATAATTTCTGGAAGTTCGTACGCTGATCCTAAAAACTTTATATCTGTTTCAGAAGTAGGGATAGCTGCTCTTACAGAAAAATCCGACATTCTTAAAAATATGTCAAATATTGTGAAGAAGTCCACAAACTTCTGACGGGGTCTGTAATGAAAAATAGACTTCTCTAATCAATAATATTTAGTTTACTAAAAAATTAACCTCTCAACTTCAGAATCATTTAAATATTCATTTAAATCGTAGGTGTAATGTACTGTCTTAACATTGTAAATGGTGTAATTTCTCAGCTTCAAATCTTCAAATGTTTTGGGCGATCTTCGTCTCATGTCGCTGGTTAACATTTCAAAAAAAACTCCTGGATAAAAATTTATTTTAATATCAACTTTCAAAAAACATTTTAAACTGATTTTAGCAACGCACGTGAGAATTTATGGTCAAAAATCTTACCTTGATAAGCTGTTCTAAAAATCAAGCAGAAAAGAATGAAAGTCATCAAAATGATTCTTCCAAAATTGTTGTCCGGCAGTTTAGTCTGTCCGATGCCAAAGAGAGTTCCAATTACATTGAACGATGGCATATCTACATTTTTTCCATAAACCATATCGCGAAAAAACTTTGGTGCCAGATTTATGAAATAAATTCCAACAAATGCTGAGCAGAAAACCAAAATCAAATAATACCAAATTAAATCGTCGAATGGTAAAATCATTTTTTCATAATTTGTGTATGGTTCCGGGGGTGAAATCATCATTAAAACTGAGTATTGAAAAAAATGAAAACTGCATCGACGGTCGTTTGTATCGGGAACACTTAATTGTGCAACATCAAGATTGTTATCATAAACAGTTTTGCCCTCAAGAAAAGCTCTGAAATTTCCAAACTGAGCAAAAATCTTCAAAACTTCATTTTCTTTTCGTTTTAGTTTCTCTAAAAAGGGTTTCATTAGTGGATGAATATAAATCAAGCCAAACTCTTGAATGATTTCTAATGTTGGAATACTAAAATACTTCGTGGCCATCTTGAGTGGACAACCGTAAAAATTTGAAAACTTTTCAGGAATTTTCAATGGATTTTGCCATTTTTTGGAGTTTTTATCAAAAGTGTTGATGAGTAAAAATCGTTTAGTGTCGCAACTTTTTTGCGTCCATCTTCTGAAACTTTTCAGTTCAAATTTTGTCTTGTATTCGAACAGAAAATAATTTTCATTATTTTGAGGTGTTGAACTTGAAAATTCAGAGTCATCAAATTTAATATCCATTGAAATGAAAAATAACAGTTTAGCTTTTACATCTCCGTAGTTGATCAAAAATTTTAGTGCTGACGGAGGTGATGCTCCAAAAATTAAACCTGACTTTCCATTCCAAACTGTTTTTTCGTTAGAATATCCTGTCCATTGAGTGAGATTGTCTGTTCGATAAACGTTTTTCTAACTTATGATCTTGTTTTAATTTTATTAAAAAATTACAATTCAAATGTATAAAATTATCAATGTTTTTAATCGTTTTTCATGTTTATTTTACGTCAACATATGTTCAAATTCTAATATTGTGAAAAATCAGGTACTAGAGGTTTACGAAAATCCCGGGATTCTCAAATTTCGGATATCCCGATACTGAAAACCCTTGTTTTATTCCAGGACTTTTCCGGGTTATCCCAATTCAGTTTAAAGGGATTTATTTTAAAAAAAGTGAAATGAATCTTCCCTCAATTTTGACAACGCGAGACAAAAAGTGTTACCGTCATATTGCAAAAATATAGTAGTTTTTTAATATTTCTTGTCTTTTTCGAAAATAATCTTTCACAACTTTTAAACCTAAACACAACAATCCTTTCTATTATTTTAAATAAGTCCAAATCTATACTTATTTTTTAGCTTATAATTAAAAAAAATTATTCCTTTTTTTAAAAAATCCTTCTTATTTCAAAAATTTAGATAACGACTATAACCGGTTAACGGTGAAAAATGGTTAGATATTTTTAAAACCGGTTAAACCGAAATCGTTAAAACCGCGTTATTTAAGGATCTCTAGTGCTGACGGAGGTGATGCTCCAAAAATTAAACCTGACTTTCCATTCCAAACTGTTTTTTCGTTAGAATATCCTGTCCATTGAGTGAGATTGTCTGTTCGATAAACTTTCCTAACATGTTCTTGTTTCCTTAATACTTCACTGATAAAATCTGTATGTTTTCCAAACGTCACAATGTCAAATTCTATTTGATGACGCATAAAAAGCTCATAAGAAACATCAAAAATTAAGTTTTCCGCTAAAAAGTTTGATTTTGCATTGATCCAGCTAGAAGATGCAAAAAGTATGACAATTAAGAATTTTTTCATTCTGCCTAATTTTTGTTGACTTGAATATTTTTGGTGTGTACGAAACGGTTGTTGAAGTAAAACTGAATAAAAATGCTTCAATTTTCATTCTGCCTAATGCAAGGATATGTTCTTTAAATGTTTTAACTATCGAGATCTGTTTCTTTTGAATATTTTATATGAATTTCGTTTTGAATGAAGGACTCTACAAGGAAAGAGTACAATATCGCATGTGGAGTAATTAACGTTAAACAAATGCTTTAAATATAATTTAATCCTTACTCAAATTTTCATTCTTCATAAAAAGAACTCACATTGTCACACAATAAAATAAGCAAAAAATATCAGACATTCAATGAAAAAATTCAAGATGAACGACACACAGAAAAAATCTGCTTAAACATTATTGAACTTTCTCTCGCATGAGTTTTTTATAACAAAATGGATCAAGAGCAATAAAATGTGTTCGAGCAATTTATTTACATATCGTTCATGTATGAAATCAATTATTGTGAGAGGCATTCACCAGACGACAGCAAACATGAAAATTGTTATGTTGAATGATTCTTTTTTTCTCTATTTGTCATTCAATGCAAATTGCATTATTTTTGTTCATTGAATTTTTTATTCAAATTGAGTTTAATTAATTTTTTCCATTTTTTAATTACAGCACTGCGGAAATTACATGTTCATCAGTAATTTATAGAGGATCAAATTTATCGAAAATGAAATACTTGATAGTCATAATGTTGATTTTTAGCATAAATTATGGTAAGTAAACTTTTCATCATAATCTTCACTCTTTGCTGTCTTCATGGGCCGAAAATCAATAGGAAATTCTTCTTCTGCATATTCAAAATTCCTTATCATCCCTCATTGGCGACAGATAAATTTTCTTGCCGAAACTTTTCCGTCGCCTCCTCGCAACAATTGCCTCAAAGTGCCTTTCACTTTCACATTCTCGTTATACTTAGTAAAAAGTTATTTTCCATACACTCTTGAGCCTAAATGTTTATTTTATACATAAATTTATTTTTCTGCTGGTTTATTTCCGTTCCTCTTGCTCTCGTTTATTGTTAAAAAGACCTTGATTTACAAGCCATTGGGGAGATTTGTTACACAAGAACTTTTTCTCTCATTTCTTAAATCACAAGTTTTTATCTCTTCTTCAAAAGATTAAAATAAATTTTACCTTTTATTGTGGCTTCAGTAGAATTTAATTAAAGTAAAATTTTGTGAAATATACGATAAATGGAAACTAAATTTATTTAGCACAAAAATTCTTTTGAAGAGGTATCGATAAGGACTTGATTTAAATGAAAATGTTTTCAATGATTGAGAAATTTTTTTAGTTCTTTTGCGAGCTTTCAGCTTGCAAAGCAAAGTTGTTGTGGATTTTTAAGAGTTTCCAAAGTTCAAAAAGCTTTTGAAAAAATTCTCAAATAGCAAAAAATTAATAAATTTACCTTCACGTTTATCAAAAAAAAATGTTTTTAAAGTCTTTTATAGAGGAATTTATGATGACACCCACAAAGCTCTAAATTTGTGTTGGATTAGGATTCTTTTAAAAAATGCCTTTCTTTTCACGGAAAAATAAAATCTTGCGTGTTCTCGTTTGAAAGAAAATCTTACACACAAATTCATTTAAGTCAGTCATTTTTCTTTGAGGATTCGCCGTGAATGAATAGAAAACACAGAAACGCATATTTTAAAGCATCAAATTCCTTTGAATGAATTCCAATCCATCCCTCCTTACAGTCAGCCGAAGACGACAGGCTTATCTCTCTCCATCCCTTTTTGTCCTTATAACAAATCGCATAAATCCTTCCTGCCTTTGAACATGTATATGTATTTCCCAGTTCGTCGTGCGAAGGCATAACAATGTTTATGGTCTAGGGGATAACAGCATCAACCGCCATATAGACGAGGGGGGAAATTTAATATCATAAATCTCTCACTCACTGCCACACATATGTGAGAGGGCTTTGATGTTCACTTATATATACAGCACAATGATAGAGAGCGTTAAAAATGTAATCATCATCAAGCGAGGAACAGTAAAAATAACAAATCGATAATGATAATAAAGCACATTGCAAGACTCACAAGTGAGAAACGAGAGCACAAGGTCTAGTCGAAAGAGAGTCATGATATATTGTTTGGCACATGTAATGAATTGATGCAGTAATGGGAAAGCGATAAAAAAGGCGGGTGTGTCTCTATCGCCCTCGATCAAGCCATACATGGTGAGAAATTTGTTAACAGCACTGCATGCGGATACTCTCGAAGTGATAATGTGCTTTTTGGTCGGTAACAATGTACATGATAAAGAAGCATGTGTGACAGCATGAAGATAATGCCATTCTTCAATATTTATTGAGTAGCTTTGCGAGACAGAAGACGAGCATGTAAACAGCTTCATGAAAAAAATTATTTATAGTTTTGTCAACATCGAGACTTTCATCGTTTAAAAGCTTTCAAGTGCAAAAAGAGCTTTAAAAATTTTCTGGAATATTTTTAAAGTTTTCAATCATGAGTTCGAATCCTAAATTTTGATTAATCCTGGGACAGAAAATGAAAGAGCATGAAAAAGTCCAATTGCTTTTTCATGACTGAACACAAATCAAATTTCAATGGAATTTAATATTTAAAAGATCCTAAATCACTCACAAAATTCAAATTCAACTCTTCAATTTTTCACCCGTAAATTTCATACAAAATATGGCAATTTCCTATCACTACTGCACTATACTGGCCAATCGTCTACATGAGAGGGCAGTAAATCCTCTCTTTTCCCTCCCGAGCTTCACTGAATTTATTGCAGTCGAGATAGTCACATGGACGATCGATGATAAATATAAATTTATATGCAATCACTTTTTATTCTAGTAAATGATTTATGATACATCAGTCGCTCATAGGGGAGCACTTAACTGAATATGAGGAAAAATTGTCGAGATTCATTTAGATTTTCTCTTTATTTCCATCCACTTGATAGAGAGAGAAAAAAAGCTTGACATAGAAGAGCAATTCTGGGAGGGAAAAAGGTAGAGATAGCGACGTCAAGTGTCGAACCATTTTCGCCTTAGTTCATGGTTGAACGATGGCATTACCACTAAGCTTTACTTCTTGATCTCCTTTATCTGAAAGAGCTTTTCATCACAAGTGATTTGTGTGATGGATCGAAAATATGAATGAAAGCATTATCTTGTAGACTTAAGTATGAAAAAGTTATTGCACTTGCGAGGAATATTTTAAAGGTCTTGATAAATTTCAGTGGTGACCTAATTCTGAAATTTGAACACGCAAATTTTATTTCAAGTGTCCGACCCCTTCAACTTCTAACAGTTTTCACATTCTTAGTGAAAATTGTTCTTCTTACTTTTTTGTAATGGAATTTTCGAGAGATAAGCAATGAAAATGAAATGAAGTGTAAAGTTTTGCTGTTTTCAGTTCATTACGTTTCTTATCACATTGTCTTGTTATTTTAGGGCTTAATGCTCGCTCTACAACAATAAAATGATTTTTTCGTAAGAAATTTTTGGATGGTAGAATTTTTATGGCAAGGGAAGGAAAACTTATCAATGAATTATCCAGGATAATGTTCATTTTTTATGAGCGATCATTTCAAGCTTATACTTTAGTTAAACATGAAAATTTGATGCAATCACTTTCACGATTTCGATCAAATAACAAATATCCAATAACACCCCAATAAAGGTTATTTTTCATGCATTCAAATTTCTCACTTTATTATTCCATAAAGGAAAATAACAATGAGAGTCTTCTGAGACGTAATCAAAACAATCTGAAGACATCACTCGCACTTGAGCAGACAGAAAAATAATCAAATTGCAAATAATGAAAAATGTCAGAATGTTAAGCTCGGCGAGAAGATAAAGCATAAAAACACAGCCCAAGAGAGATTATCTTGAATTTATCTATCACGACGAGAGAGATTTAAGAAGTGGAAAGTCAAAAACACGACTATAATAATGAGATTTTTGCTGAATTGATTTTAGAAAAATGACAAACTTGAATTTCATTATAATTCGAGGTTAAATTATTCAAGAATTTATTTGACTTTTAAATTAGTAATTTAAAGCTTTTTTGTGATTCTAATTTATTTGACATACTTTCATGGTACTTTTTTGTTCCAGAAAAAATGTTCATAAGGGGTTCATTTGGAAAATACGTCACACAAATTATAAATTTTTTATCTCTCTTGTTTTGAATTGAAATTTTTTAATTTTCTAAAAAATGTAAAATTTCCACCATGACATAATTTACGAATAACTCCTGATAAGAAGAGCCCACTGAAATTCTTTTGAAAAAATATTTCATCATAAGACACAAAATCATCTTCATTTTTTCTTCTGAAAATATTCTCACAAAATACACTCGATAGAAATTCTCATAAGTCGTTCGCAAAAGCTCTCATAAATTTTCTTCCCAACTGTAGTTGATATAAGTCGACATGAGAAAAATCACAACTTCTCAAAATGATTATCACGTTCTCGGTTACCAAATGTTTTCGATAAAACAGTCAATGATGATTGTAACATGTATGTACAATATGTGCGTGTGCTGGGAACGATTGAATGGCAACAAATCATCACTCCATAAATTTATTTATCTCTTTATGTAACAAAAAGTCAGAAAAATTATTGCAACATAAAAAGTGAAATAAATATGCAAAGTTTAAAACCTTAAACATTATTTTCTTACGAGACTTTCACTGTTTGCTGATTGAAATTTATTGCGTTGACACTGACAGTATTTGAGGGTCGATAAGTGAATTGGGATTTGAGAAAAAAATTATTTAATAAAGCGAAAATGTTCTCACAACTCTCTTCTCATTTTCTACAGAAATTACATCGACATCTAGTACAGAAGGCGGAAATCAATTTAATTCTGTCACACGCACCTCCGTCACACCATCATCGTCAAATGATCTCGAAAGATATCATGCTAACTTTGATGGCGATAATGGCTTTGATATCGGTAGCGAGGAGCTTTCACAAAATCCATTAGATAGAGGACCCTATTTTGATGTTTCCGTGTCGAAGAATGTTACAGTTCTTGTCGGAGGCTCGGCATACTTGAAGTGTCGTGTTCGCAATTTGGGAAATAGGACGGTAAGCAGAAAAAAGCATGATAAGAAAAAGTTTTTTTAATCAACAATAATTTGTTCTCATTCTTATTGGCACACACACACCCACAGGTATCATTTATAAGACATCGTGATCTTCATTTGCTGACGCTAGGTACGAGAACCTTTACGCCAGATAATCGCTTTCAAAGTTTATACAACTCCCATACACATGAATGGTCCTTAAAGGTAATTAAAAGTCAAGTCGGTTATTTTTATGCCGAAATATGTTAATTACCGTCTAGTGAACAATTAAGCTTAGCCGCAGCACACACATGAGTGTCGAGAGATTGAGCTGGAGAGAGAAAAAGTTTCACACATTGAACTTTATTTGTGGTTATGATAGCAAAAAAGCACACAAACAAGTTCCGCATTAAATAATGGCTGTCATGCAGGGAGAAAATTAATCCGAGCTTTACGAGTGAGGAGAAATGGGATTATTTGACCATTAAAGGATTTTTTGTGTATTTGTTCGTTGATTTTCGGAACTTTGATCCATCGAATTAAAATAATGTTTCAGGTCAAAAAAATTAATACCTAATTATAAAAAAATGAGGTTCAGACTATTGCAAAAAAAATTAATTCACATCGTATTCCGTTATGGTAACAGCAAAATTAAATTAAATCTCCAATTATGTCGAGATTTGCGCCATGACAACACACACTGATTACTGGTGCTGTAATTAAATTTTAATTGAGTTTGGCAAGCGGCAGAGAAAAGTGCGGAAATTATAAGAAAATATTTGCAGATGATGATGATGATAAAATGAGTCGAGAAGTCAAGTGGCAAGTAAAAAATACGCCCATGGGAGTGATGGTGAGGTGTGAGATGAATTTAATTTGCCTCTCAGATTGATGTTAAATTTTTGACAAACTTTCCATCATTGTCGACAATATCTACGACGGCACCAGCAGCATCAGTGCATAAAACATGCCCGAGAATTCTCTTGATACCAATCTCTCCACTTATTAAATTTCATTCTCGTATACACTTCGACCTAAAAGTTTTCATGTTTTGTATACACTCTCTCACATTAGATTTTGTATACGAAGAAGGAGGACAGCGGTGTCTATGAAGCACAAGTGGGCAGTGTACCGCCCATCAGCATAACCATGTCTCTCTTCGTTGTAGGTAAGCATAGCATCTGAGTTTATCGTCCGTCTATTTAATTAAAACTTTAGGATGAGAAATTCCCGCTAAAGGGATGAGAATGAGAGCTTAATGACTAAAATTTTCCTTCCTTCTTTCCATCTCACTCCCTCGATCAAAATTCATTCGCATCTGACTCGAAAATGCGACTTTATGTTGTGCAAGCAGAGCCGATAACGATTATAATGGGTAGTCCTGAAATGTTCATCGGTATGTATGACCTGAAAAGTGAACTAATCCAGGGGTGAAAACTGACTTTAAAATGTTTTAAAGTAATTCGCGTTTCTACCCCTTGGTTAGTGATGCAGTTGATTCTGCATGTAAATAATGAATATTCATTTTCGCAGAATACGGTTCAACAATCAACCTGACATGCATCGTGAAGCAATCGCCCGATCCGCCAGCCAATATTGTGTGGACACACAAAGGCGAGGTGAATTTAGCCGTAAAATTGAGTTAAAAGCAGTTTTAATGACTTTCATTTTACATGCAGGAGGTGAGCTACGATAGCAGTCGAGGAGGAATTTCCGTAATTACCGAGAAAAGCGACATCACAACATCATATCTACTAATTCAACGCGCTAAATCAAAAGACAGTGGTGTGTACACATGCGAGCCTTCAAATGCGAAATTCTCCAACATCACTGTTCACATCCTTAATGGTAATTAATTTTAATTTAATTAAGCATTGAAAAGTGAATATTTTTACGGAATTTCCTTTTATGAATTAGAGCTAATTAAAATACATTTCGCTGGTAATTTAATTTGTTTGCTTTCACGCACAATTTCCATGCCTTGATAAGAAGATAATTAAGCATTGTCTAATTTTGTTGTTTTTGTTCAAACTTTCTCTTTTGTCTCCTTGTTCAATTAAATTTTGTGATGGATTTGGAATGAGGAAGAAAATCATTGCTGACTTTTAAAAATTATATCTTAAAATTTGACATTTTCAAGTCGAACAAAATTTTTTCTACGAAGCAGAATTTTAAATTAAGTTTTGAGAAACTTTTTGAGATATTTGCTTCTCAGAAAAAAACTTTTTAACTTTCAATTTCTAAGAAAAGATGTCAAACAAATCTTAAAAGACTAAAAACTTAGTTTGAAACTCAATTTATAATTTTTTCATATTTTATCTTTTCAGGTGAGCATCCAGCTGCCATTCAACATGCAAATACGAATCAAATTAGTTTATATTTTTTAATATTTCCTCTCATATTTGTTTTTTCGTCGATAACCATACAAAGATAACTTTTTTAAAAGAGAAACTATCTGTAGATGAAGAAGATATTAATATTTATAATAAACTATAGTGCGGAAAATTCATTGCGCTTGTTAAAAAGTTTTCTTCTCTTTCAGCACGAAATAAATTGTTTTTCTTTTCTTTCTCTCTCGACTTAACTTTACTCTTTGAAGAGTGGATGCGGGGCTGAAATTAATAAACATAATAAATTGCTGCCTTCAAAAATTATTTTTATTTTTCCTTGGAGCTTTTTAATGGAATAAAAAGTGTGCGATGAAGATCAGGCTTAGCTGATGAGTTTTAAAATTACTTGGCACGTGGAGTTTTAAGAATTCACAAGGAAATTTCTTCCATTAAAATAACTTCGAGCGATGTTGACATTTTGATAAGCCGCTCAATTGGCATGGAAATGATCAATTTGTCAAAATATATCAAGTATAAATTCAAATTTCAAAGGAATAAGAAGAAATGAGTCGATATATAACACATGCTTCGGTATGTTAAACTCCATTGTTGTTTCCTGTACATAAACAGGCATATCAATAACTGACAAGTATCTGCGAGTGATAGAATATGTTTTTTATTTGCTCTCAATCATCGCAATTTGATATCGTAGGTGAAATATTGGCAGCAAATAACTCATCCGTACTAAAGTGCTTTGGGTGATGTTGACGCAAGTAAATATGGTGATTGATTGAATTTTATTTCAGGTGTCATTAGATGCGTCGATAAAAATATCGAGAGCGTGTCACGAATTCAGGTTTATATAGAGATAAAATTGGTATAAAATTTTAATTTTTTAATTTTTCCAAAAAGTCTTTTTAAAAATAATTGTACTGAGAGAGAATTTTTTAACGACACAACATCATGAAAAGCGTTAGCAAACATTAAGCTTTAATGCTGTAATCAGCAAGGAATTTTATCCATTATTTTGTTAATTAAATTCCGCGCTTTACTCTCTAAAAAACAACAAATAAAACGGTTTTAAGAGTTATTACAAAATAGCGGGGAAATTTCCACCGCCATGTTAACATCGTTGGGTGCGTGTGTGAAATGTTTTCCATTTAACAAGAATGCTCTTTGACTCAGGCTCGAGTTATAATTAAATAATTATACATCAGCATCGTGTTGTAATTGGTACCTTGTAACGGGGTTTGCCTGTAATATATTAATGGGTTGGAATGTTAACACGGTACTCTCTAGATGGTGTTTGTACAACTTTTAATTATTTTCAGATGTTGGAGGGAAAAAATTTCAATGATAATTATTTCAATAAGCGCTTAATTGAGAACCTTTTAAAATTTTTCTTGGAAAATTCAGTAACCTTTAAATGGATTCTTTAAGCCTTTTTGAATGTTTTCAATAAATATTAACGAAGTCATGAAAATGAGGGTTAGGACACTAGATAAATAAAATAAATTTTATTTCAATTAAATTCTGGAACTAATTTTTTAGTGAAAATTTTTGAATTAATTTAATACAAAATTGAAATATCAAAGTCTATGCACGCTTTTTAACCCAATTATTTTTTATGCATGTCATACTTCACCATTAACTAAAAATTTCCCTAATGGACTGTTCTTCAAGTCAGAGGAAGTCAAAGATTGCCGAATAATTATTTCATTATTGCTGTTTTAATGTGCGACGCATTTTGCATTACAAATTAATCGCGATTTAGCTTTCATTTTAAAATTTCTAGAGAGAAAAATAAAATTTATGTGACGGCCGCAGAACATTCATCAAAAAAAACAGTGTGACAATTTATCTCACGGCTCATTAACGGGCGAGTGAAAATTTTTATATGGTGGAAAATTTTTGTTTTCATCTCATTTTTTCCCTCTCACAACAAATGTGCACTTAAATTAACATTCCATTGTCGGGTGACAAATTTCCATGCTCTATAAAGAAAGTTCACGTGCCATCATGATTTCTAAATTTAGCGTAAATGATTTTTTATTACGCGTCTGTTGTTGTAGCTTGATTCTAATTTATTGCGGTTTGAAACTTACATTATCCACGCTCTGTGAATGATGTCTCTTTGAGGCACATAAAATCGACTCGAATTTGACATTCTTTTAACACACAAAATTTTTTCGAAGCTATTTCGAGAATAAAAGAAATTCCCATATGAATTTAAAAAGCGAAACAATCAACGACATTGAGAGGATTTTTTTTGTCTAAACCTTTAAATTTTAACAAATGATGTCACACGCAAAAAATTATATTTTAAAAAATAGCTCGCATATGCTTAATTAATCCGCATGTATGTGTAGCAATTAATATAATTTATGTGTCTTAATATCGCCGAGGTTATGGATGCTGAACATGTGGTAACCGAAAAATTATTAATCAGTGTAAAATAATTATCTGTTCATCTTTCTCGACTAATTCCATCACCATGTACATTTTTCAGAGATTGTCAGGCAACGTGAGATAACGAGAGAAGAAAACTGTAAATGATTTCATGGTACATTTAAACGTTATTAAAGGATTAAGCGGCATCATGGCCTGCCCTACCGAGATTTATGTGTTTTTAAAACCCAACAACATTTCTCTTGTTCAAAATGTATAAATTTCAATGTGTCGGCGTGCCTGGATATTTATGGCATTGTGGCACATTTTCGCATACAGCAAAATACATTTCTTCTTCTCTCCTCTTGGGCGAAAACTATGTGATTGTTACACTATCTAATCCTCTCCTTCCTTAGTGTCATTCTAGCACATGCATTCTCCCGTGCTGATCTTGCCGTTTTTATTTTCACTTTTCCTCCTTTTTTTCGCCTTTTCAGCTTGGCTATGTCGAAGTATTTATGACATTTACCGAAAAACAAAATCGAGAATTTGCAGTTGTCGTTGGCAAAAGAAAATTGGATTAAGTTGATCCATAAACGTGCTCATGTACCTACATGTGCAAAACCATTCATCACCGAAACCACAATTTATAAATTGTCTGCAATCATTAATCCAAAAACTACACGAACAGATCCAAAAAAAAATATTTTTTATTATCTTTATTGAACCTCAAATTTTTTCAGATTTATGTTAATGTTTTTGAGTTGTGAGAATAGTTTTAAGCCAATTTAATTATGTGAAAGGATGGATTTAAAAAATTAAATTGATTATTATTTTTTAAACTAGGACTTTAAAAATATTTTCTTGGATTTTAAAGTTAAGAAATTAATTCAAGAAATAACTTTTATTAATTAATTCCCAGGAAAAATAATTTAGGCGCAATAAAGTTCCATTAATTTTCCTTCTATTTAATAAATGATGACAGTCTGATGACTTTAGTAAAAAGACATCAATCACCATCTCCAATGTGCTCTTTAAATTATTATCTATTTAATCTTCAAAGCACCATCCATAAAATCATCGCTAGTCAAAAATTGATACATGTGTGTGATGCGAGAGAAGAGACACTCATTTTTCTCGGCTATTTTAAAATAAATCGTGCGAGAAGAGGGAAAATAAGAAATTCGAAGTCAAGCGCATCTGAAACGTTGAAGAAAATTAAAGACGAATTTTAGTTACTGTTTAGACATTCGCGGGATAAAGTTGTAATTTAATAGCGTGACGAGACGAGAGGTTAAGTGGCATAATCATTCAATTAATTAGGATTACATAAAAAATAGATGAAGGTGTGAAAATTGATAAATTTGCCATCGGTGCTTCGTGAATAATTGATCATAATCACATCTGCCATAATTTAATTATTTAATGCCAAAATTAATGATAGCAGCGTTCATTGTGATATGTAAGTGAATAGTGATAAAATTAAACTCCAAAGATAAAAAATTGAGGAGCTATGAAATAAAAATGACTTCAACAAAAATCCACGAAATAAATTTGTCGGACTTAATTTCTCAAGCTGCTTTAATTCATTTCTTCTAACAAGCATTTAAGCGGCGAAATAAATTATAAACGATTTGGACAATAAAAAAGGCACACAAAAATAAGCGACATAATCCAAGAGATAAAACTTTCTTCCTTTTTTTTCATTTTTCGAAATAAGCCTTATGAAAAACCAAAGACTGAACAATAAATTAGGAAATTGCAAAAGTGTCAAAGATTTTTTTTCCGGTCGAAAAAGTCCCTTCTCACTTTCGTGAGAAAAATTGCACGCGTGTCTGTCCATTTTTTATTACTGAGATTCATTGATTGTTTAAATTATTTATAAGAGATTGTCTCGTCATTCTTGTCATAAAATATTGATTGGAAGGTTCAAAAAAAATAAAAATTTGAATTTAAATTTTTTAAGTAAAATATGCTCAAAACCTCATAAATTTTCATTTAAATCCAAAATAACGTTTTTAAGAAATGACAAAATAAAAAAAACATTTCTCGCGAATTTTCTCAAGCAGACGCGGCGTGTCTCTTTCAAATTGGAATGACAACAATTACCAGCATTCACCATAATCCGCTTCACACAAAAATCTATACCCGCAATAGAAATGAAACAAGAGACAAAATACCGTACTTTGATGACAACGATGGGGAGGGTAGCAATGGAAGTAGCGTAACAGTAATGCGAGGAGAGAATGCCTACTTAGTTTGTATTGTAAGGAATTTGGACAACAATTCGATAAGCTGGCTCAGACATTCCAACATTAATCTCCTTAGTGTGGGCGCATTCAAGTACGCTCAAGATCCGCGGTATCAGATTTTTCACAACTCACAAAACGACACGTGGACCTTGAAGGTAAATTCTATTTGTGTGAATGGAGACATTACTCGATATCATTAAGCATGATAAACATTTTGTTTCCCACGCTCACAGCGAAAAAATGAAAAATGAATCTCAAATTGAAATGAGAGAATTTCCACCTAATTATTCTTGATTTTTTACTTGTACTAATTTAGATAGGACGCGTTCGAAAGGACGACGAAGATTGGTACGAGTGTCAGTTTGGAATTTCAACATCGCAACCAATTGGCCGGATGATTTATTTAAAAGTTATTGGTAAGGAGCGAGAGTGAATTGTGCGTAAAAGTGCCAACAATTGAGCCCCTAATCGCTTACATTCATTCTCTTCCATAAGAACCCGAGTTGTCAATTGTTGAAGGCGAGGAAAAGTTTATAGAAGTCGGATCGAATTTAAATCTCACATGCATCATTAATTCGCTAAGAGAGAATCCCCAAAATTCTTCTCTTAAATGGACTCACAATGATCAGGTATGAAAGAGAAAATAATTGAAATGTTTTCTCATTCAATTAAGCTAAACATGATAAATAAATTAATTAATTTTGTCTCTCGCTCATTTCCATTTTTCATTTTCGCTATATAGGAAATTAATCATACATCGCTAAGGGGAGTCTTCATCGTCACTGAGCACAATAATATCGCAACCATTTCTCATTTAATGATAAAACATCTGACACTGGCAGACACTGGACGCTACGCATGCTATCGTGCACTCAATGAAAATTATTCTGCGAGTATCTTTGTTCATGTTCTGCAAAATACAAATGGCGGTGAGTTTGCCTTTTTTTTCATTCATTCTCGCTGATTTACTTCAGGGTTTTTTCATTTCCCCAGAGAAAACTCGTACGCGTGTAAATGTTGAAAGACTTCAAAGAACGAAATCATAAAAGAAGCGACGAGTTGTGCCTTTGTTCTCGGCTTTTTGTGTAATGCTTAAAATTTTATGTGAATGATGTGATTTTATAAAAATTCATGTGAAACCCCCACGTGGCATTTGATAAAAAAAATTATTTTTTTTAATTTTTAAATCTCACTAAAGAAAAATTAATTTTTCCCAAATATTTCTTCAACCCACATGCCACATAAAAATTCTTCAGCAAGCAAAAATTCCACATCTCTAAAAACAAAATCATTTTATTTTATTTCCAGACAATTCAAACACGTTGTTATACAGCCGGAGCAGAGCAAGAAGAAACTTATCCTTAGCGTTATCACTTCTTATCCTCGAGATATTTTTTATTCTCTCTCGAGTTTCAGCTGTAGTTGATCATACAAAAAATATTCATAAGAATGAATAAAAGCTTTTGAAAGCTCGGAAAAATATTCTATGGTTTTATTTTGTATTCATCAAGTGTATTTTTTAACACGTGGCGCGTTTCGACTCGAGTGATTTTAAGTTCTTTGGTGCTAAACGAACTAAATAATGGCGATGAATGATAAACAAATCCACCCTAAGGCATTTTTAGATCAGAACCGAAGAGGAAGTAAGAAAGTCATCTAAAAATGAACTGACGATATCTTGTTTAGATGGGATTAAATGTCCTTGCCGGCAAATTGAAAATCAAATTGCTTTTTTCCTCCTCTTCATAGAGTTTTCATGAAGAGCCAAGTAAAAAAGGTTAAAAGGAAAATTGATAAGTGCCATTGAGTGATTTTTCACTTATTCTTCTTCTAGATCTTTATTGATTTTTTTTACTCAAAAATTGTTCGTAGGACAAAATTCTTTTAAGAGCTGTTTTCTATTCTTGGAAGGTTTGGAACTCTTTGAAAAGAATTTTCCTTGATTTTTAATTAATTTTTTTCTCAATTAATTTCTCAATTGAGAGTATTTATTTTGAAGAATGTGCTCTTGAAAAACGATTGAAAAATATTTAAATAGTTAGGTTACAAAAATGTGTGTTTGCTTAATAAATTTGTTCAAATAAATATTTAATTAAATCATCACTTTTTGAAGCCTGTTTATTTAAATTTTCTGAGCTTAATCTTCTGAGTTTTTTTTAATTCAATTTGTACTCTTCAGTAATTTTTCCTTCACATTAATTATTTTCTCTTACAAAATATTGCAGAGCTAAATTAAATGAAACTCTATACTATCTTAAGTATATTGAAGTGTTTTGTATGAGCTTATTTGACATCATAATTGAAATGACCATTAGAAGTATGTGAATGACACTCGATATTATGACACTCGTCGGAAATATCTCGTAATTAAAGATTACTGTTGTAATGAATATGTTTGTACATTGACATGGTTCCAGAATATTCAATTAATTCGTATTAAGATCGGCATGGTGATGCTTCTTGTACAGATTTATGGAATTATTAATCCTTATTAAAGCTAAAATGTGAAAATTACCGAAGCATGTAGGTCAGTTGAGTCGTTTATTGATAACATTGTCAACAAATAAGCATTCATGTGTGAAACAAGGACAACTATTAAGGCCTTTATATAAAAAGCTTTATAAGAAAACATGACAAAAGAAGAAAATTTTATGTTCGTTCTTATCTCGGAAATTGTTTCTTGTATACGACATTAGATTTTGTGGAAGATTTGATGGATCGAAAAATTGAATTTTGCTTTTGACGAAAACTTGAATGAACAACGGATGAAAAATTTAAATAATTTGGTAGAAATTTTTTCTGCTTGAATTTTTTTCATCGTTCTTGAAGAATAAAAATTTAATTAATTTTTGTATGTTTTTGCATCCTACACACGCTCAAATTACTTAATAAGCCCTTAAAAAATGCTTGAGTTCAGCATTCAGTATGTTAATAATTTTTGCCAATAATACTGCAAATTTGAATTTATAATTTTATGCTAATTAATTTATTCACTGAAAATTAATACTTTTTCTCTCTTAGGCTTTTCTCATTCATCGCTACAGGGGAAATAAAATTTTACTGCAGAATATTTTTACGTCTTTAACATTTGACAAAAAACACTAAATTTATCGCTTTATTTAATGTTGTATTTACGGCAATTGCTTAGCAGACTAGAATATTGATTTTGAATTAGTCGAAGACAATTTGATATAAGGATCTTAAATGCTTAGGCGTTGTATGCAAAATAATTCAATAGCTCTAAAAATTAAAGAATATCAAAAGCACTCAATTTAAATCAGTGACTTAAACGAAATTCACGACATTAATCAAACTCAATTCGATGATGTTGCGGGTTGGCTGAGAGTTGCTTTACTCTCTTTTTTTATCGCAAATTGATGTTATTGAATTCGACACAAATGCTGGCAAGCACTCTCAAGCTCACTCGCAATGGAGAATGCGAAGTCAAATTTAGATATTATTTTTTTTTCTACTGAAAAAACTCTTTCCAATGCCAAGCGATTTTTACATAAAAATCTCGTTTCACTCTCAAGCGGAAAATTGAAATGAAAATATTGCTGCAATCTGCTATATTAAATTTACCTCATTCATGCCTTGCTGATATCGACGTATAAGAGGAGAAGAAGGAAGCTGTTGTGATATACTGTCGGTAGTTAGTTATTAAAAAGATTAAATTTATGTAGTTGCAAATAGTTTTCAAAGTTTACTGTTGACAATTTTTTTAAGTAAAAAGTTGATAAATTAAATCATTTTAATTGCTGAAGTTAACTCTGGATGTGTCTCGGTATTTTTAACATTTGATGGCTTTAAGTAATTTAACAAACACAGCACTTAGAAAAATATTTTCAATAGAAAGGTAAACTTTTGATGTTATCTTATTGAGCCGATCGAAAACATGCGACATTTACCCAAAAAAGATAAAAATTATACACATGACATGATTTGAATTCAAACTGCGGCATTTATGTGTATATCTTAATAAATATTCCATACTCTCTTCGCCGCTTTGTTCCGACATCATTTTATGGTGAGGTATTGGGAGCGGAAAAATTTCCCTTTTCTTTTTGTCAACCGCATACTCTTATTGGTTTTATGAAGATGATTTTCCATAACTACTATATGCTGGCTTTATGACAATATTTGAACACACGTGGTAAAAGTTTCTTCTTTTAAATGAAAGGAAATAAAATTTATGATTTTGCTTTTCTATCCCACTCGATAGTTTTCATATATTGTAGTAGAGGAGCACATTGTCTGCAGGTGGCTCAAAGGATCAAGAAAATTTACATTTTCAGCAGAATTGGCTTTAAAGATTTCTTTCCCTTACAAGGTTGAAAAGTTATTTTCGAACGCTGCAGGAAGTTTTTAGATCTTTCATGTAAACAACTCTTTCTATAGCTCATAATAATTTGCTGATGTTGAGAGAGTTCTCGAAATGTGATTTGAGCGAATATTTTTAGGAAAATAGCAGAAATAAGATGTAAAGAGTTGTGTGGGTTCATTCATCAAGTTTTCAGGAAAAAAATATTATTTTTGAAAACATTCGCAATTATTTCTGCACATATAAAATTTTCAGAAGAGTCTTAAATTATAAAAATCTCAAAATTTACGTTACAAAGTTATTCAAATTTTTTTACATAGTAAAAATTATTTAAATTTTTTTGAAACGTTTTTTCGTACAATTTTTTTTCTCAAACTCAGCTCAATTAATTGAATTCAATATCATTCATCATAATTATTTACTGCGCAGCCATCGAACGAAACTGAAAAGTTTTCCTCCCTCTAAATTAACATGAAAATGTAAAAACGTGTCGGCAATTGAATTCCGAAATGGATATTTTCTATTACCTTTATTTAAACAAATGTGGGTTTAACATTAAATTGAAAAAGTTTTGCAATTAAACTCCCCATTGTGTTGACACATCTCTATCCCAACGAGCTGTGGGTGAAATTCTCTATGTTTTCATCTCATGCTCAGGGATTACTTAAAGTCGTATGGAACTATTTTTTTAAATGTTGAAAAGGTTTTAAAACTATTAATTAAATTGACTTTTAAAAAGTTAAACGACTGTTGAATTTTTCATTTCGCTTCCACAAAAAATATATTGACTTCATGAAATATTATTCGAAAGCAATGAACATTTTTCACTACAACGAGTTCATAAATGAACATCGTCATCTCCTAAAACCGCGTTGAGCTTTTTTTATATTTTTTTCTCCGTTTTGTTTGCGGCGCGCTAAACTCGTTTAGCGAGTAAATGAAAAATTCTGAAAATCATTTTCCTGATGCTTATCTGTCAGGAAATTAAAAAGGAAACATTTCTACAAATTCACATTTTAATCTCTGTTCTCAACAACTTTTGAAGTTTTTTTTTCGCATTGCAATTTTCATTTAAAACGAGGAGAAAAATAGTTTTTAAAAAATTTCCGTTCTCTCTCTGATGTTGCTGTTTGTGGTTTCAAACTGAATTATTAAAGGTT
This sequence comes from Tanytarsus gracilentus, assembly GCA_038502055.1. Taxonomy (NCBI): domain Eukaryota; kingdom Metazoa; phylum Arthropoda; class Insecta; order Diptera; family Chironomidae; genus Tanytarsus; species Tanytarsus gracilentus. The sequence continues at coordinate 2,159,013 of JAXRKN010000032.1, read as the reverse complement.
CATACATGCACATAAATTTCAGTTGCCTCAATTGCGATGGCGAGGCTTCTTCCTCTCTCATAAAAAGAGCGGCCAGTGTGTGTCAGTATGAGTGAAAAACAATTTAATGAAAAAACCTCAGATAAAACATTTTCCGACACAATAAAGTTTCCTCATCCACATGTTATGAATTCAAGTGTATGCTTTTTAGAGTTTTTGAACGTATATATTTTATGAACTGTTTGCAATGATATTTTTTCTCTCTCCCTCCGATGCTGTATTTTATTGTCAAAGTGGCCTTCCTTCGAGGCACGAAAAAAAAATATTGTGGGCAGAACGAGTGTGTGATGATAAACCGTATATTGAGGGGAGGATGAGAATGGAATAAAAATGAAATATCCTTAAGCGAAATTTCCACAATCAATCAATCTCGATGTGAATAAATCTTTCGACAATATTGTGGAACTACTATATATTTCATGCATTTGCTCAAAAGACAAGTTTGTTTACGCGCGTGCATGCCGTGGAGTAGAAAATTGTGTTCATAAAAAAATTCCCTTGATGTTGCTATAATTGCCATTCCCTTCCTTACCGAAGAATGACGGTAAGAAAAGATCATAATGGAAATTGTTATTGCAGGAAATTATACCAAAACTGTAATCTCCTGAAGGATATCCAAGAAATTGCTTATTGTCCTGCTCAGCAAAAGATAAATAGAAATTTTTTCTCTTGCACATACATTTAGCAAATGTAGATCATAAAAAAGCTCGTCAATAAATTACATTTTCTTTGAGTTTTAGGACATGGAAAACTCAAAAAGATTAATCAAGCAAAATGGTCAATAAAGTTTACGGCCGGTTGGCTTCATAATCAAATAACATGCAATTATTTTAATGAACCTCCCTCCTATCACAAACACTCACACACATATTGTTCATGTTCGACTATCAAATCACGAAAGCTATTTTTATAAATTATTATTTTCAATTAGTGACACCAATTAAACTTTAATTAAATGTTAATGCAATAAAGTGTTGAAATTACTGATGGTGGTGTCAAAATAATTATGCTTAATATTCCCATCGTGCACTGTAATAAACAAACATATTTACCTTCACTCTGATTTTTAACAAGGCATCGTTTATAAATAAATTAAGGATGGTTAAAATTCAATACAAAAAGAGAAAGAGTTGAATAAATAAAATCACGATGAAAACAATTAATTTTCATGTTTGAATAGTTTTTTTAATGTTTATTTTTTTCGAGCAGATAAATTAAAAGACTTTTTCATAAACAAGCACCATCATAATTTTTTATTTATTGTATAAAATGAAAAGCATATAAAAAAATAATTTCACCATCACACGATGCCTCATCGTAAATAATTAAATCACCCATAATGTAGATAATAATTAAGGTTCTACATTTTACAATTTGTGTTTAATCTTCAACTCCTCGATGCGATGTTGGGCTGTTCGCTGTAAATCGACGAGTTTCATTGCCAAACCCATGTTACCTGATACTTTTACTTTTCCTTGGAAAAATGCTTTTTGAGGATTAATATCACCTTTGATTAGCTCAGTGACATCCTTATCGCTAATGATGAATGTAACATCTGTTTTTTCCGCTCCATTATAGGTAATCTTTCCTTTTCCGTCCTTTGCGTTAATCACCCAATAGCCTTAAAAAGCAAAAGAGATGGTTATTTTTATAAATGTATCAAGTTTAAGTCTAATTAATCAATTAGTAAAATCTGTTTACCTTCGGCGCCATTTGGTCCATTAGTGACCTTTAAAAATAAAAGAGATAGATCGAATTTGATTTAAACACAAGTTAAACATCTTACCTTAAAACCATAAATACCACGAACTTTTTCTATCAACCCTTCTGTATCTTCCTGCATTGCTTGCTCGAAAATTTCCATCAATGGTGAAACGAGAAAACCGTCAGGAGTGGGTTTAATTTTGCTATTACCTCCAGGAATTTTGGGAGCGGTTTTAGAGCCCGATGGTGAGGCAACGTTCAACTTTTTAGCTTCCGGGAAACCTAGACGGTAAAGAGCAACCACAACTGCACCGCCGAGGCCCAAGTTATGTTGCAAAGCTAATTTAGCATTCTGAACTTGACGCTTATCAGCTTCTCCTCTCAACTGCCAGCATAGTTCAGAGCACTGTGCAAGACCAGTTGCGCCGAGAGGATGACCTTTCGAGATAAGACCTCCACTCGGATTGATAACATATTTACCACCTGAGTGAATTATCAATAAATTATTGTCACTAATCTAATTTATCTTATCTTACCGTAAGTGTTGTCATTACGGTCAATTAACTCGTGTGCTTTGCCCTCTGGACATAATCCCAAAGCTTCGTAGGTAATTAACTCGTTTGCTGAGAAGCAATCGTGTAACTCTACGACATCGACATCCTGTGGCTTATAGTTTGTTTGACCAAAGACCTTAATAGCTGCAGTTTTCGTCAAATCAAATCCCACAAGCTTAATTGCACTTCTATCTTTAAGAGTCGACTCAAGGTCAGTTGCCATTTCCATAGCGACAATTTCGACAGCTTGCGATTCAAGTTTGTGACGTCTAACAAAATCTTCACTTGCAACAATGCAGCATGCACTTCCATCTGAAGTGGGGCAACATTGGAGCTTTGTAAGGACACGATGAACTACTGCCGAGTTCTTAATTTGATCGAGAGTATATTTGTCTTGGAATTGTGAGTATGGATTGTTAACGGAATGTAAATGGTTTTTGTATGCAATTTTTGCAAAATGTTCAGGTTTACTGCCATATTTTCTCATGTGTTCTTCTCCAGCATTGCCAAACAATTGAGCAGATGGAGGAGCGCCAGTGAACCCATCAATCTCTCCCATAAGCTCAAATTGTTTATCTAATGGAATGGTTCTGTCGTTCCATTTTGTGCCAAGTGATCCTCGCTCCATTTTCTCAAAACCCAAAGCGAGAACGCAGTCATTGTTTCCAGTTTCAATTAGTTGCTTTGCCAAAATTAATGCAGAAGCTCCAGTCGAGCAGTTGTTGTTGACATTATAGATTGGAATGCCGGTCATTCCCATTTGATACAAAGCTCTTTGACCACTGCATGATTCACCTTAAAAGAGTTTTAAATTAATATCTACAATTTTTTTAAATAAACTATTTTACCATAACAAAAACCAACAACAGCTTGTTTCACTTCATTATAGTCGATCTTAGCATCTTTGAGAGCCTTCGTAACTGCTTCCTTTGCCATATCTGGATAGTCGAAATCTTCTCTGCGACCCGGTTTTTCGAACTGCACGCAAAAACAAAACATTATTAAAAATTAATCATATTATTATTTATGTGATTAACAATTCCAATGTCATCTTGTTCATTTGCGTAATTTAAAGAGCAAGTAAATAAAATTACAAATAAATTCTTCTTCCATAAATAAAATTTGATAAGCCAAGTACGCGATAAGACAAAAATTAAAGTCCAAAGATCAAATTAATAAAAGTATTTTTTGCAAATCATCCATAATGAAAGCGTTATTTTGTTTAACGCAAATGCAATGCATGAGAAAATCTTAAACACTCATGATCTGTTATGAAATCTGTACACAACGAAACACGAAAATCACTTTCTACATGTAATTGCATGACTTTAGTTATAAAATGTATTTTTTGTATACCTTGGTCATTCCACAGCCGATAACAAAAACTCTTGGTTTGCCCATTTTGCTTTAATTTCTCTTAAATAATTAACAAGCAATAAAATGTCTAAACTGTTAAGGAATCTTTAAAATAAAAATAAAATATATTCCCAGTGAACTTTAGACAGTCCGTTCGGAGTGAGAAAATGATGCAGAATGAAAACGTCGAATGTCGACAAGCGGGGTTTGTTGCTACGTTGTAGTCGCCATATAAGTTTTGCCTCTCTTAACATTAAAGATGCAAATCTACCAACAAAAAATATAAATTATTATTGCAATATTTTGATTATTTAAGTTATTTCGCGATCTAAAGTGCTAAATCTACCCTAAATTGATTCTATACTGAGATCTCATATCAGGATTACTAGAAAACAAGGATAAGTTGCATAAAATACAAGCGAAAACTGAAAATCAAATTCCCTAAAAAATCGATAAAAGATAAATAAAAATCTCAATAAAACGTGCTAAATATTTATTAAACATCCTCTCGAACACTTAAACGAATGCCTGATGATTACTAATGTACAGTAAAAAGCAGTAGAGAGCTTCAGAAATACAAAATAACAGTGAATTACAAGGAAAAGAATTAAAATTAAAGGTTTCCGCATAGCTACAGTAGGGTGCGCTCTTATCGACTCCGTGATGTTCACTTGGCCAAAACATTTTTTTTCTCAAACTTTAAATTGAAAATTACCTATGCGATAGATAAAAGGATCATCGATAAGTGGCGTGAGTGTGAGGGAGATTTATTAAAGTCTCAAAAGAACTCAACACGTCTCAGAAAATCATCACAAAAAGCATCATAAATCTAACGTAAATTAAAGACAAGATCATTGAGCAGAGAACGGAGAAAGAGAGGAAAAAGTGATTTATTTAGTCTCTGATTTCTTCTCAGATATTTTATTTATTTCCCGTGATGAAATTTAAAACTGATGCTTCAGCATCGAATGTCATGAAAGTCAAGTGATTTTAGTGTACGTTGAAGACGTATGCTTTGGCCCATATTTTTTTGAGAGTAGTGAATCTTTAAAAAAAATAGTAAAATAAGAAGATATAGTGGAGAGAGAAATTTTACGATTCGTAAAATGTTGATTGAACTTCATTAAAAGTGTGGAAATGTGTGGAAGCCATTGATTTCTTTTTCCTTTCAACATCATCATCATCTTATGCTCGTCAGGCAACAACAAATCGGAAAAAAGAGAGAGAGAGAGAGAAAAAATAAATAAGAAAAGATTATATTAGAGCGCGAGTGAGTGAAAAAGAAGATAAAAATTAAAATTAAAAAAGAATTTTCGGTGTTTACTTTTGAAGAAATATGGAGTGCCATAAAAATACCAGAAAAAAAATTAATAAGTAATTGTGTGAAACAGAAGTTTTAGTGAGAGACACACCGAGAGATACATATACAATCAATTAAGTCTCGAGAGAAAGAAAAAAAAAGAACGCCAAGGTGATTAAGTGATTAAAGTGTACACGCATAATTAATATTTGCTCTAGTGTAAGAGGAGCGATCTCACAAATCACATTTTCTGCATAATTGTCGTGTGTACATCGTTTACCGTGTGTGTAAATTGTTTCTGCTACAACGGCACTTTCAAAGAAAGCTTAAATTAATCTTGCTTGTATCAAAGTGCTACACCAATTTCCTCTTCACACCTTACTCACACGTCGAAAGAGGAAGAAGTAAAATTTTCCACCTACTCTTCAAGTTTTTTAAAAGCATCCCCCATCACCAGCTCGCTACTCGTGCAAAGTGGTTGTTAAAAATGTGTGCATGGATCAAAGAGAGGGGGAGAAGTCATCATGGAAATTGATGTGAAGCACACTAAACAAAGAAATAAGAGACGGGAGAGAGCCCAACGTATGCAAGCTGAGCGAGATAAGGATGCGGACGGGGTTGGCATTGTCGATAGTGCTGATGAAGACTCAAAGCCCATCAGACCACCCCAGAGACGCAAAAAAGCGAACTTATTTAAAGAGCCATCGCCAATACTCGAGGAAGATGTTGTAGATGGATTTGCAATTTTATCATTTAAAACTTACGAAGATTTAGAGGTGAGACAGCGTAAAATTACTAACCATCGTTATGCGCGAATGAGAGTGAAAACTTTCTTTACACTCACTTTTATCCTTCCTTCCTTCCTTCCTTCCGTACCATTGAAAAAAATGAAAGAGAGAGAGAGAGCTTGATGTACATTAAATGATATTACATTGACTGACGTGAACACATTTATTTTACCGTCATATTTTTAAGAAGCCGTCAAGAGATTATTACAGCAAGATGGAGGAAAACATATTTTTAACATGAGGAACATTTTTTAGAATTATGCCGGGCCAGGTGGCGGTGCTACCAGTTTATTTCAATAGCTTTATAATTGAAGAGATCCTTCGCTTCGAGCATTGTTAAATTTTTGCTTTGTGTGTTAGTGAAAAGCACGCACAAAAAATATTATTGCAAAATTATTTTCAAACATTTCCGACCGCAATGTTATCAATACATAAATCATTTTCTGAAAATATCCTTTCAACTACTTAGCAACTGTTATTGCCTAAACATTAAGCTTCCATCAGTGTGTGTCTGTGGCAAGACATGCTCAAAACAAAAACAACAACGTGAGCAGAAATTTACAAAATCTCTCGGTAACAAGAAAGATACGAAGAAAAAGAAGACGAGAAGAGATTTTTCTGTTAAACTTTTGCATACAACTTTTTTTGGGACTTAGCTCGAGTCAAAGCAATGAAACCGTAACTGTAAATGTCCATACATAAAAAAATTATCTCTTCTTTTTTTGCCTCTTTGGCTGTCTTCTTTTTTTCATCCTCGTACACTTTTTTTGCCTCTCAGTAGAGAGCTCGAAGAGATATAATTGCACATCAAATGAATGTTGATGAAAAATAATAAATATAAATATAATGTACAAAAAACAATAGGCAGAAGAGATAGAAAGAGACCAAAGCAGCAACAACAAAAAAAGAGACCACATGTAATGCTGCATGTAAGAGTGAAAAGAAGAAGATGAATTGTGGTGTACATGTACACATGATGATGATACTAGCCGAGATATATTAAGAAGAAAAGTTCGTCGAACTGGCGTAATTATCATGAGAAATCAAATTTTCTGTCTTTGCCTTCTCTCTCCATTTCGCTCGTAATTGATTAGCACACTTATTGTGCTCAAGCATAAAACTTAATGCAGCGTTTATTAGATTTTTATTTCCTCACTTTATTTGTGCCCTGAAATAATAAAAAATCATTCAAATCACTCATAAATGCAAAATTTGCAATTGACGGTAATGAACTTTTCGAGTGCCTTTAAGCTCTCATAACTTGATCCCATTGACCAATATCAAGTGCTTTGATAAATCTCAATCAATTCTTCTCCATCCGTCTTTGCCATTGTTTGAATCTTGAAACTCACAATCGAGTGAAGTGAATCCCTTTTCAAACAGGAGAGGAAGGGAAATTATTATCCTCAAATCTTTGTGTTTAAATTTCATTTAAAATTCCCTCGGAAGCTATAAGAACGTTATTGATATCATCGCTAAAACCCAAATCTCCATATCCGATGGCACAACAAACACACACAGAGAGTTTTTTATTTTATTACATTTTTTTCCTACACTTCCATTCATGGCTTTTTACAAGGAGGGATGTAGAGAAATGAAAAAACTTTTCCGTACGAAAAGTGATACGTGATGTTCACGATGGAACAAGAATGGAATGTATATTTTTAGTTTTTCCTCACTCACATGCCCGATATTCGCTCTCCTCATATTTTATTCCCAAACAATTTTATTCCTCTCTATCATAATATTGAAGGCGAACATAAAAAAGGCACATAAAATTCACATCATCGCAATATTCGACTCTCTCTCGCGCATACACACGATTTTATAGTATTCAATGTCTAATAACAATTTTTTTTCCCTTTTCTTCTTTTTCGCTTCATAAAATCGAATATAAAATGTAAATATTTACAGTATGCAATTAAATTAGCTAATAAACGTAACGAAAAACGATTATCGGCAATAACTGAATTGACGACTATAATGTTAGAAGATAAGCTACCAAAAATCGATACCGGTCAGATTAAAGAGGAGGGCGACGGAAGAGATCGAGAACGCGAATGGAACTACAAAAATAACAATCATCACACAAATGTAAGTTACACTAATCACTTAATACCACCTCCGTCAAAGACTAGTTCTTTAAACTTGATACTGTGCTTTCTTGCTTGTTTATTGGATTTAAAAGAAATTAAAAAGAAGAAGAAAGAAATCAATTACTTCGCCTTAACAGCCAAACGACGAATGTTAGTTATTAAGTATTTAAAACTTGTAAATATAGGGATTATAACACACAGTTTGTATTTCCTTTTATTGCCCCATTAGTGTCGTTTCTAAATGGCACTGCTGCCTTTTCCATTCATTACTGCTGCTTCATTTCTTCTTGCTCATCTTTTTTACTCCCTTTTTGTGACTGACTGTGTGTTTTAATGAAGCAGAAGGATTTAGGAGCTGCTTAGTGCAAAAGGCTATTAGCATTTAGCTATATTTCTTTCACTACTCCCCAGTCATTTTTCTAATTTTATTACCATTTTCAACAAATAAACAAACCCATCTCACTTCACATCTCTCTTACCCTCTTTATGTTTCTTTTATTCCGTCTCGAACAGAATATTGCATTTAACCACGATCCTGGTACATCTGATGACAGCGGACGTGCCTCGGAACGTCTCACGACATCGTCAGTAGCACAACGTGATCAGGATAGTTCGAGGGATCGATTAAGTGATGTAAGTGTCGCCACAAATAAAAAAAATACTTTTATCCACATGTTATCGCATAAAAATCATCATGTTTCATTCATACACACCCCCTTCAAAATATCTCATGCACATTTTTCTCCCTCTTATCGTTTATAATCCAACAGGCAAGCAGTCGATGTAGTTCAGGAAAAGGATATATCGTAAGTATTATTATCATCATCATCATATTTATTTTCATTCATAGCAGCATCGTTTTAACATATTTTCTGCCTTTTTTTCTTTCCATCTTCTGCAGTGTGATAGCGAGGGCGATGATGATAAGGTAAGCAATAAAATTTTATCCCTTCCTATACTAATACTCTCGTATAAATTGACGGACAAGAAAGCAAAAACAGAAAAGAAATCAGCAAATGTTGAGGATTTCCCATATACTTTTTTCTACCTACTTACACTGACTTAAATGAAGAATTTTCGGAAGGGGGTGGAACACTCAAAATTGTAAAAATTGATAAAAAATCAAATTGATGAAAAATGTTTTTTATTGCGAATGTTCAATCCCTTCGAATTTATCCTTATAAAATTGTATACAAATTAGAAATCCCTCCTTAAGGAGGAAGAAACAAAATTGAATATGCTGAAAAGTTTCTCTAAGAAAAGCAGATTATTATCATCTGAATCCGATCAACAGAAATCCTTACTGCGGTTTATTTTTCTTCTTGCTGTATACGTTTCGCATTTATCTTCATCTCTTCTCTTTCATCGAGCTGAAAAAAAATATCGGACGCAAATAAATGGCTCATAATAATTTTTGTGGGCAAGACTTTTCATTGTAAATTCTAATTTCATTCGACATATGATCTAGTTTTATCGAGAGAAGACATTCAATCCATTATGGCAATGTATCATCATTAAATAAACATAAAATGCTCGAGTTGCACTCAAAACATTTTCTCTGGCATCACTTTACCGAATAATTTTCACTCTCTATAGAGCTTTAAATATTATTATTATTCATTACGGTGAATGAACAAGGTTTAAGTGACTAATTGTAATATAATATAAATCCAATAGCACTTTTTAAATTGCCGCTGCTGCGATGTCGTGTCAGCGTTTGAAGTCTTGGCAACGATGCCAAAAATTCGGTGGGTAGGGGAGTGTGAGAACTGAGAAGAGAAAATCCTGCAATTTGAGAACAGTTTTTTATGTACGCAAAAAAAAATGTTTTGAATTTCGACAGCGTATACACGAGCGAGTCGGAAAAATTTATACGGGAATTACCACAATGGAATGAAATAATCCAATCGAATGCCAAAAACACACAAAGAATGCCGAAAATCAAAATCCATTATTAATAGCACTAATTACGGGTAAATGAGGATACGAGTCTTGGGATGAGAAATAGAGAGAAGAGCAATAATAATTTCAGTTGTATTGTTTTGTTGCTTCAAAGTTCTCTGAAATTTTAAGCCGCATTAAAGAGCTCATCTCAGCTCATCTTCCTGGAAATCCATTTGTTTGCATACACACACACTCTTCAATCCAGAAATGGCTTCGCAAGCCAGTGGCGAAAAGCCAGCAATGTACCACATTTTAAACAACCGCATAATGGCATACACAGAGAAAATTTCATTCAGAACTCAAATTGCATTTATGCGCGAGATAATGGAGAGTGAGAGGATAACAAATTAAATGTACAGAGAAAAATTAATAAACTCTCATGCAAATAAATTAATTTTAATTAATTAAATATTCACATGATAAATTTCTCGCTGTCCAACCAACAAAAAAAAGCGTCAATTAAAACTCTTTTTTAATTTGTTTAATAATTTAAATTAAATGACTCGTTATAATGAAATTGAAAAGAGGCGCGCAACCATAAATACCCATAAATTTAGTTAACATCTATTTTTCTGCCATCTCATGCACAACCACTCGTGTGTCTGAAAGTTAATTGCATGTTCCCTATACGACTCTCTTTAGTGCTTTAACATTCCATATTACGGTAGCAAATCTGTTGCCTGCTTTATGCACATGAATTAAAATTATAATCGACATTCAATTTATAATATTTAGTTCAAATTAAAGTCGAGAAAAATTTTTAAAAGCGGGGATGGTCGCAATTAGTATATTTTAAATTAATTTTTCAAGTCGTCCCACTTCGTGTAGGGAGTGAATTCAATTTTCAAAAAAAAAACAATTAATTAAATGAGAACTGCCTGCTTTTTTATTTTAGAGGACATAACGAATTTTAATTAAGAGCTCACCAGTTTACACTTGATATTTTTTCTGTGGTTAAATTGCTGTGAGCAAATTACAATTATCGCGCAAATAGTTTCGATTAACATCGGTAGCAAAATTACTATTATTACTTTTATTTGAAATTGAACCGCCATGCTCGCAATCGCACGAAACGCAATACAGTAAAAAAGAGAGAAAAGGAAGAAGTAAATTGTCCTTAATTGCGAAATGGCAGTCTTTAAGACTCCCAAAAGAAAGATCGAGAGGCGTAGTTGTCCATTGAGAGATAAAATTTAAATAATGCTCTCTCCTCGCTAACCGCTAAAGGCTGAATGCGTCTTTTTCTTCCTCATTCACCAAAGTCATTTAATATCCAGCGACGACGACTGCACAGAGCTCCCCTTAAAATATTAAATTTTGCCATTTTCTCTGCTCGCCTGCGTGCTATTCTTTAAAATTTTAATTACACCTACTGCCGCCAGGACTGTACGATAGCTTTATGCGAAGGGAGTGAGAAAAGAAAAAGTATGGTTGAGATTGAAATAAAAAGGCAAAAATAAATATGTATTTACACAAGTGGAAACAGCGATAATGGATAATGGTTATAATTGATTTTACTGCTTCGCATTATATGGTTATGGCTTTAACGAGTAAAACAACCTCATTTAATATTATTATTCAGTTTTAATTATCGCGCTAAATTTTAATTCTCAGCTCGTTTGCAGAGAGTTGACTGTTGAAGTTATAATGCCTGCCAATAACGAGTGTACAAAATTAATGTGCTCTTGCTGAATTTTAATAAGTCGCCGATTTTTGAAATTCTTCGAGCGGTTACTCAATCCGCGTACACGGCCCAGTCATTTAGTTTTTTTTATAGTGAGTGAAGCACATAATAATATAATGAATATTGGAGAATGATGATGATAAAAATGTTAATTTTTATTTGTGCTCCTCTCTTCATCTCCTCGCCCAAAACTAACTGGTTGATTACATACTTGTTCGAGTGTATTTGGAAACATACATGAGTATGGCCAAAGATGGTCAATGCTTTCTGGTCATCATCACAATGAGATAAAGTGGTTTCACTTTAATTGGGTGTTGTGGAGAAGAGAGAAAAATTGAAATGTAAAATTAAATGTGCCATGATCCAACTCGAGTGTGCAGACATTCGAATTTAAAAAAATTATTTTTCTGTGTAATTATATTCTGATATTTTAAACCATAAATGACCGCACTTTAGTCTCGAAACATTTTATCAGCACTTAACACAGCCTTCCATTGATCTCTCCATGTTGTGCTGTTAATTTTTTTTATGATTTCGGTTGTAAATTTACCATTTTTATAAACTTTTTTCCTTCTCCATTTCATTTTACTTCTTCAACAACTCTCAACATGCTGCCGTTTTGTGTTGCTCTGGCACACAATGAGATTTTTATATTCTCTCCTCGCCGGATTTTTTTATATTCCTTTCGAAAAAAAAGACTATAAAATACTTCAATATATATTAGCAATTCAATAGCGCGCAAACATATAAGGAGAGACGACGATATAAAAATTAATTTTCACATGTTTATAGTCATACATTTAAAGACAAATCGATGTACGGGCGCGCAACACTTGTAAAACAACGACCATGTTTCCTCTCCAGACGTTGCACGTACACACGAATATATTCATTTAGTCGTCATAGCTTCTGCTCCGGCTGCTGCTACCTTTTACTTGCTGGCTGTGTGGCAAAAAAGTCATGTTATTTTTTTGTTGTCTTAGCAATGTGCAAAAAACTAGAGAGACTGTTATAAAACATAGCGTGCATATGAACAAAAAAATCATTTTGCCCTAGACTTTTACTCTTCAAAACCGCCATGTAGCGCCCCGCTTTCATATCGTCACACACAGCAAGAGGGAAGTAAATTTTTCCCATCTACAAAAAAAATTGTTGTGCCATTGAGGGGATGAAAAACACAACGATATGATGTGAGAAGAAGTCAAAAATAGCGAGGAAGGAAGAAGAAATGAAAAGCACATCATCTCTAAGCCAGTGTGTAGTGAGCATTAAAAAGCATAAAATATCAAAATGGGATTTTTTGCGCTCAAACATTAAACACACAGCACGAGTTGAAATTTGTGTGAGCAAAGCTCTTTTTCAAGCGCGACAACGAGCATTGCAATGCACACAAAAAAAATCGCATGAATTTTAAATCTTTAACTCCCATTTTTGCTCGTTCCTTCATCTCGCACATTTTACCCTAACCAAATCTCACCGACAAAAAAAAGCGCTGAATTCGCTGCTAAAAGCAGTGGAATATATACATTGCAAAAAAATGGGAAAAACAAAATGGGAAATAAAATTCATTCCTTTTTTATGTCCCGTGTACATACGATGATTTTTCTTGTATTTTTTACTACCGCTGTCTTTAACAAGCGACAAAGTGTTAAGAGTCTCTTGAGAGAATAAGCGGAAAATGAGAGAGTTTCGAGAGAAATTTGTTGAGTGGAGGTTGCGCACAAGAGGAAAGAAACTTGTTTCGTACTGATAGACGATTGCGGTGCATGTGGATAGTCCTGATGAAAAGATTATAAATTTTTTAAAACTTTTCATCTTATTTTTTTGTGATGTGAACAAAGAAATTTTTAAAAATTTCTGGAATATTTTTTCAATAGTGAAAACTTCAAAATAATTTTTTATTAAATCCTAAAAATTTAAGAAAAAAAATTAAAATACAACTTTCTATCATAAGTTACACTCAACATAACCCAACAGCATGACTGTATGAGTGAGAGAGAAAACTTACATGTATTTGAAAAATTCCTCACAAAAAACATTTTTCTCTCTCAATCGGAGTTGATCTTTTGTGTCGTGCAGTCGCTTTCGAAACTAATGGTTTTTAAAGTATCGGAAAAAATTTATAAATAAAGTTCTAAACGTTTCTCGAATCACTCCAAAAAAACTTACAATTTTAAATCGCAATCGAGAGCACTGAAGTATGAAAGCAATCTAAACGTAATAGTTGATTAAGTGTCGATGTATAGTCGTGTTCAATTTTTTATACACATACTGTTCCCCTCGAGCATTTCTTGGATTACTCACAACAGGCAATCTCACTTTTAAAATTTCGTCCATTGCATAATTTTTATTCCGGCTGCTGGATAACAATGAAATTTTGAATATTATTGGATTAATAGTGAAATCAATTGTGGATGCATGTGCGCAAACGCTCCTAGAATCAAGTGAAGTACATAGAGTGTACAGAACGTACAAAAAAGAGAGCGACCGAAAAGAATGAAAATTAAGGAGCTTTCTGTGTGTTTCAATATTAAAATTTAAATTGAATTTTTATTCGGTGTACGAAAAAAACCGTGCGCAACGAGTCAAGAGAGAAAAAAAGTTTAACCGTCATCGCTGTTGGTATTTTACATGTAAATTTTATTATTCAAGGTGCATTTTTGTGAAAAGGAAAAAAAGTATATTGAAATTAAATTAAACGAAATAAAAAATTCCTCCACGGAGATGGGAAAAATTTTAATAATGTGAAGAGGCAAAAAAATAAATGTAATAAAGAATCCTATAAAAACCAATGTCGGTAATGGGATTAAGTTCTTCAGTGAAAACATATTCAAGCAGAAGATTTTCGTACAAATAACAACGACAGTGATATATCCGAGAGTTGAAAATTGCCATGCCGAGAGTGCAAAAGAAGAAAGAATAAAAAAATAAATTCTCTCTCGACGAAACGAGTGAACGAGCTCGTACAACCTTTTCTGCTCCTCTTGCGTCAAATTAAAAGAGATTAAAAAGCATAATAGGAATAACAGAAGCATTATAATAATACCATAGACAACATGCAATGCCATGAAAATTTCTGCAGAATTAAAATTCAATGAGGATTGCTATCTTGATAGAGGCAGAAGAAAAACGGTAGAAGTGAAAACAATCCGAGAGGATACATAAAAAGTGTGTGTGTATATGTGTGTGTAAATGCGAGCATATTCGAGAGTGTGTCGGTTTCTTTCTCCCAAAGAGCGACAACATTGTGCGCTATCTCGAGATCTAGTGATTTGCTCAACTAGTTTATTATAAACACAAAGCAGCAGCTTTGCACAGCAATTTTATACACAGAGGATTACAGTGCCCTTCGTTAAACACGAAGGGTGCTATTAACAGGATACCAAAATAGCGATTATAGTACGAGTCGAAACGTCCGATTCCCCCAAGAACCAACAACAGCAGGGTTCGGGGGATGTCGCTGCACCGAGTCCAAAAGCTGGAAAGCAATCTGACTCGCCGCCGATCGTTTCACAAGCTTCAACGGCTCCCAAGCAGGTAATAAAAGAGCGAATAAAATTGTCACTTAAGTGTGTATAATGCAGAAGATTGAATTTCAATACCTTTGACTTTCAACGATGTGTCACTCTTGCTCTCTCTCATCCCGATTTTAAATGGTTTAATTGATAGAGTCATGGTAACGGAGATTTATATTTTTTTGCACCCCATTAAAAGTTAAATGAGGGAAAATAATACGTTCGACAAAGAGGGGAGGGATAGTGCATATAATGGAAGAAGAAGAAGAATTTAAAAAGGGGTTAATTTGGAACAAGGACTTCACCCCTCGACTCACACGCACGATTTTCAATTTCATTTTTGCCGGCCGGCATGAAAAGAAAAAACATCAAAATGTACACATATTTTAAAATTATTATTATAAGCAATAAAAAACGAGGGGGAATTGAACACAAATTTCAATAACTCAACGCCTGAGGGACTGTTTTCACATGCATTTGTTTCCTCTCCCTCCTTTTGCGTACTTTAAAAACCAGTAGCACATAACAAAAAGTGAATTAGTAACATTGGTTAAGAGCTGCGTGCTTCTTTTGAACTGCTTTTAGGGTTCTCACTCTCTCCTCGCTCATTCTCATTCACTTCTCATCCGCACTCACTCACTCAAACAGGCCTATTATATCCTCTTAATGTGTGTAATTCAAATATAAATAAACAACAACTGATCGACATCCGAGAGTGCGAGCGAAGGGTTATTTGAGCACTTACTCCATGACGGCAGCGTCGGCGAAGGCAAAACAAAATATATTAAAGTCTTATTCCACATTTAAAAGTAATATGAACATGAAACTTGCTGCTCTTTGGGATATTTGATATATATTTTCAGAAAACAAAACACAATCTCAAAATACAATTTCCAGATATATGAGTTTCCAAACCGATATCAACAGCAATAAAAATAATACAACTCGAGTGACTAGGTGGTTTATTAAGAAATTTATAGAAAATTTAAAAAATTTACTATAAACATAAAAAATACAAAATTGTCATGGCATAATTCATCTAGTCACCCTAAGCCATCAGCAGGAATGAGTGAAGAAGTAATTTAAAAATGTGAAGCATTTGTAGTGAGATATAATAAAATTGTTAGTTCTCGAGTGAGAGAGAGAGAAACACAAGACGATACATGGCAATGAACATTGTGCAAGATAGTGATGCATGAGGAGTTGAGGGGTACAACATGATGGCATTGCACGAGGAGGAAGAGAGAAAGAAGGAAGAATGTGAAAACGTAAAGAGATTTGTAATGGCAGAGAACTCCAATTACTACCTCTGGCTTGCATTTAACATTTTCCTTCTTCTTATTTTCTCCTCGCCGAGTCAAAAAAGGTAAAAGATACGACAAAGAGTATCGTATCGCATTTTGCGAAAGCAAGCTCCGTTCAGGAACATGAACAACCAAAAGGAAGATCAAAAGAATGGATGTGGAATGAAATGTAAAATGAAAACGTTTATTATAAAGAAGTAAAAGGAAAACAATTTAATATTATTGCAATTCTTATGTCTGGCTGACTCTCAATATAATATTAAATGATTTTAAACAGTTCTCGCGAACGAATTGCGAGGCAGCCATTAAGCCCGAAAAAAAATAAAATAAAGGAAAGAAAAATCGCGCGCATACAAAACGACGACAGCGAGATATACACACAGAAAATCGCGAATTTATCGCTGCCATGAAATGAAATTTTTATATTCCAAGTTTTGTGCTCATTGTTCGAGTCCGTAATGAATATAAAATATGTGGTTCCGTATAATGCATACATATGTCGGATAGGCTCTCTTGTGGCGAAGCTTTTTTTTTGTGCATACACAAAATTGCCACAGCTACTTACGACATTCACAGTTGGAGAGAATGCAAAAAAAAATCTCGAATTCGATGGCAAACCAAATCAGATGGAAGGCAAAAGATTAAGCACGAATATAGCACTCTTTTTTTTCGAGAGTGCATCAGGGGATGAGAACTTTTCATTATAAATATCTCTTGTGAATATTCGATGAGAACACGCAACTGCTCTCCGATATATAAAAGGTGGAATAAGAAGTTGAGGGATTCTCGAAGGCAATTCATATTGATTATTCCACTCATGTAACAATATATTACATCCCATTACCATAAAGAGCACTGTTTGAGCTGAAAGCATGAAGAAAAAGCAATGCCAATAATATTCAAATCACGCAAATAGTTTCTTTCCCCTTTTTTCCATTCACTCTCTGGGCATTAATGCGGAATGCAAATAAGTCAATTTAATTATGATGTTTTTTCGAAGACATTCTCAATTGCTATGCCTGAGGAACGAAATAAATTGCTACTTGCTGCTACAGAGCATTCATCTACTGGGTGCAAAAAGCCATGCATAACTACACAAAAAAAACTTTTAAAAATTTTCCTCTCTATTTTTATTGAGTCCTGCTAGAAAGGATTAAACTAATTTTTTTAAGTTAAAAGATTATTTAAATATCTGTGGGAAAAAATATTGCAATCACATGTGTTTTCATTTTGTGTAAATCAGAGTAAATAACATGATCCACGATTTATAGTAAAATATGAAAACTTTTCTGTGAGTTTATAAAAAAAGAGTGGAAAAAACTTTCAACTTTTGTTTGCCAGCAAAATGACCATTTAACTTTTTTCTCTTCATTCTTAATTTAATTGCCGTCGTATAAGGGGAGTAAAAACTATTTCTGCAATGTCTACATTTTTACCGTGTGGAATGCAATGTTGTTGCCATTCCATTTTCGTAAGCACCATGGCGATTTGGAATGGCCGTTTATTTAATTTACTCTTCCTTATTGGAGTGCTATTGGACATTCTTTCCTCTGGAATTGTTTTTTTATATGTGTCGCTTTATTCAATAATAATAATAATAAAAGAGGGAAGGTGCAGTGGATCGTAAATGAGCGGAGAGCGCATATTATCATTTATCAAATTGCAATGAATGCACATTGTGTGCTAAAAAGACCATTGCAGGCGAGAGAAAGAAGGCAACAGTAGTCAGATTGCTGCGAGTTGATATCATTAAACTTAATTTATGGGGAAGCAAGAAAAATAAAATAAACGCGCATGAACATGAAAAATGTTCTGAAATTATCCAATCTTTAATTATTTTCTTACTCTTCTCACACTCTCTACACGTACATAATTGAAAAGACGTGCGGGGAAAATGCATCATTGACAATGTCAAGTGGAGAGTCGCACCTCCTTAATCTCGCCTAGAATCATTTGTGTAATTTACAATCGTGATTTGTAGCAAGGAGGAAAAAACGAGAAAATCAACTACAGCAGCGGCAAGAACGTCGTTAATGATGGCTATAAAAGTATAATTTTCATATAAACGTGTATATGGTTAAGAAAAAAATAAAAATATTTTAGCTTCGAAAAGGCAAACACGTAAACTTAAATGCTATAATTAAAATGATTCCTTCATGGTGCTTTTATATGCTGACAAAAAGTGCCAAACATGAGAGCTCCTTCACATTATTCCGATCATGTCCCGCAATCATCATCAACAATGCCTTCCATGGAATACTGAACACTCAAAAAGCGCAACGCTGAAAAAAAGGAGAGAGAAAAAAATTAATTTTATTCGGAGCGATTGCCGGAATTCTTTTTTTTTTGTGTATATGCGCGAATTCCACTGAAGTCCGAGTCACAGCAATAAAAATTTATTAATTCGATTCGACGAGGTTTGCAGCAGCATATTTTCATGTATTGCGAGTTGACTCGAAAAGTATTTCTGGTGAATGCAATTTTAAAATTCCGAGTGCACCTCTCGGACTCTCTCTCACTCACTCATCGAACATAAATCTCGAGCATGACATGGAAAGACTGACAAAAAAATCACTTCTCTTTTTTCATCTGCGCTGCCTCGAGGGCAAAATATTTATTATTTGCTCAAATAACTCTCGAAACATGCCATACAATAATCTTAGCATTCAGTAATAAATTCAATTTGTGTGCGTGACATATAAGCGATGGCATATTTTATCGTCTTTTGATGGCAGCAAAAAATGTGTACACAAGAAAATAAAAATTTAATGAAAACATTTTTTTTCGGAGAGGCGCGAGAAGAAAGATACACTGCATGAATGTATGAAGGCGAAAGAAAAATAAACTGAAAGGAGATTTCAATTTTAAAACAGACAAGAAAAAAGAATTAAACGAAAATTAATTTTCTCGCACGTTAAATGACTGCGGTTGAGACATAAAAAATAAAGCTTTTATGTCAACTTCGAGGCTTGTTAAACTAGTTGGCGGTGCCCGTTTTCAATTAGCGACATTTAATAATGATGTATACAATCATCCATGATGATGATGATGTTGTCGTCGACGATGTGTGTACGACACATATTATTTGTAATGCATTCATTATTAATCCCAACTTCCGATTCAATAAGTCCATTATTAATAGTTTTCAACTGCATGCGAGGCTGATTTACGACAAAATGGCAATTGTGGCAGTCATGACAATGTAAAATTAGCTGCACAAGCAAGCACGCTATCAACAAACATAAAGAAAATAGTTACATAGTCGTGTCGTTAAATTCCACATCACAGCGCTAGTGGATTTTATGTCTGTGATGTCTCTCGCGCTCTACTCTCGATGTAGAAAAAAAAGAAAAGAACATCTATAAATAAAAGTTTGTCTTTTATTACAAGTCAAGAATGAAAAATATCTATTTAAACTCTGTTTGAAAGTCATGCGAAAGGAAAAATCTCGTTCGTCTTTTTTAAAAATTGTTTTTTTACAACTTTTTCTTCTTCTCATGTCGTCTCACTGTCAATTGCCCGAATAACTTATTTCTTTTTTATTGTCTCTCTTGAAATGTGTTTTTCGAAGCTCCCCACACCGCTGTGATCGATACTTTTTCGAGTATAAAAATGCATCAAGGGGGTCTTGTAGACTACTTACATGCAGAGACATTCTCAGATGTGCTTAATTTATTTATGCAATCCTTCTTCTTGATCTCAATATATGCATTTGGTGAACTCAGAGTGGGCGATTGTCAATTCCAGAGAAAAAATTTTTTAACGTACTTTTAAGTTTTGAATTTAATTCATTTAAAATCCAACATTTGAACTTTCATGTAGTCCAGGAATTTAAAAATTTGTAACGTATTTAATTTTTAAAATTCAGTAATCTTATGAGTTTATTGGACTTGACTTCTTCATTCTGACTCATCCACAAAAGTGCTTACACAGTCTTTCTTTGAACTTCTTATACTCATTCGTTCGTGTACATGATAGCACTATTTCATCTCTTCAACGACGTCTTCTTTATTTGATGGCAAATGATCTGACAGAGTGAAAAAGATTTTCATTTCGCTCTCACTGAGCGATGAGATGCGACATTATCTACCACTTTTTTATTATCGTCGACAGTATTTTTTTTATTTCTTTCTTTTCGACTAGATGAGATTTTCGTCAAGTACATAAAAAATATAAAGTTTGAATGAAAAAAAGAGTAGTAAAAAATGACTTTGCAACAACAAGAAGTACGATGTGCTTTGGTGTCGAAAGGGAAAATTTTCTCTCTGTGTTTCTTTTTCTGAAATAAGAAAAAAAAATACAAAATTGAAAGAAGTATTTTCACAGCTTAAAATCATTTTAGCGTAGCGAGACGAGGGAAGAAGAATTTTAAATATTTTAATTCAATTCCAATCTCTTCTTCATTCGCTCGTTTGTTTTCTACGGCTTTGTGAACATAGAATAAAAAATACATTTAATTTTATTTTACCCTCTTGTACAATTTAACCGCCGCAAGCAGGCAAGCAGCTCTTTTCAAAAGCATACATATATTTTTTTTCTATCTACTCGCTGTGAGAGCTCATTGAGTTTAATTCGTGTCTGTTCTTTGTGGCAAATTAAATGACTTCGCTTAAGTAATTTGACTTTGTTAGCTACGACCATTAATTTTCTATAATCTTTTTTCTCACTTTTCTTCTCTCTCTCTCTTTCCTTTTTCCATTAATTATGCTCGCTCACGTGTGTTTGTGTGTTGTAATGTTGAATATGAAAAAACATGTGTTATGTGCACAGGCATCCGATGGTGGATCGACAACGACCGCATCGACTTCTGCTGCGGTGGTGCCGAGAAAGTCTATCGATACATTCCCAACAATCGGAGTGCCACTAGCCAATGGCCTTAGTGTCAGCCCATTGAGTCCATGTCCTCCAACTAATAATAGCGGTTCAGCACCTCCTGCTCCAAGCCCGGCGCCAGCTGCTTTACCTCCACCTAGTCTCCCCTATACAAGTCCGTCACCACTGCAGGTAAGACTTCGCACATCGTCACTTCAACACTTTAACTGTTTATTAATTTTTTTTTCTTACAAAACTATTCGCGAGATTTTTTCACACACTTGAGACTCACTCTTAATTACTTAATTACTTATTACCGCTGTCTCAATTAATTACTGCCTGTGATTTCAATTGCGATTGTTCTCTGTACTGAGAGAATGGAAACTACCAGTTGAGATTTCGAGTGGAGTCTCGATTCGAAATATAAAAAAAATCAAGTAGCAAAGTGGCAAGTGGTTAATTGTAAATTGATAGTGTATAATTTGTAAATAACTCCACACATTTGTACATGTTAAATGTCAAATAAACAGCTGAACAATTGTGTATCATTGAGTGAGCATAGCATGTTTATGATGGGGGAAGAAGAAATTTGTAACTAGAAAAAAAATCATTTGCTCAATGCCGGAACGAAGTGCGCTCAATTTGTTATCGAAGACAGGCCATAACGCAATCATGTTACTTCCATACAATTAATTTAGAGAGAGCATCATCGTGGCCGTTAAGCATTTCCGCATTCATGCGTGACAAAATTAACGGATCATTGCCCGGTCGCCGCTTGTCATGCAATCGTATAGCGTAAGAGGATGTTTATATTTTCAATTTGAAATGTGTGCCGCTCTCGTTTGATTTCCCACTCAATGCGTCCCATCACAATCAATGTGCAGCAATATAATCGTATTAAATAAACATTTACAACTCTGTACAGTCCATTAATGAAACAATAATCATAACAATAATGCCGCACAAATTATAAATATAAAAAAGAAAAGTTCAGCTCCCTCTCGGTTGTGCTCTTTGCGTTTTCATTAATGAATACCCTTGAATATTTTATTACTATAATAATGTCTCTCTCTCTTCCATTCTCATATTTTTAGATCGTATAATGTTTATTGTTGATACAAAAAAATGAACATAATAATATTAAATAGTGACTGTCGCTCTCACTCACTTTCTTTTACTACTCTCTCACTCACTGAAAGCCTTGTAAATTAAACCTTAAAAACATCTACACACACATATAATGCCATCCATCCACTTTTTTATTATCATGATATTGATGTCAATAAATCTTTTTATTGCTTGCTAACGCTTAACGACATACACTTGAAAGAGACTCGAGAAGGGGGCGAGTACACAGTAAAATGTATATTTTTTTCTACATTACAATATTCTGATGCATTAGAGGAGATATGATTGAGATAAAAAAGGGAGAAACTTGATAGAAAAATATTGTGAACTAAACGATTTATCTCTTTTTCTTGATCGCAAGCATGTTTTATCATTTTTATTAAAAAAAAGAGGGATATGAAAGAACCGCAAAAATTTCCTCCCCTTGAATGCGAGTTCTCGTGAAGAAAAATTATCTGTGATTTGAGTTTTAGACGTTGTGTGTGTGTTTGTGCGAGTCATAAAAATCTATATAGTTATACCCGCCATTAACTGCTTCTGGGCTAATGACAAAGTAAATGATGTCGTAAAAATAAAAATAAAATAAATATAAAAAGTCTCAAGATATTTTTCTTCATTCTCATATATTTACGTTGCGCTCTTTTGTAATCTTTTTATTTCTCTTGTGCCTGTTTATATTATTTTTTTATTACAACCATGAGGGGACTGCCTCATGCACACTTAACTGCCGCTTTTATAATTCATTTTATTTTAATAACCAACACCATAATCATTTAAGCGAAACAAACTAGAAAAATCTGAGCTCATTCATCATTCCGATGTTCGCTCGCACATATTTAAGCTCGTTCATTAAAACATTATGCTACGACACTTTGCTATTACTTCCTTTTTATACAACATGAGTGGGAGAGAAATATCAATTAACACGAGAAGATGTGCACATCGTCATCATGATCATTTATTGACTTTGCATACGAGAAGGAGACATCAACTGTGTGTGAAACAAGAGACGAACGAAAAATATCAAGATAAATTTGCCATAAAAATTTAATTAAATTCCATTAAAAATGTAAATCGACATCGACATAACGAGCGAGTGAGAAGAAGAGCACAGCAGCGATGGCAGCGAGGATGATGATACTATAAAGTGAATAACGTTCAACTTTTTCAAACAATTTTCACCCCACGCTATCGCTTCATAAAATTCCCAAAGAGCTCGAACGAAGGATTTTAAAGGGGGATTATTTGTTAATTAAGTGACACGAGATTATAGAGATACGATGATAATCATCAGAATACAATTTTCATTGGATTATTTGAGCGCTGCTGGAAAATCGATAAAATGGAAATTTACATAAAGTCGATAAGTGCGCTAAAGATTTGTTTTTTAATTTAAAAGAAAAAAACTTATTATATTATAACGAAAAATTTTAATTTTAAAAATCGTGAAAAATTTAAATTTTTGAATGTCGTTCCTGAACATTCTACTAAGAAAAAAAGTCCATTATCGTCTCTTAAAATCTTCTTTTTGGTTGGCTTGCACCAGAAGAGCTTCTCGATTTCGAAGTGGCGTTTGTTAATTTCACAAGAGTGTAACATCAAGAGTTTGCCTTTTATTTTTCTGTTCGCTTCTCTCCTTCGCATCCTCGAACGTTTGGCTAAGAAGATGGAAAAAAATTTACGCTTTTTTGAAAAGCTAAGCACTTTTGTTATAAGAGTCATAATATTCTCGACACATACACAATCCATTGCCAGTACTCGAGTGTGGTGTGCGGTGAAAAGATGAATAGGGTAAAAAAAGCACTCGAAGAGTAAAATTATTCAATCTGCAAAGTAATTAACAAGTTTCCTAATGGCTGCCTGTGTACTTCACGCGAGTACAAAATAGTACATGATTCTTTCTTTCTCACTCACTCAAATAATTCATTTTTTATTCATCTCCGTGCTCTTTTTCATCTCCACTCATCCACTTTGCCATGCTTCAACCGCTTCAACTCACTCTTGTCATCAACCCATCTCAGATATATACATGAAGAACGACTATGATGAGTCTCGGTTAGTTACGCGAGAGAGGAGACGATGGAAGTAAAAAAAGGTGGATTTGTTAAGCAAACAGCAGCATCACAGTTGCTCCTTAGGCATCATCGAGGGAGCGAAAAAATAAATTTATGAGATAAATTCCGAGTTGAAAGAAGAAGTCATTAACTCTAAACAAACAATATATTAGGCGTAGGAAAATTAATTTATTAACTATTTAATTAGTCAAAAAATTAGCGTTTTTCTTCTCCTCACTCACGCGCGCGGTTGTTTCGACTGGTTTTACGGGCTGCTATGCCGTCAAAAAGATTTAACATGACGGCATTTTATTTATTTATTTTAAACACACCGAGGCAACATTCTTTTCCATCACATCTCTCTCACTCACTCACTCCTCCTTTTCTTAATGCCTCAAATGCTACTGCTACGGTGTAAATTGTTGGCAAAGTGCCACTGAATAATCACGAAAGAGACATAATATTATTTTAAAAGCGACTAGTTCGAGTTGAAAGATGATATTAAGCGATACTTTTCTTTCTGCTTTGGCAGCAGCCGTTCTGGCAAAGTGAAAGAGATGAAAAGGGGGATGACAGAGAAGAATGTTGATAAGGAATTTTTTTCGTCAAAAGCAACCGAGCGTAGACGGATAATTAGTAGCTTGTTAATGAAGTGTAAAAATATCTCAAGTCATAATAAATTTCACCAGAGTCACTTCCCTTTTGACGTGGCACATTTATGCCGCCGCAAAAAAAAGAAAACAACTGACAGAAAAATCGTGTAAATTTTAATCATTATTATTTCAAGTTAATTTAATATTATTATGTTGTTTCAACTGATTAATCTCACATCAACAACAAATTCGAAATGACTCTTAATAATAGGCACCGAAAGGCACACACATTAAGTCGACACGGAGAGGAAAATATTTAATTTTTATCAATTTTCCAAGAATTAAATAATTCAAACCTTTAAAAACAAAATTTAAATTAATTTTATTTTTTATAATTTCATCAAACTTGAGAAATGTTTGAAAAAATATTTTTTTCTGCGTGTATCGTGAAAAAGCTACAGACGTTGAGAAGAGACGTAATAATGGCAGTAATAATGCGAAGGCATACTTAAGATTTCATTTGTGATCGTTTAGCGGAGAGTGGATGAATATGGCTTATTTGTCACATGGATTTTATCTCTATGAATAATAATAATATTATTAACGAACTATGCCACTTAAGACAGCGATCATCTTCATAGAGACATGAGAATAATTTTATTCTCCTATTCTTTTTTGTTTTTGTTCACAGACGATTATAAAGTTTATTAGCCAATAATGAAATTTAACAACTTAATGATGATGATAGCGATGACCATCAAAAGGCATCTAAATGGAGGAGAGAACAAGAGAGAACTCGAAGATGGATAAAAAATGTTTTCTTTGATCGCGCTCTTATAGCCGAGAGCTCTAAATGATGCTCCTACAGTATTTGTGGTAAAAATGATCTCGCCACACTGTGCGCCGATGTCGATTGACTATATAATAAATTTCATATTCACGTGGAACAGGTTTTCTCCAGACTCTTTACCTTGGGGCATGCATTTCTCTCACATACACTCAACTTACTTATATATCGCTTCCACGTCGTCGACAATGATCGAGCAAAAAAAAGAAAGAGTTTCTTAAAACACATTTTCGAGTGTTTACATAGCGTGTGGAATCAAACATAAATATTTCTCGAGTGCAAACATATGATGAAGAATCTATCTAAACAGTCATGTCTACATAGATTCTCCGACCATATAAAAATAATATAAATAATAATAGTACAATATAAAATATCTTTTTGAAAGAGGAGAAAGAAGAAAAAGTTTTGAACAACAGCAAGAAAAAAAGTCTTACCAAGAAATGAATGAAGGCAGAGCTCGACGAATGTTAATAGTCTCACCCCATTGAAAATGAGTAGCACAAACAAAGTGTTATTTATGTTCATTATTAGTATGTTGGTGTGTCTTGTTAACGAGAATTGTTTATTCATTGATAATTGATTCAATTCATATTAAAATTTTTGACACCTCCAAGCGAGTTGGAATTTTTCTTCTTTTCGCTTCACAATGAATTTTATTTCAATTCAAACCTCACGAGTGCGTCCATATATATTTGGTCAAAAGTCGACACAATGTGTGATTTGTTTAATTTATTTGATAAATGTTTTTCGAATTTCCTTCAACATTAACGTTGAAATTTTAATCTTTCGCGGCACGTCCAAAATGAGCTGAAAAAAATTATTTTTTAAAAATGGACATAATTAGGGATCCTTAATTCACCGGTGAATGCGATTTCGGTGATCACCGGTGAATAAAATGCCGTCACCGGTGATCACCGGTACACCGGTGACGACTTTTGACCAACATTTCTGAAGGAAAAAACTACTTTTCGGCCATTTTGGAAATTTTTATGGACCAATTTTTAGATACTTTTTTTGCTTTCCATATAAATTATAAAGTTTAACACTAAAAAAGTTAGGTTTTCTTATTATTTGTAGAAATTTTTCTTTCTTATTAATTGATGAATCAAACTTCTATCTTATCAAAATATCTCTACAAATTTTTAGGATTTTTAAAGTTTTTAAAGTTTGATAAGATATCAAACTAACATCTTAATTTGTTGTCTTTGAACAAATATTTTAAAATAAGCCCACTTACTAAAATGTTTTTCACTCATTTAAATTATTAGTTTTTTTGGGTATGAAATTTTTTGATTATTTATCTAAAAAATTCTAAATATTTAAATGACAGAAGAAACTTTTTGTAAGTTCGCATATTTTGAACGAATTTTGTAGGCCATTAAATGTATTCTATAATTTCTAAATTAAAAATTACTAGTTTAAAAAATTTTTAGGTTCAAAAAAATCTCAAAAAGTATAGAAAAATGTATCCATTTCGTCACCGGTGTCACCGGACAAAAAATCGGTGATCACCGGTGACGAAAAGTTTCGGTGATCACCGGTGATCACCGTACCGGTATTCACCGTGAGGATCCCTAGACATAATCAATTTCAGCTCATAAATTCCATCAACTCGCCAACTGTTGAGGTAGAATGAGCTTGCGATCACCGACTCTGTGAATATACGATGCGCATATAAATATCATTTTACTACTTTATATGGAGTGAGACACTCAATCTCGCAGCTATCAGACCATTTATAATTCAAGTTTCTTTATCGAACGCTATTAGCATAAATTTAAATCACAATTTATTTTACTGCGACTCTGAATCACGTTGAGATTGTTTTTTGCTTCTTCTTAAAGTTCCCTTTTAAGACTTAAGAGCGATGTACAACACCTCAATTAAAAAGAGTTAATATTTTGTCATGATTTTTTGTAAAAATATTTTCATGCGTGTAAAATTATTTTCAATTATTTTAATAAAAATTCACCTGAGTGTCCAAGCCCCTGGTCAATTTAATGCAAAATAACTTTCATGCTTATAAAATTAGTTGAAAGGAACATACATAATTGTTGCAGCGATATTTGTCTCGATTATGTGATCATAACTTTTACGTTAAGTAAATTAAGCGACCAAAACAAATCCGTAAATTGGTTAAGTGCAACTCATGCATGAGACGACGATATTAAATTTTGTTTATGGCTCAATCAGGCACTTCAAGCGTGTACAACTAAACTGTGTATAAGGTTGTAATAAAGTTTTATCCATTTTTCACCACCACCACACGCTTTTATAGTTGCTCGCATTTGTGTCAAATTAACAGGGAGAGAGAGAGAGAAAAAAGTTTTTACAAGAAATTGAAATTGTTAAGCAACTCTCTAAGATTGAGGAACGTGTACATGGTTGTAAGAAATTTCAAACTCGTGTTTGAAAAGGAAAACTTAATATTTAATCGGTAGCGAGTTATAAAGATGTTGCGCATTTCATGGGAGGAAAGGATGATAACAAATGGTGATTTAAAGCCATAAAAATTTATAAGCGCATGTTTATAAATTAATAAATAAGAAAAGCAGCAGCAGATAAAAAAGTCATAAAATAAGTTAAACATGCGTGACTCGAAGCTTGCTCTCGCAGCCAGTCTTAAATTTTATTTTCTTCGTTTTCATACTCCACTCGCATATTAACATGTATGGGCGATAAGTTGAATACATTAAGTTCATACTTACGAACATGAAAGGAGCAAGAAATAAAGTTTTATGTAAGATGAATGAAAATATAAAGAGCTGACATGCAATGGTGCTTTCTCGTCTGTCTCTCTCTTATTTAAGAACAATTGTGTGTATCATGTTTGTAGCGAAAGAGCGAGCGGCATGACATGCAATATGCATATGATAAACGAAAGTCTCGTGTGCAAACGGACGAAATGAATTATTTATGTGTGCTAACAACTCTTGACTCTTTCTTTCTTTATCTCTCTGACACAAACACTCATATTTGTCTCTTTTTCTTTTGCAGGTCACTAATGAACCTCTTAACACACATCTGACATCATTACCGAATCATGTTGGATCACATCAGAGTAATGGCCAAACGACGAGTACAACGGCAACGATACCGAACGGCAAGGTACCGTCCTCGGTGGCATCTTCGACTGTGAATAATAAAATACCCTCAACAAGCGCCAGTACATCCACGTCACTGTCTTCACCAAATGCAAAACAATCGATGGCTTCATCGCCCTCGGCGACATCTCCGATTGGAGGAGTGGCAGTCGCGAACACTACAACAACCGCTTCAAGTAAGAAACATTCGCCAACGATATCGAATTTATTAGCACCGACAACAAGCACGGCAAGTTCAACTACTGTGCCGGTGTCAACGAATAGTGTAACTGCAATTCCTTCGCCTGTCTCATCGACATCTTCCCTCTCGTCAATCTCAATACCCTCGCGATTGGGATCATCAACGCCACCCGTCACCACTCCAACAGGCAATACGAATGTAACAAATACTCCATCATCGTCAGTGGCTACACCTACAACGAATTTACAGTCACCCGCTATCTCAACTCAACCGCAAATGCATCCGCATCCGGGACTAGAGCATACGATGCAACAATTAGGCAATTCTCCCTTACTTTCATCTCATCCTGCAGCTCTAGGATTACCACCGTCTTTAAATGGACCTGGAAGTATGCCACATCATCTGATGGGACTCGGTTCGCTAGGGCCACTCGGTCATATGCCTTACAGAGCAATTTATCCTTATGGGCCACTGTACTCTCCTTACGGAATGCCTCATCATCCATATGGAGCAATGCCTCCGACGCCAATTCCACCATCTGCTCTGTCGCCGCGCTCTCTAGAAAATCGACGAGACTCATCACCTCTAGTATTATCTAAACCAATTAAACCCATAACGCCCAATAGCAATTCACAACCCTCAAATAATTCTCAGTCAAGTAGCAATAGCACAACACCAGCCGGACCAAACACAGCGACTACAATTTCTCCTCGAAGTTTCAGTCCTAGGGAGAAGGATAGTTTTAGGTAGGTTATTATATTTTAGAAAATTGATTTGAAACTAATTAAAATTTCTAGTGTAAATAGTTTATCATCAAAGTCATCGGCAGCCACGCCTGGCTCTTCTGTGATACCTCAGTCACCTTTGACAGCTCATCCGAGCAGTTCATCTCTACTAGCACCATATGTTAATGTGGCTGGGCAACCACTTACAGCGGCAAGTTCAGCCTCAGGCATTTATCCAAGCTCTAGTCTACCATATCCAGCTAAGATTCCCAGTCTAATTGCACCTCCATCATCGTGGCCTCATCCTTCTGCGCACCCCTCAAGTGTCTCATCTCCAGTCACAACGATTGCCGGTCAAAGACAAACGCAATCGATTCCTGCATCGAATACATCGTCGCCGTTCACAGCGACGCCTTCATTTACGGCTCCATTACCTCCTCCACCTGCCGTGCCAACGACTGTTGCTTCAGTGAACTCTCTTCCATTTTCGGCTGAATCACTATTGACAAATAAACGTAAGACGCTTAAAATAATTTAATCTCTATTTATTTATCACATCATTATTATTAGCTGATCAAACCGACTTGTTGAGGCGTGAATTGGATAGTCGATTTTTGGATAGAAGCGGAATGGGTGTGCCAACATCACAGTCAAACCAATCAAGTGTGGCATCAGCAATGCCAACTTCGAGTGCTCCCTCAACGCAAACATCATCGCCCGGAAGTGCCAATCAAGCGGCTTCTCTTCAGCAATCACCCTCCTCTAATTTGCCATTCTTACGGCAAGAATTACACCACCATCAGCATCAACATACGCACTTACATCAACATCAGCACCAGCATCAGGGGATTTTGCCAACAGCACCCGCTGGATCGCTATTTCCGCCGCCTCTCTTCAAGGACATTCCGAAGATTGGTGCCGGTGATTCACCCTTCTATCGCACAGCTCCCTTAATGGGCATGCCACCCTATTCGGCATATCCGTCAGGAATGCTTCATCCGGGTTTAAGTGGACCCACACAGTTTGTGCCTCCTAGTCATTTACAGTCCTTTGTGCCGAAGGTGAGTTGACTTCTTAAGCTCATTATAGACGTTAAATGTGTTGAATGTTATTAAAACATAAATATAGCGAAGCCTGATAAATATATATTTAAAAAGTGACAGTAAAACACTAAATTTAGCGCCTTGAAAGGTTTCACCTTATATTATTTAAATAGCTCGCAACGTTGTCGCCGATGACAAGATGATAAAAGCTTATGACATGAATTGATTTATTAATTAACACGAAATTTGCCACCATAAATTTCATGCGAGGAAAGAAAAAATATGTATTTTTTAATAATCACCGAGATAATTTGTAATTTGCTTGTCTACACACGCTTCCAGTCACTGCCAAGCCTCTTATTATACAACCTCTCTCTTATCAGCTCGTAAATCATCGCAGTTAATTAATTCATCAAATAGACAAGCTTCTATCTCATTCAACAACAACTTACATTTTCAATATGTGTTTTCATACCATTTGAATATCAAATATCAATATTATAAATTCATTTGATGTTATTTGCTTTTGTTTATTTTCATGTAATAATCCATAAATTACACACAAACCCCATCGCACATCATCTTCTCGATTAAAAAACACATATACTCACTCATATATTCATATTATACGCTTACTTAAAATTCATTTACATCATCGACTACAGCAGCAAGGTCCTCCGGCCGTCGTTGATCCAACAAAACCGAAACAAGTGGTAGGTTTACGATTTATACTTTTATTGTTTTGTTAAATAGATTAAAATATAAAGTAAAAAAGTTTAACATGTTAAAATTGCTGCTGCTACCGCCGTGCGCCTCGAAATAGGTTGCTGCTGTGCAGAGATAAAAATTCATTCCGATCATAAAATATTTTTATACACATGTTTCCATGTTGAATGCATGAAAGCGCTTACAGAGAGAGAGAATCGCATAGACTAAAGTTTCCAAAATTTATTCATATGCTTTACAGAAAACGGGTAGATGGAACGCGATGCATGTGAGAATAGCATGGGAAATTTATCATCACCAAGCGAAGCAGAATCCGGATAAGGCAAGTTCAGCGGGAGGTATAAAGACAGAAAACATGTTGCGACCGCACATGTATGTTCCACCTCCATCTCCCAATGTTCGTCAACATGAGTTAACTACTCCGAGTGGCTTTCCGCAAACACCCCCATCTCTCCAAGGGCGACCTTTCGATCCATTATCTCCCAATTTTCTCGGCACACCATCTGGTCTCGGTAAGTGATGATGCTCCCATTAAAATTGATTGACATATAATGACAATGTTAATTATTTAATTAATTTAGGTGTTTCACCTTTTGGACGTTATGCATCACCCTTCGCATCACCTTTCAGTGGCCTCTCTCCATACTCGAGAGAACTTCCTATGGGTGCAGGTCCATTAGATCCTTGGAGAAGGTAATATTACATCAATTATTAATAATTAAAATTGACCTTAATCCTTTTTTTTTAATTTTCATTGTAGTCCTCTCAGTAGAACAGTTGGTGGCTATCCGCCGACATCACTCGCAAGCAATTGGGGATCAATGAAACCAGATCCAGGTTTAGATGCTGCAAGGAGAGAAGCAGAAGAGCGCGAAAGACAAATGAGAGAACGTGAAGAAAGAGAGAGAGAACGTCAAAGACGTGAACGTGAAGATAGAGAACGCAAGGAGCGTGAACGTGAAGAGAAATTGAGAAAAGAGCAACAGGAACGTGAACAGAGAGAAAGAGAAAGGGAGAGGAAGGAAAAAGAACGACGTGAAATGGAACGAAGAGAGATGGAGCGTGAAAGAATGTTACAGCAACAAAGACTTAATGACAATGCGAAAGCCGTCAGGGACCGATCGCCTCTAAGAAATGGCGACAGTGATATTCGAATAAAAGAAGAACCTCGAAAGGATGAACAGGAAATGATGATGCGTGCTGATCCGAGATATCAAATGGCAGCCGCATGGCAAATGGGTCGACATCCAGCTCACATGCTACCTCCACCACATCTCTCGAGACAAGGCATGCTTCCGCCTGGCTCACTAGTCGGTTTACCTCCTCACTACGCGACAGCACCTGGTTGGCCTTCACCACTCGATCCCTATAGAGATTATCGTCTTATGGATCCCATGATGAGAAGCTATCAAATACCTAATCCAATGCTGGACGCAATGAGAGCTGAGGAAGCGAAAGCTTATGCGCAGGCATCGGCAATGTACGCAAATCGTGGAAAAGTACCGAGTCCTCAACCAGGACATCCTCCGACAGTGCCATCTCCTCATCATCATCGAATGCCACCAAATGGCCCAATGGGGAAACCACCTTCAATCATACCCTCACCACTAGGCAATGATATGCACAAAAAAGAAGACGCACCACGATGATAAAAAGCTTTAAGATGGTATAGGAAAAAAGAAGAATGAATCTCATTGTAGAGAACTTCAAGAGAGACAAAAAGTATTTATTAAAACATACTGAGAGACAAAATGAGCTCATTTCTGAGGAAAGAAGATAAATAGAAATGGAATTTAAATTAAATTGTACATTAAAAGCTGCATTGACAAATTACATCGTATTCGTTGTAATTATCAGTGTCCTCTCACACTTATTGTAGGCACACATTTCTTTTCTAGTTATATAAAAAAACAACAATTGTATTTAAAAAAAGTGGAAATTAGTGATACAAAAAATGGAAAAAAATTAAATTGAAATTAAATAAATTATTTAGCAATTTCTCTTTGCAGAGAATTCTTTTTAAATTGAATTGTAACTGTGTAAATAGAAAAAATCATTTTAGCGAAATAATAAAAAAAAGATTGTGTTTGCATCTTAAAAATGAATTGAGAAGAGCAAAAATGACATACTCATAAACATGATGAAGGAAAAAATAAAAAAGTTCAGTTTAAAAATGATGAAAAAAGATTTTTAGTAGCAATTTTTCACACAAATTAAAATAATTATAATCAAAAATACTGAGATGACGGTTGGAAGGAAGCAGGTATTCATTTTAACTCTAATGAAAAAAACTCATTTTATGTGTGTGTCAAAGAAAATAAAACGCTTCAAAATTGAAAACATTTTAATTTGCGCGAAAACTTTTCATTTGCATCATTATTGAAATGCGGCTGATTAAGAAAATTTGTAACAACCCAAAAACAAACGTTCAAGCAATTTTTATTATCGAATGATGTTTCTCGATTTAATTCAGCGATGAAAAAATTATATATCTATATAGAGATAATGATGACAAGGGATATTATATTGAAAAGAGGTAAAAAATCCACTATATTTGATATGAGACGGAAAAAAATTAATTCAACAATTTGTAAAATAACGTGACATTTTTATTCGATGTCATTCACAATTTCTTAAAAGTAATTCGCAAGCAATTGTGAAAAAAATGTGTAAAAATGCGCGATTAGCATGTCGATGTTAATTTTTGAAAGAGTTTTAAAAAAGCTCTTCATTTTTTTTATTGTACACAGTTTGAAAAGAACTACAAATTGAAGTAAATTATTTTTTAATCACACTCTTTACGTCCTTTCATTGACTTAAGGACGCCCTCACCACAAACACATTAAAACACACACAAACATTATACCTTCCAACTTTCTATATAGAAACGTTTTCTCTTAGACTTATTAGTTGAAATTAATTAACTGAAATTATATGAAAAAGTCAAACACACAAAATCGATGAGTTTATAAATGTTGAGATGAAAAAGAGCAACTCAATGGAAGGATAAAAACGTAATGTTAAGAAAACAAGGGTTTATTCCTGTATAAAAAATTTGTAATTTATTATTTTTTCTAAAACAACAAAAAACACAAAGAAAATAAAAAAGAAAATTGTGAAAAATAAAAAACCAATATTCATGAAAAATCAAAATTTTTAGTACTTATTTTACAGTTTCAAGAGTCTTAATTTTTTCCAGGTCCTTTTAACATTTTTTGTCCACTAAAAAAGTTTAATAGTTTGTTAATATCAAAACTCACTAATTGCAACTGAAATTACTTTGAAAAATAAAAAAGTCATCATAGATATTTAAAAAGAGCCTTGACCGGTGTTTTTAACCTAAAGAGTCTAATTGAGTAAAAATATTTTATTAAAAACTTATTAAATCGAAATCATGTTCAACAAATTTAAAAGGTCGAAAATAATTACAGCGTTGCCGTATTCATGATCACAGTTTAACTTTAAATTACATTGTGTTTACCTTACATGTTGTCGCCGATAATTCTAAAAATCTTTTCATGTTCACCGACATGTGACAATAAAAATTGCAGTTTGATTAGCGTGATTATGGATATATCGTAATGCTAATATTTATAATTTCACTTTGGAATCACTGCACGATATGGACAACAGTCATGGCAGAATGCATGGATTATAAAATTTTGTAGTGAATTTAAAAAAAAAATAGTAATCTTTTTCCATATCACCTGCATTTAAAATCCTTAACTGAAAATAATTTTTCATGACGTAAATTGCGATCGTGACTTTTGTCTTTACATAAAAGCTAGTCGCAGTGCTTTTAATGACACTCGCGAGCTTTTTAAGTTTTAAAAAAATCAGTGTCATCGTTCATAATCATCGAAAGCACTAAATGTATATTTTGTACCACATTTTAACCCCGCCAGCTTGAGTGGAATTTATATATTTCCATAATAATGGATGTCTCATGTATTAGTCAATATTCCATTGTCAGGATTATAAAAAAATATATCGACAAGCCTGCAAAGGGATATTCAGTTGACTTTCAGCTTTCAAAGTGATCGGGTCAAAATAGGGAGATAAAGGAAATGAATTAAATTTTTATAAAGTTAAAAAATAAAAATGGCTGGAGTCGCTTTAATTTTAAATGCTATTTGCTTCAACTCCACTTTATGCCAAATACCGCCAGTCGTGCCGAAAGTCAACGATGTGGAATTAATGAAGGGTGAACTGTACTATGGCGATATTAAGCAATCTCAAGAGGAGAAAAAGAAGCAGTTGGAGAAAATTGCAAGGGACTTAAAAGGACAAACACTGACAATTACAACAATTGAAGATTTTCCTCTTTCCTACATTGAGCGAGATAAAGAAGGCACTATGATTCTTAAGGGACGCGCAATGGATTTTTTTGAGATGCTAATGAAAAAATATGATTTTAAATATGAGGTGAAAATGCCTAAATCGAACATTTATGGAAGCTCTAATGACTCGACAGGATCAATCATGGAAATGTTGGTTAGAAAGGTACAAAAAATTATTTCAATATTTTTAAAATTAATTAAAACATTTTTAATTATTTTTTAAAAATAAATAGGAAGTAGACATGGCTGTGGCTTTTGTTCCTTTTATGGCCGACTTGCAGAGGTAAATTAACTTTTTTAAGGAATAAATAAATTTAATTAATATTTTTCTTTTTGGATTAAATTTTTTTAAATCTTTCGACAGAAACATCGAATTTTCTACACCACTTGATGAAGGAGAATGGAGAATGATTATGAAAAGACCACAGGAATCAGCTTCAGGTGCCGGTTTGCTAGCTCCATTTGATGCTGTTGTATGGTAAATTTTTAATAACTAAAAAATTATCCTCATGAAAATAAATTTCTTAAAATCATATAAAGGTATTTGATTCTGGTCAGTTTGATTGTTACCGGTCCTATAATTTTCTGCATTATCTGGCTCTACTGTAAAATGGCTAAAAATTACGATGAGGAACAAAAGTATTACACTCTTTCGCAGTGCATTTGGTATGTCTATGGTAAGTGAAAAATTTTATTATTTTTGAGCATGCAAATTTTCATAAATTTTTTAAAGGCGCTCTAATGAAGCAGGGATCAACTCTAAATCCTACCGCAGACTCAATTCGTGTCGTCTTTGCTACTTGGTAAGTTTAGTTTTGAATTTTAAAATTTATTTAAATAGTAAATTATAATTTTTCCATATTTAATAGTGGGGTCTTCAAATTTCATTTATTTAATTGAAATTTTTTAACCTCAAATATATTTTTAAAAAATTATTTAAGCTTTAAATGATCTTTTTTTCTAGGTGGATGTTCATCACAATTTTAACGAGCTTTTACACGGCAAATCTAACTGCGTTCTTGACCCTCTCAAGATTCACATTGCCAATCAACGTTCCGAGGTAAATTTAAAAACTTTTAAATATCCTTTAAAAACAAATTTTCTTTACAGAGATCTTTTGGCTAAGAGACATCAATTCATTGCATTGCGGGGCAGTGCTGTCGAGTATGCAATTCGAAACGTAAGTCAAACCCTTCCAATAATTATTGATTACAGGTCTTTTTTAAGTCAAGGGGAATAATTTTTTATTGACACTCGAACACTCGAACAATAAAAATCTGCCACCCCTAAAATTCGAGTCGAACGTCAAAAAGCTTCCATTTGTAATCAACAATAAACGACATGTTGTATGAAAACATCATAGAGAATTGAATAATTAATGATACGATTGTCAACAGCTTTGACTTGCATACGTGTACAATGTGTCACCCATTCCACTTCGTTAATTTTCCATTAATGCCGTGAAAAAACATTTCAATTTATTTACTCTATCAGGTGCTCAAAAGCTATACGTGGCTTCTATGTTTGGGTAAAGTGGTAATCCATCAATTTGTCACATTGTTGGCGGGTGCTGCATATATAGCTAAAATAATTACACACGCGTTTTATTGTGACTGATGATCCTCTTCAATTAACGGCATTTTTATTAAAAATTTATTCACATACGACACAAATTTTTATTCTCAATGTCAAGCTTTGACTAATACAATAATTAAAATTAATATTATAGACAGAAGAAGAGCTCGATTACTTGCTACCGATGGTCGATAGAAACCAAGGTGTGTTTTCACCTCAAAATAATGACAGTGAAATTCTGATGAATCAAATTTTCCTCAAAGATTTCGTGTACATTCGAGACAAACCGGCTATCGATCACTTGGTAATTTAAGGTTCCTCTCAAATGTCACACACAAACTAATTTTGATTATTATTTTAGGTTTATAGTGACTGGAGAAAACGAAAAACATTACCATCAGGTGAATTCTAATCAATGAAATTTTTAGACTTATTAAAATAGCTTTTTTAGAACGTCTCCAATGTCCATTTGCATTGAGTAAAGAATCTTCATTGAGACGCAAGAGAGGCTTCGCCTATCCGGTTGGATCAAAGTGGAAGAGACTTTTCGATGAAGAGTAAAAAGTTTTTAAATTAATTTTAAAGTCTTTAACGTTTAATAAATTAGGTTAATTCACGCTGTTGAGGGAGGTTTGGTGCAACATCGACTTCTCGTGAACGTGTCTAAAGCTGAAATATGTCCTCAAAATCTTGGCAGTTTGGAGCGTCAACTGAGGCTCAATGACTTGGCAACGACCTACTTAACCATGCTGGTTGGCTTCAGTACGGGATTGGTAGTGTTTATTTCTGAGATCATTATGAGATTCTTCAATAAACGCAAGGCTCGACTTATTCGAGAAGATGGCAATGATCGTGCTCGAAGAATTCAAGTGCAGCCAAAGAAAACTAGACAGTCAACTAAACCGGCATATGGCTATCAGCAGCAACCTGGACCGTCAACGAAGAAGACAGTTTCGCCACCACCTGAGTACAATGAGGCGATCAAGACCATCTCAAGCCTTCAAACAGGCTCCAATTCAGGCAGTGGACCAAGTAACATCGAATCGTATCGAACTTTTAACGGTCGAACATATGCGGTCGTTAAAACGGAAGGCGGAACTCAACTTGTTCCTGTGCGAGCACCTTCTGCCGCTATTTTCAACTATCAGTATGCCTACACATAAGGAGACTTTTAAAAGGAATTACTTGAGAGTGAGAGTTTATTACAGTTTTGAGGTTAAAATGAGATTTAATAGTTTTATAGAAAATGTGCAAAGCACTGTTGAGTCAATTCACATTTTGAACATCTGGAAATTTAAAGATCAAACTAAAGTGATGGAAATAAAATTTATAAATCTAACGGTTTTCATCACTTTAAATGGCAATTTTCTTGTGTGGATTTTTGAGAAAAAATAAAATGCTGTTTATTTTGTTGTGAAAAAGAAAAGTCTACAATTAATTCTTTAAAAGGGAATTGGAAGTGTCTTTAGCTCGCCTTTAACTTCTTCATAAAGTTCCTTGTATTCGGCATTTTCGCGAATCATGAGAACAATAGAGCCACGTTTGACTCCCATTGCAGTTCCAAGATCCTGTCGACTGGGTGTGTAGCAATAAGCAATGTCTTTCTCCTCGCACACAGCTGGTAGATGACAAACGATGTCGATGGGAAAAACGTCGCCGGCAAAAATCGTAATTCCTCTCTCGCCTTTACGAATTCTTGTCTGCACATCTTTAAGACCATTGACCACGTTCTTTGTTCTTTCCTTCGATGCCTTCTTGATTAGTTTGTAGATTTTCTTTGCCAATTTTCGAGATGCCATTGGTTTTGAAATTTCGTTGACATTGATGATTTTTTCATCTAAATTATTTTAAATTAAATTTTATGCTAAATATTAATGAGATTTTAACTAACCGTAATTGTCTTCCAATTTTACTTTTGTTTCTACTTCTTCTGACTTCATTTTAGATTAATTAAATTCTTTTTTCCTCTTAGAATTTTTAAATTAAATTTTTGGCTTCCCGCACGTGTTGTTTTTGTTTATATTTTAACGCGTTTTCCTCACAAAAAGCCTTTCACCCCCAAAAATTCAAAAAAGTTTTTATCGTTAATTTTAGCAAGCACAAAAATTATGATTTATTAATGTAACAATTTTTTTATCAATGTAAAGCATAATATGCATAATGTGTGTGTGTGTAAAAAGTTATAACAATGTAAAATAATCGTTCCCGTATCCAAAAATGAATAAAATCATATTAAAAGTTAAACAATTAATTAAAAAATGGAAGGGCGTTGGGGTAGACATAGATTATAATAGGAGTTTTTATCCCAGAAATTAATACCCTTCCAGCCGCACCATCCTTTATTCTGAACAGTCTGTAAATCATCGGCACCGGTGTAATGTGGGTCGAGGATTAAAAATTTTAATTCGCCTGTGTTTGAACTAAAATCTACACCCAGAATTGTATGCGCTAAAACTCCACCGCCAATCTAGAAAAATAATTAAATTAGTTTCAAAAATTAATCAAATTAAAATGCTCACCATTATTGGTGTTCCTTGAGTCTCAAAATGATACGCCAGCTCAGATCCTTTGTAAGCCAAGTCAGCACCGGAAGAGACGTGCATTATTCTCGAATCGATGCCACCCATGAGTCCATTCAAGCACATTGACACCTCTGTTGACCCGATCCATTGTCGCGAATTGATGAAATTTGAAGGCTTATCGCCTACTTTCACCAAATAACGTTGAATCTCTTCATGTGTTGGAATTTTACTATCGGAATATCCTTGAAGACGAAGCCATGAGCAGAGAGTTTGAAGTGATCTGTATGCACATCCCCAGCCATCGTCATTGAAATTATCTTGCATGTAGTGATGGTAAGTGTACTTTCCTTGAACAAGTGATTGCTTTCCCTCGGCGACAGTGCTTTTTAATCCAATGTGAGGATTTACGAGGAGACTACTTGTTGAATTATCGAATACATAGTTATTGGCTTTTCTGAAAACAGGTCTCACTAATGGAATTCCCAACTGTTGATGCAATTCACGTCTTTTTGCCGTTAAATTATCATCGTCATCGGGAATCGATTTGGGATAAATGCATGTGTAAAAATATCCAAAACCTTCGGGTTTGAAATGATAAGTCAAAGGAACTAAAAGTTCTTCACCGTCGCCCTCTTCAAGTTGATCCAATAAATTATCTTCTATCAATCGCAAAGTTCTGCAAAGTGACTCAACTAGAATATCATATAGAGCTGTAACTTTTGTATTGACGTTAAGTGCTGCGATGGCATCAATTTTTATGGGAATCAGCACTTTTTGTTTCTCCAGGATAAAATTTAACGTTGCACGATTGTTTTTCTCATTTTCATCGGATTTCTTGAGGAGACAATTAATGTTAATGAAACTAAAGTCAGTTTGAGGCGATTCCTTTTTGCCTTTTTTATCATCTTTCTTTTGTCTCACAAGGTTGAGTAAATCGAGCATCGAAGCTTCTTCACTCGTACCGACCACGCTGTTGTTGTTAAAGTAAACTTTACGATTTTCACATTGAAAAATGACATTTCCCGATGCGAGTTTTTTTCGTGCATCCAAAAATTCCTCTTTGATACTCTTCTCATTCACACTTGCCGGCACTTCAATATATCCCATCAGTCTTGCCATTAGAAACGAGTTAATCAGCGCTTCCTCGCTCACAATCTCATACTCGATCGACTCGAGCTTGCCATTTCTATAAAGCGATGCACTCAGTTGAAAATCTTCGTCCGATCCATTGCACTTGAGGAGAATTGGATTATCAGTGATGTCGACACTGCTTAATATCTCTTGAATGTGAGTTTCGGCATCGCTACATTCGCCAAATTTAAATATTCCACATAGGTCAATTTCGGTCGGAAAGTTGTCTTGCATTTTCTTAAAGTTTAGCTTATCGGAAGACTCCAGATCGAAGCCCATAATTATTAAGTTGGCTTTGTACATAAGTCCAAACAAACCACCTCCACAAAGTTCATTTTTTAGATTTTTCAGACGCTGTAATTATAATAGTGAAATATTGTTAGTAAATCAGTTCGTATTTTAGTTTCTCGAGCACTTACGTTGATAACGAGTTGTGATACTTGCAAATTTGGAGTCATTTTGAGACAATTCTCTTACTACGCGGAATTAAATGAATTTCAAACCAAAATAAAATTTATTGTTCGTGTCAAATTTGCGAATGAAACCTTTGCACCCCTTTGAGCGCGATTTTTTCTTATTTACAAATAATAAAATGCCCACTTTTGAAGAATGCCCACAAAAATAAAAGTAAACACGAGAAAATAATTTATTTACTCGAAAACAAATTTAATTTAAGCGAGCAATGAGTGGATCAGTGGATCATAGCAGCGAAGAAGCACTTGTTCTTAGTGAAATCGTTTCAAAAGTCCAAACATCATCGGAAGCGATAGCAAAGATAGAAAACACTCTTCAGAAAGCGATGGAAATCAAAGCTGAAGATTTATCGAAAGAAGAAAAGTTACAGCTCGATATTTTCCTCACTTATGCTGTGAATTCACTATATTTTATGTATCTGAGAGTAAATGGCGATAACATCAGCACACATCCAGTAAAGCATGAGCTGGGAAGGATCAAGGAAGCCATGGAGAGACAAAAACAAATTGCCGATAAAAGTTACCGGCCAAAAATAAATGAGGCAGCAGCAAAGAGATTCGTTAAGGCTGGATTGTATGATCATAAACAGAAAAATGATGAATTCAGAAAGCGATATCAACAAAAGATTCAAGTCAATCACAATCCAAGCACCGCCTTGAATCGAAAGCGAAAATTTGAAGATTAAAATGTTTTATTTGCTTATATTTAATAAAGTCTTAAAAAAATACAATATATCTAGCCGATCGAGTTCTTACTACGATAGAAGCTGCGAGTTTTGTTGTTGCGAGCCATGTTCTTACGCATATTTTGAATTTCTTTCTTCAATCGAGCATTTTCGTCTTCCAATTCCTGGATCTTCTAAATAAAAATTTAGCAAATTAATTAAAAGCTATTGAAGTTAAATTTATGCTTACTAGCTTAGCTTCGCTGTTAATGAGCATTTCCAAAGGATTGTCCACTCGCTTGTTGATTAGCTTCGCCAAGAATTTTGTAAAAAACTGTAAAACTCCCTTCTCTTTCAAATAATCTTGAAAATGGGTTTGTGTGCGATCAATATCCTGAAAATTTAACATTCTTGAGCATGCATCGATCGATTGAACCGTAACTTACGTAATACTGAATAGGTTTAATGCCTTCCATTGTCTCCGATGAGCTTAATTGCTTAAAATTGTAATTTGTCATTTTTAACCTCTCGAGTTTGATGTTTTTATAGATGGCGCTGCTTTATTCAAAATTTTTTATCGGCTTTTTGTCACGTGAATTGATAATAAAAATTAACATGAGAAAATATAATTTTAAATATTTATTTAAGCTTCAGAATTTAGGACATTTAATCTCCACACATCGACCTCAATGTCTCTCGATGCCTGCTTGTGAAATTTATAAGATGCATCAAGATTATATCGAAGCTCTGCAATCACTTCTCCCTCACAGTTTAATTCCTTGCACTTCTTTTGGATGTAATTCCTTGTTGACTTCTTGTGTAGTGAGTAAACTTTTGATTTTGATAGTTGCGTGGCAATTTTCAGAAATTTCATGTCCATTCCAGCATTTTTTTTAGTTCCAAAAGGAGGATTTAAAATCACGGTGTCAAAAAAATTTAACCATTTACTGTCGGACAGATCGCTAAGAACATCGCATTGAACGAAGTCAACGTTTGAAATTTCCATCTCATCAGCATTGCTTTTCGCAGTCATTAAAGCCTCATCATCAATCTCAAATCCTACGGTATATGATGCATCTAATAAAACACTTCCAATTGAGAGCATGCCAGTTCCACTGCCCAAATCAGCAACAACTTTTCGACGAATATCGTCATAATTATTTTGAATTGTAAATAGGAAGTGACTGGCAATGTGAGATGGTGTTATATACTGCTCGAGTAATATTTTAGGCTTTTCGAAGGAGTCAATGCATTGTAAATATTCCTCTAACTTCTTAAGCTTGATTGTTGCAGACATTTTTAATCAAATCGAGGAAGCACAGGCAAGATTGAATTGCCAAATGAGGAATCAGTTGCAATGAAAAAACCAACGGATGTGCTTTGGGCTGTTGCAAAAGTCGCACGAGCAACTGAATTAATCGAAACTTGAGTCTCGAAAGTTGGTGTTGGTTGAGCTGAAATCTAAAAAATTATGTATTTTTATTAAATCATCACGAATTTTAGATATTTCACTCACAATAGGCAATCCCTTCTGAAGTTGTTGCTTCTTAAGCTGTAAATCTTCCAAAATCTTGCGGCTATCTTGTGATGCTGTATTCATAATTTAATTTTTTCAATTCTCAAAAAAGAATTTGTGTTGTTTTTGTTTACAAATATTAAAATGCCCACTTTTCAAGAAATGCCCACAAAAATAAAAGT
Source organism: Tanytarsus gracilentus (assembly GCA_038502055.1). Classification (NCBI taxonomy): domain Eukaryota; kingdom Metazoa; phylum Arthropoda; class Insecta; order Diptera; family Chironomidae; genus Tanytarsus; species Tanytarsus gracilentus. Next base: position 2,115,109 of record JAXRKN010000032.1, on the reverse strand, counting down.
AAACACGAGAAAAAATATTTTAATCGTTTGAAAATAAATTTAATTTAATTTAAGCGAGAAATGAGTGCATCAGTGGATCATAGTGACGAAGAAGGACTTGTTCATAGTCCCGATAACATGAATAGCGATGAGGCAACGAATGATTCTCTCGATATAAAGCCACCGCAAGCAAAAAACGTCAAAAAATCAAAGCACAAGCGTCATCACGAGAGAAGGGAAAAGGAGCACTATTATTCGAGAGAAAAGGACGACAGGAGGGATCAAAGAAGAGATTATCGCGATAAATATGAGTATAAACGAGATCCACGCGATTATTCGAGCGAAAAAAATCGCAAACCAGATCAGTCGAGATCCAGAAGATCCAGTCAAGATGACAAGTATGAGAACGATAGGCGTGAGGAGGACTTAAGAAATCGACTCATACGTCGTCGCCAACAAGAAGAAGTGCATGGAAGTAGCAGTTCAAGCAAGAGAGATGAGTATGAATCGAGAAAGGATAAAAATTACGATGACTACGACAAGAGGCACCACCGGCATCGAAAAATTGATTCAGAGGCTGAGGCTAGAAGAAAGAAATTTCTCGAAGTTGATCGTGACGAAATAAAGCGTAAGGAAAAGGCAAGACAGGAGTTAGAAGCACGTCGCGAGCAGCATCGATCAAAGGAGACAACACAATCAAGGGAAGTGAGCTTGTCACCAGATCGTAAGAAGAAACGCTATTCGTCCGAAGATAGACATGAGCTGGATGTTGTTATGCTCTCGTCTGAACAATCAGGACATGAAGAGATTGACTCTGAAATTGAAAGCCATAGCACAAAGTCGAAAGAGTCGGAGGAATTCGAAATCAGTCCAATTCCCGTTGAACAATTAGAGAAGTCAGATAGACGTGATCCTAGCCACTCTCCAATTTCATCACACTACACTCGCAGTCATTCGAGAGATTCAAGATCTCGTTCAAGGTCAACAAACAGCAGATCCCTTTCAACAAGCTCCACTGGCAGTTCTGACTCTGCTCATTTAGAAAGTTCAAAATCGTCCAAATCTAACGATAGCCACGACGAAGAAAAATTAAATTCACCGGCTAAAAGTGAAAAGAAAGAACCATCACCTAAACCGGATGTCTCAAAGGACGAAGAGACTATAAAAGTTGATGACAATGAAGAAAAACTGCCACCATACTTTCCAGCACTGCAAGGATGTCGCTCCGTTGAAGAGTTTCAATGTCTCAATAGAATTGAAGAGGGCACTTATGGCGTTGTATATAGAGCGAAAGATAAACGAACTGACGAGATTGTCGCCCTTAAGCGTCTTAAGATGGAAAAGGAGAAAGAAGGCTTTCCAATTACTTCACTTCGCGAAATTAATACGCTGCTCAAAGGTCAACATCCGAATATCGTTACAGTCCGTGAAATTGTTGTTGGCAGTAACATGGACAAAATTTTCATTGTAATGGATTATGTTGAACACGACTTGAAATCTCTGATGGAGACAATGAAGCATAAGAAACAAGTTTTTCTCCCCGGCGAAGTCAAATGTCTCATTCAACAATTGATGTGGGCTGTCGCACACTTGCATGACAATTGGATTTTACATCGTGACTTGAAAACCTCAAATTTGCTCCTCAGTCATAAGGGAATTCTGAAAGTCGGCGATTTTGGTTTGGCACGTGAATACGGCTCGCCACTAAAGGAATATACGTCAATTGTTGTCACTCTATGGTATCGAGCACCAGAACTTCTTCTTGGCTGCAAGGAATATTCTACATCTATCGACGTATGGTCTTGTGGATGTATTTTTGCTGAACTCTTGGCAATGACGCCACTCTTTCCCGGCAAATCAGAAGTGGATCAATTGAATAGAATCTTCAAGGACCTCGGCACGCCAAACGAACGTGTTTGGCCGGGCTATGATCAATTGCCTTTGGTGAAAAAAATGACATTTACTGATTATCCTGTGTCACAGCTTCGAAAGAAATTTGCCAATTTTACGAGTGAATTGGGTTTGTCACTCCTTCAAGGACTCTTGACTTACGATCCAAAACAAAGATTGACAGCTGAGGCATCGCTTAAGAGCACCTACTTTAAAGAGCTTCCTTTACCAATTGACCCGAGCATGTTTCCAACGTAAGCAAATTATTTTTGTGTTTAAATTAATTTCTAAATTTTATATATTTTTACAGGTGGCCGGCAAAGAGTGAGGTGGGATGGAAGCGAGCAATGGTAACATCACCGAAGCCACCGAGTGGAGGTGGTCAATTTAAGAAGCTTGGCGATGACGAAAATACTGGATTTACTTTGACAGGCACTTATGCCTCGTACGCTGAAAGTAGAAAGTTAGCTATGGGTTCTGGGTTCAGCTTAAAATTTTAATTTTCAACAAATAAAAACACTAAACTTATTCATCAACTGTAACTTGATTACGAGCAATTCTAAATGCAGCAACTAAAGCGGAAACTTGAATTTTTTCAGTACATCCTTGTGCCAATCGCTCCTCAATGCTTGCCATTTTAATGATTAATTGACTTAATATACGACTCGGGAGTTCAATGCGTTGCATATAGAGATGAACTTGAGTGAGAATGTCTTCTAATGCCAAACCCTTATCAATTTTGAGTTGATGAATTTTCTGGTAAGTCTCGAGAAAGCTCTCGTCATTAAGCAGCCAATATACGATGTTATCAATGTCCTTCTTTAACGGATGTCCCACACAAGTGTACACGTTATCTTCATTAACTAATTTAAAAGCCATCCATGTGCTCTGAAGGACATTCAGAACCTTTCTCATATCACCGCCAGCTAGGTCCATGAGTGCCTTCTTTCCATCTTCAGTCACTTCAATATTCTCTGCCTCAACGACATGATTTAAGCGTGGCAAAATTTGATTCGATGCCAAAGGAGCAAAGCGAAATCGAGTGCAGCGAGATTGTAGTGCAGGAATGATTTTACTCAAGTAGTTGCAGATTATGCAAAAACGTACATTATCCGTATATTTTTCTATGATTCTTCTTAGTGCATTCTGAGCATCGTTTGTCATAGCATCAGCTTCATCGAGAATAATCAATTTGACGAGACTATTGCCAAACATTGAACGAGTTGAAGCAAATTCGAGAATTGCTCCACGAACAATGCCAATTCCTCTGTCATCTGATGCATTAAGTTCGAGAACCATAGACGAGAACTGAGCGGGAGTATAGAGTTGACGAGCACATGCAAGAATTGTTGATGTTTTTCCTGAAATATAATTTCTCATTATGTTAAAGGACGATTTATTTAATTTATTAGAATGTTACCTGTTCCTGCCGGACCATAAAACAAGAGATGAGGAATTTGATCGGCTTCTATGAACTTTTTAATTGTCGAAATTATATCTTCATGCGAAACTAAGTCGTTTAGTGATTTTGGACGGTACTTTTCAACCCTAATAAAATTAATTTATGAAAGTTTAAATAATTATTGACTTGTTTGTTAACTTACCATGGCAAATTAGCGACATTTTCCTGAGACTGAACCATAATTAAATTTATTTCCAAAATTATTTGTTGAAATTTGCGCGCTCAGATTGTTGATGTGGGCATTTTGGGCATTTCATTTAAATTTAAATTGGGCATTAATTTTTTAACGGTTATTTTTATTTTTTAATTACATTAAAATATATTTATTTTTTTTATTTAAAACAACTCTCTACATTTTCTCTAAAAAATATTTTAATATTGTAACAATTATTTTTTATGTTTAAAAAATATCTCCCCTTCACCGCCACGCCAAAATAATTGAGTCACTTCAAAAGCTTTCTAAATTGCTGATAAATTTTAAATAATATCACTCCCATAGCAGGCGGTTTGCCATGATACTTTTGTCCTAACTTATACACCAGTTTATGTGCTGCGTCAAATTCAGGGTTAAAAAATTTTCTCGTTTCCGCAAGCCACTTATTAATTTTTGGATATTTTTGGGTGTCAAGCTCGTAAATTTTAAATCCTGTAATTTGCATGATTTCACAAGCAGCAATTAAATCGGCAAATGTCGCCTCATGACCAACTAAAAATTTATCGCTTAGCCAAAGGTTTTCAAGGTCACTTAATGATTGATTTATTTCAACAAAGTCCAGAGGTGAGCGTACGTTGATCATCATGCCGTGGGGTGGCAATTCTGTGTTGGTAAAAGGCTTAACCCAAACGTCATAAAATAGCTTTCCTGTAGATGCCGTCAATGAATTGTGCTGCCATGATAAAAATTCATCGATTTTCGCATTTTCTTTAACGTCACTCGGATAAGGGTGAATTATATTTTGCCGTCCCAAAAAGTGGAAAATTGCAACTGTTTCCGAAAGTTTAAAGTCATCGCAATGAATAACAGGAACTTTACGAAATCGGTTTATATTAATATAAAACTCTTTCTTTAAGTGTTCACCTTGAATTCATTTCATATAAGAATATTTTTTAAAAATATTATTTTTAATCAAACCTTTTCCTAAAGAAACGCGAATTTTTTCACAGTCAACTTTATTCCGCTCGAGTAAAATTAAGAGGCTACGGCTGAGTGGTGAAATAAAGTCATAGTAAAACTTTAAGCTTTTTGTCATTTTTAACTTTTCAATAAAAAAAGAAATTTACTTTATAAGAAAAAGTTTTATGAAAACATAAAAGAAGAAGAAGAAAAAGAAGATAATGTGAACGAAAATATTCACGTTCACCAAATGGAGTACGGCAACTATGAAATATGAAAATTCAATTCAATTGTCACTCGACATTCGATTTTTTTATGACACTGTTTTTGCGTTCTAAGTTTTTTGATTTTCTGTCATGAAATTTTTCATCATTGCATAGCAAGTTAGCAACTTCTAAATCAAATGTAAACGAAAGGAATTTTCCTCGCACATTTTACAATAATATTTTTGCGGTATGCTTTTCTTCTTCTTTTAACGGCTTTTATAGCGGAAGCTGGAGGTGGTTGATAACTTTTTCAAGAGTGCGTTGAAAATTTTAAGCTTTTTTAACATCAAAGAAAAATTTCATGATTTTTGTTAAATTCATTTTTGAAACAAAATTTTAATTCAGCATCTTTTATTTATTCATCTTTTTTATCTTCCCATTGCAGATGTCATCCTTTTGTTCTTATAATCTTTGCTATTATTTTTCTTTTAAAACAAAAGAGTAAATCATTTAAAAATTTTTCTATCCTCATCAATAAATAAAATTATTTCTGGACTTTATCACGCACTTGAACAAATGCACCCACGACCGATGTCTACTTCATTGGGCTTTGGAAAGTTCGAGTACATATATTTAGTTTAACAACAGCACACAACATTCGAGAAGAAAATTGATTTTTTATTTTGCGATGACCCAACATCAATAAAGCTTTCAAACCAAAGTTGGCCTAAAGGCAGCTTGAAAAAAAACTGATTCAAATTTTTTACGCTGCTCCAGCCCACATGTTGTAAAAAGTTTTAAGTCTTTGGTACTTTTTTACGATTCCCAAAGCTCGCATTATAAGAGTGATGAGTATTATTATCATGGTTCACAAAATGATTTATAGCGGTAATAAAAATTTTCAGTATTCTGCATGCAAAAACTTTTTTATAATAACAGTTGTAGAAGTTCATCGCGGATTTAATTACTTTTATCCTCCCTAGTTTGTCGTAAATAATTTTCCTGCGATTAAGACACTCAACACGAATTAGTTTGCATGAAAAGTTAATTGACCGAAAATTAGTTTTGATGGCTGGAAAGTTTATGAAAATTACCTTTAGAAAAAATTTAATACTTTTAAAACATTTTAAAGACTTTAAAGAATTTAATGAAAGAGTTTTTTCCAGACATCACACAGCTTTTATTAATGTTAAAATTTCCAACTTTCTAAGTGCTTTTTCTACAAAACATTTTTTTGCTCCAATTTCGCTTTCGTTTTTGTTCACGTTGTTTGCAAACTCATCAAGATAATTTAATTGATTGATTTGCAGCAAAAAATAAAAGCTTTTTCTCTTCCTTCAAACACTTGAATGAAGCGAAATTGTTTGATACACGTTCCCGCAAGCTAATATTTTTTTTGCTGTGAGCGACATGAAAGATGACAAATCAGTCAACCTCCTATCAATTTTGGTACTCACGAGCTATGAAAAATAGATGAGGAAAAAAGTTTGCATGCCTTCCCCTAACAGGGCGTCTGAAAAATGGTTTTAATCTTCTTTTTTTCTAGGAAGGCTTTCGGAGGTAAAAAGAAAATTTATTCCAATGAGCCGAAACATCGCCGGTACCCATCCTCAACAAATTGCATTTTTTACCAAAAATTTCCATTTTCCACCTTTTCTAACAACAATTAATTTTTTTTCACCTTTCGCTTTTCAAGGCGTACGATGAAGGAAATGAGACGTCACTTAAGAATTTTGAAGATGTTTTAAAGCATTCGAAGAAAATAAATCATCAAATGACTCACATGAGATTTATGACGTGAGGAAAAATTTTAATAAGAAAGCAGAAAACCTTTTTTCCCGCACGCTTTTCATTGCTCAGCTCAATTTTCTTTTGAATATATCCGCTGAGTTAGCTTCCGGGTGTTTATGTTTACACAGTCCAACATGAGATGCAAAATTAACATGATATTGATAAAACAAATAGCCCGAAGGAGAGGTCCAGTGATGCTTAAAATTATGGTTGAGGGGAGGAAAAATTAAAAAATCTTTTAAATTAAAATAATAAAATGTTTATTAAAATTATGTGATAAAAGACCTATTTAATGGTGTTTGCATCCTTAAAGGCACTGAATAAAAAATTTATTGAGGAAAAATAACCATGAATAATTTATGTTAACGAAAATGCTGTGGGAGCTGATATGACAGAATATCTTAAAATACTTTGTGTTTTCTTTAAATCCTTGTGATAATAGAACCAAGAAAATTCAGACGGAAAGCAAACAATCCTAGTATTATGAGCCTTTTTACACTATCAAATTCGAACCCAAGTGCAGTCATTTTAAATGTTAAATTTTCTTTGAAATTAAATTTGCATACGAAATATTTTTTGAAATTTTATTCGCATGAATTTTTTTGGACAAAATGAACAATTTTAACCTTCAGACATGTCAATACAATCCCCTAAAGCAAATCGAAATTTCCAGCACCACCCTTAAGTAATGTGCTAATCAAATTAACCGCAAAGGCCACACGATGTATTTAAGTATAGTAGGAAATTAAATCAATCTAAATCCCGAGTGTTTACGACAAAGTCTGATCTTCACAACTACACATTTAATGATACATCAAAAACATGCCAATACAATATTTATAGCTTCTGGTGGAAGAATTTATGCATGAACATTTTTAGTATATACAATGCCATTAAGGCAGAGAGTGTACACACATGAGAGAAGTTTATTATCACATGTCTGTTTCTAATTCCACTCATGTCTTCTTTTTAAATCCTTTTTTTTCTTCCTCTTCTTTATTCTCATGGTAAAATTTTTGGTTATTTTTGTTTGCTAAAAAAACAAGATGGGTCTGCAAACGGCGTTGCCATTTCCAATAGCTCCGCTGTCTTAGATTAGTACCCCATAGTTCTGAAAAATGGACATTAGTGGCACTCCTGGCCGACCATGATGGACATTCCTCAAAAATCGCAATGTCAATAAATTCCTGATGCAATGACGAGTTCAACGACATACATGAAGCCATAGTTCTGAAAAATGGACATTAGTGGCACTCCTGGCCGACCATGATGGACATTCCTCAAAAATCGTCAATGTCAATAAATTCCTGATGCAATGACGAGTTCAACGACATACATGAAGCCATAGTTCTGAAAAATGGACATTAGTGGCACTCCTGGCCGACCATGATGGACATTCCTCAAAAATCATCTATGTCAATCGATTACTGATGCTAGTACGAGTTATACTATTAATATGAAGCCATAGTTCTGAAAAATGGACATTAGTGGCACTCCTGGCCGTCCATGATGGACATTCTTCAAAAATCGTCAATGTCAATCGATTCCTGATGCAATGACGAGTTCAACGACATACATGAAGCCATAGTTCTGAAAAATGGACATTAGTGGCACTCCAGGCCGGCCTTGATGGACATTCCTCAAAAATCGTCAATGTCAATAAATTCCTGATGCAATAACGAGTTGAATGACATACATGAAGCCATAGTTCTGAAAAATGGACATTAGTGGCACTCCAGGCCGGCCTTGATGGACATTCCTCAAAAATCATCAATGTCAATCGATCCTGATGCAATGACGAGTTCAACGATACCCAGAAGCCATATAAAAGAAAATTTGTATGAAAAAGGACATTTTTGCACTCAGGGACTGTCCTTGGAGGGACGTACCTCAAAACAAAATACTTCTTGCACAACTAGAGCCAAAACCCGATCTTTACTACAAACCCGAGTCAAATCCGACCAGCCGTTCTTGAGATATGGCGTCACTAAGATCGTAAGAAAGTAAGAAAGTGAGAAAGTGAGAAAGTGAGAAAGTGAGAAAGTAAGATGACTTAAATGGCTCTAACTCCTCGTAGGATCAACCGATTTCAAATCTGTTTTCGCCAGTTTGTAGGGTTTGACTAGGCCTATCATTTGAGTATAAGTTTTGTTATTGCAAAATGTAATGTCTTGGCACTAGAGGCTGAAAACTGGTTTTGGAGAAATCCAAAATTAATATATAGCGGAGCTATAATTTGTGGCAAGTGAAAATTAAAAGTAGGATTTTGCTTTTAAAATAAGTTTACAACAATAAATGGAAATTTTTTCTAGAACATGTTTGCTTCAGACTTTAGATTTAATGGAACATCCCTCTTGTTAGTCTTTACTATGCGAATAAATATTTGCAGACGAGTTAAAAAGCAATTTCTCATGCAGCGATGCAAAGCACGGATTTAAGTTAATAAAAAAATTTTAATGAAGGATCGAAAGTGCGCTGTCTGCACAAATCATTAAAACTTTTCAACTTCAACTCACCCCCTTACAGAAATTTCTTTAATTCTTTTAAATTTCAAGCACTCATCTGTTAAATTATGGGTGGTGGATGTGATGTTGAAAAATGAAAGAAGCGAGATGACGAAATTCTTTTAACCATTTCCCGATGGTAAAAAAATATGTTGAGCACTAACAAGGATGCAAGATGGTTTTAAAAAAAATACTCTAGAAATTGTGGAGAAAAACCGTCAAGTTTTTCTTAGCTGCAACATTAAAACTTTTGGAGTATTTTTGTCTTTGATGCAAATGAAATTCTCTCCTTTGAACATTTTCTAATTAAAATGGAGAATTTGAATTTGAAATCTCTTTGAACATAAAAGTTAAGTTACGAAAGATAAGTTAAAAGAAATATTTAATTAAATTTCAACATGGTAAATTGAACTAAATGGATTAAAGAAATTTAATTTTGATGATTGGATGAACTTCAAATAATTTCCTTGTTAATCTTTCAATTTTAATTAAGCCAAGTTTTAAAACTAAAATGAGTTTCAGATTGAAATTGAATCTTTCTTCAGTAACTTTTGCAAATTTTTACAAAGAACATAAAATATTTTTAATCGCTAAACTTTAATGTGCTCAAGCTTGAAATATTTTAGCGGCATAAACTTCACCTTTTAATGACTTCAGGGCATAAAGATTAAAGATTTGAAGCCACTTGAAAATCCATCAGATTCTATTACGCAATTTTTGGAAGGAATTGGTCGCAAAGGAAAACTTTTTCTGGCTTTTTTTGGATAAAATTCAAATTTCATGCAAATTACATCATCACGCGAGAATGTTAAAAAAGCGGAAAAACTTTTGCAATTATTTAAAGTTACTTTAATGAAATACTTTTCATCTTCCCAATGCGCAGAGACATCAAATTATTATTAATGCATGAGGCATATCAAGGAATCTCAAAAGGAAAGTTTTTCTTACCCAAACTTTTAACATTTTCATATTATTTAATGAGCAATACTTTGTCATCATTTCAAAATGGATTTTCCAAGCTTTTTTCCGCTCCATAAATGAGAAATTGAATAAAATTTGATGAAATTGAAGAAAAAAAATTCGGCCAAGCTTTTTTTTACAACTTTTTACATTCTCATTTCACTTAAGCATAGAAAAACATAAATTCAGCATTTTCCAAGATTGAAGATTTTTACTACCACATAAATTACAACTGATTACAACTTATCATGGGATCAAGAATTTGGTGTAATTTTTTTTGCGTTGCAAAAGAGGATCTTTTAAATTAGAACAATATGAGACTGAAAATTTATTTAAATACGGCGCTAATTGGACATGTATGAAGAACTTTAATTTGCATAAATTTCTCCATTAACAAGCACATAAAAAAATCTTGCCAACTTGCATTTTTTTCGCTCTATAAATTGAACTCTCTACTCGAGTTCTTGAGTGAATAATTATAAAAAAGTATATTATATCCATGCTCCGTGCTAAGATTAAAGCACTCTATTTCACACTTGAGAGTTTATTGTTCTTTCCTTACTCATACATGCATGATAAAGGCTTCATTGTCAACTTGAAAGCATTGTTCCTGATGAGATGAGATGCTTGAAAAATCTTTAGTGTTTAAAGAGTATATTGAAGCCGAAGATTGGCAGGAAGAATGGCTCGAGGAGGAGGATGAAGTCACCACATAAAAAGTACACACAAAAGTTTCAAACATTCGCATAACAACATACAGTTTAAAGTTGAGCATAAAACCAGATTGAAGAAAAAAATACTTAAAACAACATTATAATTGATGATTTAAACATAATTTAGTATTTTTATTAATGATATAATTAAATGAAATTTTCTCCTTTAAACAAATAATGAAAAGTTGACACGAAAACATCAACGATTAAGGATAAAACATTCATATAAAACTTTAAAGTTAAGCATAAAAAATTATTGAAAAAAATCTACTTAACATTATAATTAAATTAAACATATTATTACATCATGAAAACAATGAAGAATTTTTTAATAAAAGAAGATAAAAAATTATGTTTAAAAAGAATAAATATAGTTTTTATTTCTTCATAACTTTTTACAGTGTCAGTTATGTATTAGAAAAAAGGAGAAAATATTTAGCTATAAAAAAATCATAAATTTAACTTAAACATAACGATAATGAGAGAACTTTAGAAATAAATTAAAAAGGATGAGAATAGCAGAATATGATGGCGTGAGTGAATTTAAATTTGTTGCACTACAATCAGAAGTTGATGAGTATCGCCGGACATTAATTTTAATGATTCCTTAAATTAATTAGAGTTGTTCAAATCAATGAAGATAAAAAGCTGAAAAAAAAATTATAATAAAGCGTTGAGGTTTTCAAAAAAAAGAGTAAAGTTTTTAGTTTTATTCATACCTTTCTTTCTTTCTAAAATAAATCAAAAAATGATGAGAAGTGGAAACGCAATTACTCTCAACTCGTAATTGATTACGTAATTTGAGTCAGTCAATCATTACAATCGTCATGTCAAAAATAGAAGAAGAAGAAGAAGTTGAGTGTGCACTTTCACTTTATCTCTTAATATTTAAAGCTTTTTTACGTTTTCATCTCTCTCAAATAATTTTACATTAATATGAATTTAAAAAAGTATTTAAATACAGTTTAAAAAAGGATTGTTTAAACTATTTTACAGAAAATCGGCAACGCTTTCGAGACTTTATGCAACATGATTTTAATTGAATCTCTTAAAGGATTAACATTTGCCACTTTTTTATTCTTATTTTCTCTTTCAAAAAAGCACATCAAATGCGAAAAAAAAAAGGAAACTTGAAAGCTCAATTTTAATGTTTAATGCACACAACTTTAATAAAGAGAAAAATTTATGAAAAATGATTTTGATTTCAATATATAAGAATATATTGATTATAAACTAAAGAATAAGAATAAATGAAGCTGACTTTGTGAAGAAATGCTCTCAGACATTTAAATTGATTCTTTTTGGTGCACTTTTTTAAGAAAACACTTCATTGTAACTTTTAAATTCATTAATTCAAAAATGAGGTATATCGGCATGAAAGTATCACACCACTATTAACTTTTTTTTCGTAAAATGTGAGCATTAAATGTAGTTTCACTTATCGATTATCTTAGTTGTATGTGCAGGTTTTTCATTATGTTGCTTTTCATTAGTAAATTTCGTTGTTGATTTTGAGATGATGAAAAGGTGATTTATGAAGAACGAATGAGTCTAGGGAGGAGAAATAAGAAGGAAAAGTTTTTGAATAACAACGTATTTGGACGTATATATATATCTTGCTAATACTTACTATAATCAAGATGATGACTTTTTAAATCTAAGAAGTTAGTTATGAAGCGTCCATTTGACGTCAAAATCTGATGATGAGCTGCGGCAATAGCCTGAGGTTGCTGACGGCTGTTGTTGTTGTTATTGACTTGAGTTGAGTGTTTTATTGGTGCTTATCGTGTCCACATGAAAAGCACCGCTCGCGGAAACTATAATTTTCAAAACCACAACCTATAAGGAAACAAACATTTTAAAATAGAAAACAAGGAATCAATTTTTAGGCAATAAAAAACACTTACGACACTTCCACATGGGTCTGCGATCCGTGGGCGTCTGTGAGAGTCTGAATAAACGCGCCTCTATTGCCTCTTGGTGGATGCCACGATGAGAGCCACGATGAGAGCCACGATGAGAGCCACGATTGGAGCCATGATTGGAGCCACGATTGGAGCCACGATTGGAAGCTGCGACTTGTGGTGCGAACTGATGTTGTTGTGGTGCGAACTGATGTTGTTGTGCTGCGAACTGAAGCGGTAAATAAAATAAGTAAAAAAATTTAACAACACCTCCGAGAAAAAAAATTTTTTTTAAAAAAAAAAAAAAAAAAAAAAAAAAAAAAAAAAATTTTAAAATTTAAAAAAATTTTTTTTTAAATATTTTTTTTTTAAAAAAAAAAAAGAAAAAACCATGTTGAGGCGCCAACTGAGCCAAAGTGTTGAGGCTTTCCACGAGCGTTCCGATAACATTTTTTGCAGCTTCTGTCTTTTGCTTCTCAATTTCTCTTAATTGTGCCTGTCGCGCCTCCTCGATTTTGCGCTCCTCGATTTCGTTGAGAGCACGCAAATCTGCTTCGGCCGTTGCTCGAGTTTGAAGTATGAAAGCGCCTCTGCTCAATGTAAACTCCTGAAAAAATTAAAATTCAAATAAATAGCGAATATATAAATTTTAAAAATTATTCTCACCTTTACAGACAATTCTTGAATTCGGAGATACAGCTCGGGAAGCGAATCTCCTACATCCCGGCCAGTTAATGAATCGCGGAACTTTTCGAATTCTCCGACGCTGACTTTGTGAGCTTCCATGCAATTTTTTATCGCGTTCTCTAGTTCCGTTCGACATTTTTTCTGCACCTCTATGCTTGATTTTAATTCATCGGGCATCTGAACTAAAGGACGTTCAGATTGAGGAGTCCCAGTTGGCTGTAGGTTTTCGGCGTCCATTTAATTGATTTTATCCAAAAGAACTTGATGTATAAATAGCTCTGGAAACCACAAAAATCTATGATGATGCTCAAAATATGTACAGCTATACAGTAAAACTAAATGTACCAGCCGAACAAAAAATAAATATTTCTTCTTATTCTAATTTTGATTACGTGAAAAACTCATCCATTTTCACTGCACAGTATCCGGAGCGAGGATGATTTAATTTAATCGCTTCTTTAATACTTTGATACGTAAAATCGCACTCAAAGCACTTTGACAAACCAAAATTATCTTTAAATTACCCCTTTTCTAACATCCCAATTGGCGGAAATTTTGCAAGCTAAAAATGATGTGAAAATTTCGAGATTTTTTCTGGATATTTGAATTTTGATAAAAATAGCTACGAAAAAGCATTGTGGAGGCTTAATTACGCTTTCATTCTTACTTTCCATCATCTATAACACAATTTTCGAATTTAACTAAATCAAATTGCCGCTTTAAAGTTTTGAAAAATTTTCCCACTTTAATTTTCAACTCACCGGTAACAAACTTGATGATTTAATGTTAGTTCACTACTTTGTTGATGATCCTGGAAGGTTTAATTACTTTTAGATCTAACAATTATAGTTTTTCACTTAAATTTTCAGAATCCACGTTTTTTTTGTTGGTAAATTTTTGTTGTTTTTTGTTTTTTTGTAAACTTTTTTCCCCCTGGTTGTTTTTAAAAAATGACCGTTAATTTATGTTTATTCATGTTTGGACTAGAAATCTTAATTATTGTACATCCCATAGCAAATTTCGGTATACCTAAGAAAATTTACATCAAACGTAATCACGCGAGAAATGTATTGAGTTGCATATTATTGTGATATAAATTTTTTCGCTGACGACGGTCTAATTCAAATAACATGTAATAAAATTAGTGATGGCATTGAACAATTAAATATTGATTTGAACAATATTTATGATTATTTATGTTTTTCAAGATTATCTCTTAATGTGTCAAAAACCAAGTATATGATTATCACAAAAAAAAATATATCAGGGGATGTGGAAGTTAAAATTAATTCACAAGTTCTATGATGCTCATTTTTGCTTTTTTATCATCCATTTAATCGCTTCTTTAAAGTTCACTAAATTCTTTCTTTCTATTACCCCTTTTCAGCTAGTTAGACTTCTGGAAGTTCTGTATAGCAAACAGACGAGAATATCGAACTTTTTTCTGGATGTTTGAATTTTGGAGAGGCTTAATTACCCTTTCATTCTTACTATAACACAATTTTCAAATTTTCCCACTTTAATTTTCAACTCACCGGTTAACAACGATGAATGATTAATGTCAGTTCGCTACTTTGTTGTTGATTCTGTAAACAAAGATGTCAGAAAGTTAAACACTTAAAATTTATGAAACTTTACCTTTAAATGATTTTTTCCGAGAGAACTTGATGCTCCGAATATTGTTGAAGATGAGTTGAAGCAGTTGGCGACGAAAATTGATGGACGAAGAGACTCTGGAAACTATTTTAATTAATGTTGATGATTCCGCCGTTGATTTTTTATTTACTATTTTTTTATTTATTTTCCCCCTTAAATATATTTAAAAAAAAAATGACGGTTAATTCATAGAAATTTATTTTTCTTAATTTTAGGCATAAACTTTAATCATATAACTTTCTTAGGGTTACCGAAATTACTTACATATAACATTTCACATTTCGGTAACCTTAAAAAAGTTATATGATTAATCTTTTAACACATTTTAGAATTTTTGAATTTTTCTCGCGCCATAATTTTCGTACGTTTTACGTAAAGGGAGAAAACTGCGATTAAATTTCTAAAGCACCAAATTTTTCTTAAAATTAATTTTCAACAAGTAATTAATGATCTCATTTCATTGAAAATAAGTTTAACTAACATAACAGAAGAACTGTATGGTAAGAGATTTAGCATCAACTTTTCAACGATTTCTTAAATTTAATGGGATTATTTTGCAATTGAATTTTTTGTTCACAGAAAAATGGCACCAAACAAGAAAAAAATCGATAAAAATGATCCAGATTTGCATAAGAAAGCTCAGAACTTCAGTTCCTACATCGATATCGTGTGGAAAAAGATCCAGGAGAACAAAATTGAGGTAAATTTTTCCAATTTCTAATGTTGTCGTCTATCTTTAGATTGATTTTTTTTCAGGATGTTGATAAAATCGTTGTTAAGCTGCAAAAGTGTGTTGCTTTCTTTGCCATCTACATCAAATATATGCCCGAGTACGGCGATAAAGTCATGTACTTGTGTCGCTCGATTTTGGTAATATTTTTTTATTTTAATATTCACGCTGAAATCAGTCTAACTTTAATTCCCACAGATTTTGATAGAATCAAAGAATTTAGTTTGGGAAATAAAGGACTTTGCTAAACTCATAATAACGTGCTGTATGATCATGGTCTTTCAAAAAAATGAAGAAATCATACGTGAAAGCTGTATCGTGACAAAGGAAGTACTACTCAAAGTTAATGAAGACTCTATGGACGAAATCGTACAGAAATGCTCAAATTTTTTGATAGTTTTGATGCAGAGAGTACTTACAGCTCGTACTCGATTAACGCAAGCAATGATTTTGGAAGTCATGTTTAGGTTGACGAAAAATGCAAAAAAAATTCGCAATGGTGCTCTGAAAAAGCAAAATTTCTTCACCTTATTAGATCCTGTCGGCAAGTTGCTTATGAATTCCTTTAACAAGATTAATCACGAAAATATTGAAGAAACATCGCGTGAATTTCTCATGACCCTGAATTTGGTTAATCAAAAATGTGGAATTTTCACATCTGAGGGATGTGTCTATAAAATTAATGCAGTTGAAGAAACGGAGGCAGATATTGTAAATATTGATTTTAATGGCCGTGCTAAGACTGTTTCATTTACAATTGAAACGCATCACATTTGCGGCGCATTATCAGAAAGCAACATCCATTATTCAACGAGCAAGGTAATTAAATTCTTTTACTTAGTTTATTTAATTAAAATGAGACATTTTTCAAGGATCCTGCATACTTTGAGATATTTTTCGACCATACGGAATTGCTACCAGCCGAATTCACTGAAGATGAGATGAACCTTGAGTTGAATGTTCGTCATTTAATGTACAAACAGGATATGAACTCTGCACTGCACGAGATTGATGAGGTTTCAACAATTCAATTGACAATTCTTGGCGATTCTGAAAAACTAGCGAAATTTAAAAGCTTCTATGACAATTTTATTTGTGACAAAAGTGATGGCAATTGTGTGAGTCAGCCTTCAATCAGTGATGATAATGTTTCAAAAGTAGATATGTCTGAAGCTGAGACTAGTACAACTGGGAAACACCAAGAACCTCTCATTATTGACCCTGTTAAAGAAGTCTTGCCACAAATTTCTGAAAAGGAAATTGTTGATGTTCCATCGCCAAATTTGTGTGAACAGGAAATGATGAGATCCCAGGAAGCACCTTCAGAACTTGAAATTGACACTCATCAACCAGAAATAGAAAACATTAACTTTGATCGCTTGAAGCGCCTGAGTACCGAAAACCCTCTGAAAAGAAAACACTCTGTTGATGTATATGAGATGGAAGACGAAGAATTGCCAATGCCAAGTTACAAATATTTTGCGAAGAGAATGCGTGAAAAACGTGCTCATTTGGGCATGGTGAATCATCAAGTTTTTGGAGAAATTGAATTAACAGCAAGCAGCTCATCTAAAATTTCAACTGCTAACAAAAATCTCACAAAAGGTGCTGCAAAAACTCGTAACAAACAGGATGAACTAAAGGTAATGCCGCATAACTCAGTTGAGCGCAAATCAAAGGGATCTGTTAAAAAAGAAATTAAATTACGCGGAAGACCCAGAGGATCTTTGAAAAAGTCTGCCGAAAAGACCAACGAGCTAGTGGACAGTCAAGGAATTAACGAGTGATAAACAGACACGTGTTTAAACTATAAAGAGATGTAATGGATATAAATATTTGAGCTTGTCTTCATTAAAAATTTTAAATAAAGTTTTGATAAATTAAATAAAATTATCTCCTCATTAAAATGAGTCAGCATAATCCTTCACTGTTAAGAAGAAAAAAAATTGTTTTTGATATTTAATCTTTCGACAACTTCGCAACTCGGCCTTATGACTTTTAATTATATTTTTCGGCAGCAACACAGTTGTTATTTCAATTAAGCGTGATGGATGATTTTCCTCCCAAAAAACACTTTTTCGGTATTAATCGAATTAATTTTCTCACTCATCGTATTTTCATTTCACTCGATTGTGGGCTGGCTTTTCGCTTTTCATAACATTTTTTCCTCCAGAGAGAGAGAGTAGAAAATACTGAAAAGTATTTAATTTTGCGAATAACAGATATGCGGCTTAAGGGGTATTTTTTGGCTGAACCCAAACAACTTTATTTATTACTTTAAATGCGAAAGCAAAAGAAGAAGAGAGACGGAGAGGGGATTTGTGTTGGTTACATAAAATGGTTATTATACAAATAATTCACGATACTACGTCTTTCGCGTGCTTGTACGATGTTATTAAAATTCCATCCGCTTATCGCTCACAGCGATTGCTTGAGATTTGAGACTCTGTTCGAGCTTTCGCAGGAATTCCTCAAAAATTAACATGGATTTGAACATTGACGTCTTTTTGTAATCCTTAATTCGACTTTTGTCTTCGGGCGTCTCAAGATCCTTGCTGGTTTTCACGTCAAATGCATTGATTTCATTAAGCAACAAGTTGATTGTTGGCACATTTATGGGATCAAATTTTTCCGCTAATTTGGGATTAAATGGAACGCATATTTTTCCGGTTTTGGGATGAACACAGAAAGGCGCTTTAAGCAAGTGATTGGTGCCCTTACTGACATTGATATCGAGTCGAGGATAGAGCATGGCTAATTGGACTTCCTCAACGATGTGCTTTAATTTTAATTTCAATTGACTGTTCACTCGAAGTGACTCAAAATAGCCGACAAATGTACTCCAAATGCTAGCCGAATCGCCAGCAGTAGTTGATGAAAATAAACTTTGAAGTTCCTTCCTGCAGCCCTCATCGTTAACCATTTTCAGTAATTTTTCAACTCCAGCCGGTGTGCCGAAAGCATTTTGGTCCTCAATTATGACTTCATTAAAAAGCGGCTCGATAAGAGCGCGTGCCCTACGAATGCTATGGTGCTGCTTGTCATAAAGAGTGACCTTTGATATGGAATTTTCGCCTCCTCCGCCTATTGACACCTGAAGATAATCGGCGATGGCTCCTCTTCCCTTTGTGTCGAGATGTCGCGCTGTTTTATCATTGTTGAGCTTTTTGAAAGAGAAAAGTAACACCGGGTAGTTTGTGAGTCAACACTTGCTAAGCTTTTATTTGAGTCCTTAAATTTTTAACTGCTATTTTTTGAATAATTTTCGTACGTTTTACGTAAAGGGAGAAAACTGCGATTAAATTTCTAAAGCATCGCATAAAATTTTTCTTAAAATTAATTTTCAACAAGTAATTAATGATCTAATTTCTTTAAAAATAAGTTTAACTAACAAAAGAACTGTAGGGTAAGAGATTTAGCATCAACTTTTCAACGATTTCACAACTTTAATGGGATTATTTTCGATTCACAGAAAAAATGGCACTAAGCAAGAAAAAAATCGATAAAAATGATCCAGATTTGCATAAGAAAGCTCAGAACTTCAGTTCCTACATCGATATCGTGTGGAAAAAGATCCAGGAGAACAAAATTGAGGTAAATTTTTCCAATTTCTAATGTTGTCGTCTATCTTTAGATTGATTTTTTTTTCAGGATGTTGATAAAATTAGTGTTAAGCTGCAAAAGTGTGTTGCTTTCTTTGCCATCTACATCAAATATATGCCCGAGTACGGCGATAAAGTCATGTACTTGTGTCGCTCGATTTTGGTAATATTTTTTTATTTTAATATTCACGCTGAAATCAGTCTAACTTTAATTCTAGAGTTTCTCAAATGCCCGGGTAATGAGATTTTGTCCTACCCGGGTAAAAAAATTTACTACCCGGGTAGCCCGGGCATGCCCGGGTAAGAAATTTTTAAAAAAATATACCTATTTTTACTCAAATTTTCGGCTAATCTTTACATCGAGCATTTTTAGTAACAGAAATAAAAGTTTTTTAAACAGAAAATGAATAGATTAAAAGAAATATAAAAAGTTTAACGGAAATAGTTCTTAAGGAACATTACACAGTGAAGGTCTGACATTCGAGTTCTAGCCTTTGTTACAATATCTCCAGCCTCTAAAAATGCCCTCTATGAAGTAACTGATGTTGCCTGAATCGTTAGTAAAGCTTTAAACAATCGGTCCAAAATTGGAGATCTTTGTTTGAGTCTTCTTATGTCATCTCATGGCTATTTTTTTGTTGCACTTGCACTTGATGTTTCAAAATACTTTTTTGAATTAAAAAATTTCACAAACGAATCTAAATTTATATAGGTAAAGTACCTTCTTGAGTCATGTAGTTTTGATAAGTGATAAAATTCATTGTAAACAAAACATTTTCAGGTATTGGTTTACACAAAACTTATAAAAAGCACTTATGGAGGAAGATTTTTTCACAAAAAAATTAAGAAAATTTTCTTCGAATTTTTTAATTTTTACCCGGGTAAGGGTAGAGCAATTTTCCGGGTATACCCGGGTAGTAAAATTGACGGGCATACCCGGGTATACCCGTACCCGGGTTACCCGTGAGAAACTCTATTTAATTCCCACAGATTTTGATAGAATCAAAGAATTTAGTTTGGGAAATAAAGGACTTTGCTAAACTCATAATAACGTGCTGTATGATCATGGTCTTTCAAAAAAATGAAGAAATCATACGTGAAAGTTGTATCGTGACAAAGGAAGTACTACTCAAAGTTAATGAAGACTCTATGGACGAGATCGTACAGAAATGCTCAAATTTCTTGATAGTTTTGATGCAGAGAGTACTTACAGCTCGTACTCGATTAACGCAAGCAATGATTTTGGAAGTCATGTTTAGGTTGACGAAAAATGCAAAAAAAATTCGCAATGGTGCTCTGAAAAAGCTAAATTTCTTCACCTTATTAGATCCAGCTGTCGGCAAGTTGCTTATGAATTCTTTTAACAAGATTAATCACGAAAATATTGAAGAAACATCGCGTGAATTTCTCATGACCCTGAATTTGGTTAATCAAAAATGTGGAATTTTCACATCTGAGGGATGTGTCTATAAAATTAATGCAGTTGAAGAAACGGAGGCAGATATTGTTCATATTGATTTTAATGGTCGTGCTAAGACTGTTTCATTTACAATTGAAACGCATCGCATTTGCGGTGCATTATCAGAAACCAACATCCATTATTCAACGAGCAAGGTAATTAAATTCTTTTACTTAGTTTATTTAATTAAAATGAGACATTTTTCAAGGATCCTGCATACTTTGAGATATTTTTCGACCATATGGAATTGCTACCAGCAGAATTCGCCGAAGATGAGATGAACCTAGAGTTGAATGTTCGTCATTTAATGTACAAACAGGATATGAACTCTGCACTGCACGAGATTGATGAGGTTTCAACAATTCAACTGACAATTCTTGGCGATTCTGAAAAACTAGCGAAATTTAAAAGCTTCTATGACAATTTTATTTGTGACAAAAGTGATGGCAATTGTGTGAGTCAGCCTTCAATCAGTGATGATAATGTTTCAAAAGTAGATATGTCTGAAGCTGAGACTAGTACAACTGGGAAACACCAAGAACCTCTCATTATTGACCCTATTAAAGAAGTCTTGCCACAAATTTCTGAAAAGGAAATTGTTGATGTTCCATCGCCAAATTTGTGTGAACAGGAAATGATGAGATCCCAGGAAGCACCTTCAGAACTTGAAATTGACACTCATCAACCAGAAATAGAAAACATTAACTTTGATCGCTTGAAGCGCCTGAGTACCGAAAACCCTCTGAAAAGAAAACACTCTGTTGATGTATATGAGATGGAAGACGAAGAATTGCCAATGCCAAGTTACAAATATTTTGCGAAGAGAATGCGTGAAAAACGTGCTCATTTGGGCATGGTGAATCATCAAGTTTTTGGAGAAATTGAATTAACAGCAAGCAGCTCATCTAAAATTTCAACTGCTAACAAAAATCTCACAAAAGGTGCTGCAAAAACTCGTAACAAACAGGATGAACTAAAGGTAATGCCGCATAACTCAGTTGAGCGCAAATCAAAGGGATCTGTTAAAAAAGAAATTAAATTACGCGGAAGACCCAGAGGATCTTTGAAAAAGTCTGCCGAAAAGACCAACGAGCTAGTGGACAGTCAAGGAATTAACGAGTGATAAACAGACACGTGTTTAAACTATAAAGAGATGTAATGGATATAAATATTTGAGCTTGTCTTCATTAAAAATTTTAAATAAAGTTTTGATAAATTAAATAAAATTATCTCCTCATTAAAATGAGTCAGCATAATCCTTCACTGTTAAGAAGAAAAAAAATTGTTTTTGATATTTAATCTTTCGACAACTTCGCAACTCGGCCTTATGACTTTTAATTATATTTTTCGGCAGCAACACAGTTGTTATTTCAATTAAGCGTGATGGATGATTTTCCTCCCAAAAAACACTTTTTCGGTATTAATCGAATTAATTTTCTCACTCATCGTATTTTCATTTCACTCGATTGTGGGCTGGCTTTTCGCTTTTCATAACATTTTTTCCTCCAGAGAGAGAGAGTAGAAAATACTGAAAAGTATTTAATTTTGCGAATAACAGATATGCGGCTTAAGGGGTATTTTTTGGCTGAACCCAAACAACTTTATTTATTACTTTAAATGCGAAAGCAAAAGAAGAAGAGAGACGGAGAGGGGATTTGTGTTGGTTACATAAAATGGTTATTATACAAATAATTCACGATACTACGTCTTTCGCGTGCTTGTACGATGTTATTAAAATTCCATCCGCTTATCGCTCACAGCGATTGCTTGAGATTTGAGACTCTGTTCGAGCTTTCGCAGGAATTCCTCAAAAATTAACATGGATTTGAACATTGACGTCTTTTTGTAATCCTTAATTCGACTTTTGTCTTCGGGCGTCTCAAGATCCTTGCTGGTTTTCACGTCAAATGCATTGATTTCATTAAGCAACAAGTTGATTGTTGGCACATTTATGGGATCAAATTTTTCCGCTAATTTGGGATTAAATGGAACGCATATTTTTCCGGTTTTGGGATGAACACAGAAAGGCGCTTTAAGCAAGTGATTGGTGCCCTTACTGACATTGATATCGAGTCGAGGATAGAGCATGGCTAATTGGACTTCCTCAACGATGTGCTTTAATTTTAATTTCAATTGACTGTTCACTCGAAGTGACTCAAAATAGCCGACAAATGTACTCCAAATGCTAGCCGAATCGCCAGCAGTAGTTGATGAAAATAAACTTTGAAGTTCCTTCCTGCAGCCCTCATCGTTAACCATTTTCAGTAATTTTTCAACTCCAGCCGGTGTGCCGAAAGCATTTTGGTCCTCAATTATGACTTCATTAAAAAGCGGCTCGATAAGAGCGCGTGCCCTACGAATGCTATGGTGCTGCTTGTCATAAAGAGTGACCTTTGATATGGAATTTTCGCCTCCTCCGCCTATTGACACCTGAAGATAATCGGCGATGGCTCCTCTTCCCTTTGTGTCGAGATGTCGCGCTGTTTTATCATTGTTGAGCTTTTTGAAAGAGAAAAGTAACACCGGGTAGTTTGTGAGTCAACACTTGCTAAGCTTTTATTTGAGTCCTTAAATTTTTAACTGCTATTTTTTGAATAATTTTCGTACGTTTTACGTAAAGGGAGAAAACTGCGATTAAATTTCTAAAGCATCGCATAAAATTTTTCTTAAAATTAATTTTCAACAAGTAATTAATGATCTCATTTCTTTAAAAATAAGTTTAACTAACAAAAGAACTGTAGGGTAAGAGATTTAGCATCAACTTTTCAACGATTTCACAACTTTAATGGGATTATTTTCGATTCACAGAAAAAATGGCACTAAGCAAGAAAAAAATCGATAAAAATGATCCAGATTTGCATAAGAAAGCTCAGAACTTCAGTTCCTACATCGATATCGTGTGGAAAAAGATCCAGGAGAACAAAATTGAGGTAAATTTTTCCAATTTCTAATGTTGTCGTCTATCTTTAGATTGATTTTTTTTCAGGATGTTGATAAAATTAGTGTTAAGCTGCAAAAGTGTGTTGCTTTCTTTGCCATCTACATCAAATATATGCCCGAGTACGGCGATAAAGTCATGTACTTGTGTCGCTCGATTTTGGTAATATTTTTTTATTTTAATATTCACGCTGAAATCAGTCTAACTTTAATTCTAGAGTTTCTCAAATGCCCGGGTAATGAGATTTTGTCCTACCCGGGTAAAAAAATTTACTACCCGGGTAGCCCGGGCATGCCCGGGTAAGAAATTTTTAAAAAAATATACCTATTTTTACTCAAATTTTCGGCTAATCTTTACATCGAGCATTTTTAGTAACAGAAATAAAAGTTTTTTAAACAGAAAATGAATAGATTAAAAGAAATATAAAAAGTTTAACGGAAATAGTTCTTAAGGAACATTACACAGTGAAGGTCTGACATTCGAGTTCTAGCCTTTGTTACAATATCTCCAGCCTCTAAAAATGCCCTCTATGAAGTAACTGATGTTGCCTGAATCGTTAGTAAAGCTTTAAACAATCGGTCCAAAATTGGAGATCTTTGTTTGAGTCTTCTTATGTCATCTCATGGCTATTTTTTTGTTGCACTTGCACTTGATGTTTCAAAATACTTTTTTGAATTAAAAAAATTTCACAAACGAATCTAAATTTATATAGGTAAAGTACCTTCTTGAGTCATGTAGTTTTGATAAGTGATAAAATTCATTGTAAACAAAACATTTTCAGGTATTGGTTTACACAAAACTTATAAAAAGCACTTATGGAGGAAGATTTTTTCACAAAAAAATTAAGAAAATTTTCTTCGAATTTTTTAATTTTTACCCGGGTAAGGGTAGAGCAATTTTCCGGGTATACCCGGGTAGTAAAATTGACGGGCATACCCGGGTATACCCGTACCCGGGTTACCCGTGAGAAACTCTATTTAATTCCCACAGATTTTGATAGAATCAAAGAATTTAGTTTGGGAAATAAAGGACTTTGCTAAACTCATAATGACGTGCTGTATGATCATGGTCTTTCAAAAAAATGAAGAAATCATACGTGAAAGTTGTATCGTGACAAAGGAAGTACTACTCAAAGTTAATGAAGACTCTATGGACGAGATCGTACAGAAATGCTCAAATTTCTTGATAGTTTTGATGCAGAGAGTACTTACAGCTCGTACTCGATTAACGCAAGCAATGATTTTGGAAGTCATGTTTAGGTTGACGAAAAATGCAAAAAAAATTCGCAATGGTGCTCTGAAAAAGCTAAATTTCTTCACCTTATTAGATCCAGCTGTCGGCAAGTTGCTTATGAATTCTTTTAACAAGATTAATCACGAAAATATTGAAGAAACATCGCGTGAATTTCTCATGACCCTGAATTTGGTTAATCAAAAATGTGGAATTTTCACATCTGAGGGATGTGTCTATAAAATTAATGCAGTTGAAGAAACGGAGGCAGATATTGTTCATATTGATTTTAATGGTCGTGCTAAGACTGTTTCATTTACAATTGAAACGCATCGCATTTGCGGTGCATTATCAGAAACCAACATCCATTATTCAACGAGCAAGGTAATTAAATTCTTTTACTTAGTTTATTTAATTAAAATGAGACATTTTTCAAGGATCCTGCATACTTTGAGATATTTTTCGACCATATGGAATTGCTACCAGCAGAATTCGCCGAAGATGAGATGAACCTAGAGTTGAATGTTCGTCATTTAATGTACAAACAGGATATGAACTCTGCACTGCACGAGATTGATGAGGTTTCAACAATTCAACTGACAATTCTTGGCGATTCTGAAAAACTAGCGAAATTTAAAAGCTTCTATGACAATTTTATTTGTGACAAAAGTGATGGCAATTGTGTGAGTCAGCCTTCAATCAGTGATGATAATGTTTCAAAAGTAGATATGTCTGAAGCTGAGACTAGTACAACTGGGAAACACCAAGAACCTCTCATTATTGACCCTATTAAAGAAGTCTTGCCACAAATTTCTGAAAAGGAAATTGTTGATGTTCCATCGCCAAATTTGTGTGAACAGGAAATGATGAGATCCCAGGAAGCACCTTCAGAACTTGAAATTGACACTCATCAACCAGAAATAGAAAACATTAACTTTGATCGCTTGAAGCGCCTGAGTACCGAAAACCCCTTGAAAAGAAAACACTCTGTTGATGTATATGAGATGGAAGACGAAGAATTGCCAATGCCAAGTTACAAATATTTTGCGAAGAGAATGCGTGAAAAACGTGCTCATTTGGGCATGGTGAATCATCAAGTTTTTGGAGAAATTGAATTAACAGCAAGCAGCTCATCTAAAATTTCAACTGCTAACAAAAATCTCACAAAAGGTGCTGCAAAAACTCGTAACAAACAGGATGAACTAAAGGTAATGCCGCATAACTCAGTTGAGCGCAAATCAAAGGGATCTGTTAAAAAAGAAATTAAATTACACGGAAGACCCAGAGGATCTTTGAAAAAGTCTGCCGAAAAGACCAACGAGCTAGTGGACAGTCAAGGAATTAACGAGTGATAAACAGACACGTGTTCAAACTATAAAGAGATGTAATGGATATAAATATTTGAGCTTGTCTTCATTAAAAATTTTAAATAAAGTTTTGATAAATTAAATAAAATTATCTCCTCATTAAAATGAGTCAGCATAATCCTTCACTGTTAAGAAAAAAAAATTGTTTTTGATATTTAATCTTTCGGCAACTTCGCAACTCGGCCTTATGACTTTTAATTATATTTTTCGGCAGCAACACAGTTGTTATTTCAATTAAGCGTGATGGATGATTTTCCTCCCAAAAAACACTTTTTCGGTATTAATCGAATTAATTTTCTCACTCATCGTATTTTCATTTCACTCGATTGTGGGCTGGCTTTTCGCTTTTCATAACATTTTTTCCTCCAGAGAGAGAGAGTAGAAAATACTGAAAAGTATTTAATTTTGCGAATAACAGATATGCGGCTTAAGGGGTATTTTTTGGCTGAACCCAAACAACTTTATTTATTACTTTAAATGCGAAAGCAAAAGAAGAAGAGAGACGGAGAGGGGATTTGTGTTGGTTACATAAAATGGTTATTATACAAATAATTCACGATACTACGTCTTTCGCGTGCTTGTACGATGTTATTAAAATTCCATCCGCTTATCGCTCACAGCGATTGCTTGAGATTTGAGACTCTGTTCGAGCTTTCGCAGGAATTCCTCAAAAATTAACATGGATTTGAACATTGACGTCTTTTTGTAATCCTTAATTCGACTTTTGTCTTCGGGCGTCTCAAGATCCTTGCTGGTTTTCACGTCAAATGCATTGATTTCATTAAGCAACAAGTTGATTGTTGGCACATTTATGGGATCAAATTTTTCCGCTAATTTGGGATTAAATGGAACGCATATTTTTCCGGTTTTGGGATGAACACAGAAAGGCGCTTTAAGCAAGTGATTGGTGCCCTTACTGACATTGATATCGAGTCGAGGATAGAGCATGGCTAATTGGACTTCCTCAACGATGTGCTTTAATTTTAATTTCAATTGACTGTTCACTCGAAGTGACTCAAAATAGCCGACAAATGTACTCCAAATGCTAGCCGAATCGCCAGCAGTAGTTGATGAAAATAAACTTTGAAGTTCCTTCCTGCAGCCCTCATCGTTAACCATTTTCAGTAATTTTTCAACTCCAGCCGGTGTGCCGAAAGCATTTTGGTCCTCAATTATGACTTCATTAAAAAGCGGCTCGATAAGAGCGCGTGCCCTACGAATGCTATGGTGCTGCTTGTCATAAAGAGTGACCTTTGATATGGAATTTTCGCCTCCTCCGCCTATTGACACCTGAAGATAATCGGCGATGGCTCCTCTTCCCTTTGTGTCGAGATGTCGCGCTGTTTTATCGCAGACCCAACAATGAACGCCACGTCGACCCGAAAACACCCATAGAATGTGCTCGAACCCAAAATCATCACGGAGAGCGGTATCAATCACCCGACATGCTATTGCCATAAATTTCCAACACTTACAGCAGATGTTTGCCTCGCTACAACATGTTCGCACATCATCATAATCTGTCATGTCAATATCAAACACCAATTCTCTTTGAAGTGCCTTTACATTTGGATTCGAGCGATGATTTTTTGGCCGGATGTTCATAACTGTTACCATAAAAATATCAAATTTAAGTAACAAAACTAAAAGTCCTACATTTCACTTTTTTCAGTCACACATTTTGACTTTAAATAATTTTTTTATGAATTTCACCTGGTCCGATATCGATTTTAAATGGTAATCGTGAGATAATCGCTTGTTCGAGTTCCGATTGATTTTCGAATGATAAATAACGGATATAAATGTCGTCTTGAAGTGTGAACGAGAACTCCCGATTACTGAAAATTCCATCTTCAGCTAAAAGATAATTAATAAAGTTTATTTACCATTTTGGCGGGAAAGAAGAAATTTTGTAACTCACATAAATTGTAGGAAAGCCATCGATAAAACGGTTTGTGTGGGAATAATCGAACGTAATACATTCGCAGCATGTCTTGCAAGGAATTTGGATCAAAATTTTCATTGCTTCCTTCCATATTTCTCGAGTTATTTAATTAAATTTGACTGATCAATGTTTACACTTTTGAGCTTCACCAATACTAAGATAAATCTGTGTGTGTTGTAATTGCCTAAGTTTAAGGGGACAATTGAAATATTTTTATTTTTAAAAAGCTTTGAATGAATTTGTGACTCAATAAAATTTTAATTAATTAAAAAAGTTGCACAATAATGCTTAAATTACGGTATGTATAAAAAATCAATTTTCGTAACGGGTTTTAATTTTTTAAATCATCAAACTCTTCGTGTCTTTATCCGTGTCCAGGAAGATGAATTACTATAGTATTAGATAATGTTCTGCTCATCTGATTAACTTGCTTCATTAAATTAAATTGACTTTCAAACAATTTTCAAGGGAGGTGTTTTAACCTTGGCAAATCTTGACACAGATGGTGTCAAAACATGAACATGTGGTTACTCTAGAGTAAATTTTTCACTTTTCAAACTTGACGTTTACAAATTATGTTTGAGGAATTTCCTACAATATTACAAATAATTACTGGTGTGAAAGGAATTTAAACTCTCAAAATTTGAAATATTCTTTTCAGACATGGAAAATGCAATCCAAATCTTTTCAATATACACTTTATGCGTTGCTGTGGATTTTACGAGTGAAAAAAATCGTTAAAAAACTTTCATCCTTTTGGCCGCAATCAAAAACGTATAATTCTACATGCACGGCCGTTTTATAGTGATCAAAACTCTTTCGATAGAAACATAAAAAAATCAATTTCGGGAATTTCTCGTTTTAGTGACCGAAAATCAATTTTCTTTGAACTCAAGTTTAACTTAAAAATTTCCGATGCCGAAAAAAGAATACCAGGATTTTCATTTAGAGAAATGCTTTCAAAAATTTAAATTATAATTTCTTTCAATCTTCAAACGTTGGTGAAAAGCTTTTTTCCTCCAAGCGCTTCTTTTGAATTTATATCGATACAAAAAATAGAAAATCTTTCAAACATAATTTTTAAGAAAAAAATTCAATTTTTTTTGGCGTTTGTGAAATATTTTAAGATATATTTTTTCTCCGGAAATATTTATTTTTTTGACTTCTCTTTAATGTTTTTTCAGAAGCTTTAAAAGCTCCTAAAAACTTTATTGATTTCTGTTCGAGTAAATATAATTTTTTTGCGAGCTTACAAACTAAGTTTGCTGTTTGATCAAAGTTTTACAGAAAAAATTTTCAGTTTTTTATTCCACTTAAAAGATTCCGACTAAACTTTTGTAGAAAAATGAAAATGTGAGGAAATTTATAGTCTTGAAATATCATAAATGAAATGATGTTGAATTTTTAAAGACATTATAGAAACTTCCCTCCATCACACGAGTCATTAAGTGCTCATAATTTGGCTCGCAAAAATTCATCAATTGCAATTCATTTATAATAAAATCGCTGAATAATGCCCAAATTTGCTCACAAGTGTCACTCACAAAAGTTTTCCCGCCAAGTCACGCCTTATGTTCAGTGCTGTTCTTGCCACATAAAAGCATGATAAATAAAATTGATACTCGTATATTACAAGTGAGAAAAGGGCAGGAGAAACGGAAACAAAGCGTTTCTTTGTACGCCCATATTTTCGATCCTAGCAAGTTTCATGTTTCGGTACAATTTAACAAACTTGAAAGCTAACATCAAAACTTGTATTACAAAATATATGTCAAAAGCTATTTGTTGTAGTGCTTACAATTGGAATAAAACGGAATTTCATTTATCGTAAATAATGTGATGTTTTTCCATGAAACTTTAAAATTGAAATGCTTCATCGCAAAGTTAATCATTAATTTTGCAACATTTGAGTCATTTTAAGTGTTCTGTAAATTTCAATCAATTTAAAAGATTTTTTATAAAACAATTGAATCAATTGCTTCCACAAATTAATTTAATTAAACCTCATTAAAAAAACATTTAATTTTTTATCGTTTAAAATCAGCAAGAAAAACTGCAAATCTAGGTTAAGTGCATGATGTCGAATGACGTAAAGAAAGCTGAAATCACATTAAAAGCTTAGTTGAGTGCTTTCAAAAGATTTTAATTGCCGTATTCTAAAGTTGTAACAAAATAATTTCGAGCATTTGCGTTGAGCTTTAAAATTTTCATTTGAATAAATTTTAGCTTTTAATGAAAAACCCGCAGTGATATGATTTAACAAACGATGAGCGAGTCTGTAAGTAAATTCGAGTGAGTTTGTACTCTCACAATCGTGCAAAAGTGCGATATTCAATATTTTCCATATATTCACGTGCTGGTAAACACATAAAGCTCCTTTGAGAACGGATAACGGAATAAAAAAATTGTGAAAATTTATGTGTGACATAAGTGCTTGGATATGATGCGAGCTATTGAACCGTAAAGTTTTCTTTTTCTAACGAACCAAATTTTATATTAAATTTTTAGTGTAACCCACGAAGTGGTGTAACACTTATATGCGCCTATTTCCGTCCGTCTGTCTGTCTGTCTGTCTGTCTGTCCGTCTGTTCCTTCGAGATCTCGGCTCCTGAGATAGCTAGAGACTTCTAGTTTTCGCCAAATGGTAGGTCTATGAATTTAGATTCGGCCATTTTAGGAATTATGAGGGTCATGACCACAGGTCGTGCCATGGACAGCCCTAAATGCCATTTTTCATACAAATTTCCTGTTATATGGCTTCATGTATGTCGTTGAACTCGTATTTGCATCAGGAATCGAAAGGCATTGATGATATTTGAGGAATGTCTATCATGGCCATCCAAGAGTGCCACCAATGTCCATCACGGCCGCCAGAGTGCCCCAATTCCATAGTGTAACCCACGAAGTGGTGTAACACTTATATGCGCATTTCCGCCGTCCTCTCTCTTCACAGATCCGGCTCCTGAGAACAAGACCAGGCCAAGGACATTAGGCCATTAGGTTTGAGGGTCATGACCAGGCGCCAGACACCCACATACAATTTTATATGCCAACTCGTATTTGCATCAGGAATCGAAAGGCATTGATGATATTTGAGGAATGTCTATCATGGCCATCCAAGAGTGCCACCAATGTCCATCACGGCCGGCCAGTAGTGCCCCTAATGTCCATTTTTTAAAGTATGGCTTCATGTACCTCGTTGAACTCGTAATTGCATCAGGAATTGATTAGTAGTGTTGATTGTTGTAGAATGACCGGGACGGCCGGCCAGGGGTGTCCAAGGACTGCCACTAATGTCCCATTTTTTAAAGGATGGCTTCATGTACCGCGTTGAACTCGTAATTGCATCAGGAATTGATTAGCATTGATGATTTTGAAGAATGACCGTCACGGCCGGCCAGGAGTGTCCAAGGAATGCCTCTAATGTCCATTTTTTAGAAGTATGGCTTCATGTACCTCATTAACTCGTAATTGCACCAGGAACGATTGACATGGACTAAAATGGAACACAATGGAAAATGGAACACAATTGAAAACGGAACGCAATGGAAAATGGAACACAATGGAAAATGGAACACAATGGAAAATGAAACACAATGGAAAATGGAACACAATGGAAAATGGAACACAATAGAAAATGGAACACAATGGAAAATGAAACACAATGGAAAATGAAACACAATGGAAAATGAAACACAATGGAAAATGGAACACAGTGGAAAATGAAACACAATGGAAAATGAAACACAATGGAAAATGAAACACAATGGAAAATGAAACACAATGGAAAATGGAACACAATGGAAAATGGAACACAGTGGAAAATGAAACACAATGGAAAATAAAACACAATGGAAATTGAAACACAGTCGAAACACAGTGGGAAGCCATATTGGGAAGCCATTTTGGGAAGCAATTTTGGGAAGCCATTTTTGAGAAGCCATTTTTGGGAAGCCATTTTGGGAAGCCATTTTGGGAAGCCATTTTGGGAAGCCAAAAGGGGAGGCCAGAAGGGGAAGCCAATACTGATCTGTTACAAGTGGGTTACACGGCAACACCCACGTGTGGGTTTTGAAACATTTTTTAAAAGTATGGCTTCATGTACCTCGTTGAACTCGTAATTGCATCAGGAATTGATTGGCATTGATGATTTTGAAGAATGACCGTCACGGCCGGCCAGGAGTGTCCAAGGAATGCCACTAATGTCCATTTTTTAGAAGTATGGCTTCATGTACCTCATTGAACTCGTAATTGGACCAGGAATCGATTGGCATGGATCTGAAAATGGAACACTGTGGAAAATGAAACACAGTGGAAAATGGAACATGGTTGAAAACGGAACGCAATGGAAAATGG
Source organism: Tanytarsus gracilentus (assembly GCA_038502055.1). Lineage (NCBI taxonomy): Eukaryota > Metazoa > Arthropoda > Insecta > Diptera > Chironomidae > Tanytarsus > Tanytarsus gracilentus. Next base: position 2,082,616 of record JAXRKN010000032.1, on the reverse strand, counting down.
AACACAATGGAAAATGAAACACAATGGAAAATGGAACACAATGGAAAATGGAACACAATGGAAAATGGAACACAATGGATAATGGAACATAGTGGAAAATGGAACACAGTGGAAAATGAAACACAATAGAAAATGAAACACAGTCGAAACACAGTGGCAAGCCAATTTGGGAAGCAATTTTGGGAAGCCATTTTGCGAAGCCATTTTTGAGAAGCCATTTTTGGGAAGCCATTTTGGGAAGCCATTTTGGGAAGCCATTTTTGGGAAGCCAAAAGGGGAGGCCAGAAGGGGAAGCCATAAGGGGAAGCCAATACTGATCTGTTACAAGTGGGTTACACGGCAACACCCACGTGTGGGTTTTGAAACATTTTTTCTCTTTGAAAATTAATTTTTCAAGTTTTACAGTCTTGTCAAAATTATGTCGTTTCACTTTTGAATGCAACTAGTCATGCTGAGTCAAGCTCTTTTATTTTATTGCCGCGAACAAAATTTCAATATTAAAGTATTTTTTCGCTTATCATCACAATGATCAGGAAAACAATATCGCTAATCCCCTTTTTAAGCATTTCCATTTTGGCATCGCATCATTAATTTAGTGAATTTTATCGCAGTGACCTTAAAATGGTTGAATGGATCTCTAGGAGAGAAACTTTTAATTGTTCCATTCATTTTAATTTTAATTTATCTGTTTTGGACATTTTTTGAGAAAATAAAATTCCTGCTGAGATGCAAAATCTCTCGATTATTTTATTTTCGAGAATATTTCTGCAAAATGCACTCAATTTAATCAATTAACGAGGAATCGGAATATTTTCATTCAAGTGCGATGCTTTTGAATCTCTTTGTAGAGATTATTTTCGACAAAAAACGGGGTAGATATTTAAGTTTCGATTTTTATCCTCTTGACTGAATTTTGTACATTGAAAAATAATTTTTCGCATAAGCTCTCGACAAAAATTTTTATTCTTGAAAAAATTATCATTCAATATTTACAAAATTCTTGTTAAGAGTATTAAACCTCTTCTGAACTGAAATAAGTTTGACACGCTTCATGAAATAATCCGTTGACCTTGGAGATGAAACTTTTTGAGCCTCCGAGTCATTGCAGCCACTTATGAGTACATTCATTATTTAGCGTCAAATTATTTTCTTAAAGCATAAATATGAAGCATGAGTTTATGGCCACACCAAAGTCACCGTACGACTAAAAATTCACGTTCTAAACTCTCACCTTTGCTTAAAAAATGTATTTCCATGAGATGCCGTCACAAAGTACGTGTTTTTATTATTTTTGATGTCAAACAGACACCATAAACATCATCAAAATGGCATTTATTGATTATATTTGTTTGCAAAATATTTTTCATGTTTATTTTAACCGATGCACCATTTGGAGCTTTTGCTCGATTTTCAATTCAGTATGGGGACTTTTCTAGTTTCAATAATTTTTCTCATAAATTTTTATTTTTATTGCAACTTTTGTCAATTTATTTTGATTGTTATCGACGTGGTTTTAAATTGAAATTTTATGGAAATTTTTGAACTTTTTTTACGCCTTGTGATAAGCATGTTGCGAATCTAATTAACCCAAGTAAATATTTTAACGAGGAAAAAATAATTTTAGCGAAAACTCTTTCCAAGGTTATGGCATTATAAAAAGGTAAAATTACATCTTAACTCTTAACTACATAATTAGAATCTTAAATTTTAGGCGCGTGAAGTATTTTTCCAAATATTTTAAACCTTAAATTAAAAAGCCTAAAACCGGAATATAACCTTGCGGCCCACAATCGTATTTTTAGCTTCTAAGGAAAAAAAAGTAATTATTTTCGTCCTTTGAGACATTAAAAAACGTTTTTGGATTTCACAAATTAATTCAAACTTTATTATGATTGTTTTTTATGTTCACATGAAAATTTATCAAATTTTTAAACGTTGTGAGTTAGTGCAACTTTTTTTAAATTAATCTATCAACAACTAACCAAATGACTGTGAACATGGCTTTCGATAGCTGAATAAAAGCGTCAGCTTTTGACATCTCATCAACTCGAGTGCAGTGGTTAAAAGCAGCACTAACGTCATCTGCGAAATTTCAGCATCTATCAAGTTGGTAAATGGAACCAGATTTTTTTGGTGAAACAGTGTGTGCAATTAGTTCTCATCAAAAGCTTCATGTCGTTTTCAATTTGACCACACAGCTGTCATAATGCACTCAACTGAACTTTGCTGGGCATAATTGAAATTTTTAGTTAATGGCGATGACATTGTTGATTAAATTAATTTTGTGGCAGACTGCGAGGCGGTTTTAATAGTTCGCCGTAGTAGTTTAAATGTTTCACGTGAATTTTACCACTAATTAATTTTATGGAAAATGTTTTACGGCGTTCAATTTTAATGCGCTTTATAATTATTTTTAACTGGAATTTTAATTTTTTACAAAATTTGTGCAAACATTCAAAACTTAAATGCACCCCATTGAATTTGTTGAAAAGCGTGAACTTTTCAACAATAAAAATTCATTTGAAGGAGTTTTGTATTAAAAACCAACAGTTTCTCTACGTTTCATTCTCTCTTTTATCACGTTTTCAACTGTTCAAAAGCGATGCAATTTTTTTTGCTCTTTTCATCAGTTTAATTTGCATGCGACTTTATGCAGGAGAGAAAAGAAGAAGTTACTTAATCAAATGTTTGCATGTGAATCATTCACGTCAGTATCTTGCGGCAAACTTCACAAATGCTTCATTCAAAATCCTCAAATTGAATTTCAATCAATTTTGAGTGATTTATGAGAGAATTATTTAGTAATCAATAACCACAAGACAAATCTTGAGAGTGTAACAGCCGGATTAAATTTCATGCTCACTTAAAGCAAAAGATTTGATCTCGAGAGATGTATTCTTACGAGAAATATTCAAATTTATTTGAAACATATTAATTTGATTTCTCGCTTCGGGGGAAAAATAAATTTTAATACACTCAAGAGAATTTTGTGTTGATAATTTTAAAAAAATATTACTTTTCTTTAAAAAATCATGGAAATTCATCTTATTATACTTATTAAAATTTTAATGCATGTCTTAATCTATATAAAACTAAATTCAATTGAATCTTAACAGACCTTTACAAGAAATTAATTAAAATTAAGCATAGAAAAATTCCACAAAGTCTTTCGATTGAGTAAATTCCAAGAAGTTACAAATTAAACCACGTGTTTCCTTTCCCTCTCCAATGTCAACAAATTTCGAGTCTTTGAACCATTAATTCTCAATAGAACGTCTCAAATAAATTAATTGACTGCTAAAGTTTCGAAATCTTCTAGGAATTTTTCTGACAACAAAGAAGAACAATTTATTTCTATACAACATGCAACACAGACTCTGAAAGCTTTGTCCTTTGAACTTTATCATATTTTTCTTTCTCTCTTCACATTTAAATTTAAATAAATTGCAAATCCTCTCAGACAAGCACTGAAAGTTCATTTACTTCTTTAAATCAGCGATGGAAACGATTTTCAGATAATTTAAACGTAAAGTATAATAGCTGACACATTACGATGATTTTCTGCGAATCATGAATCATTTTGTGTGTAGGAGGGAGCGGCATGACGTTCAATGAAAAAGAAGAACGCAAACAAATGGCTCCACAAATAATTAATTTTGTCCATAAAAGTTTTCAGCCTTTTCATTTCCTCTTTTTCATACTAAAATTATCTCCATTCGTGTAGCCGGAGATAAAAGTGTTTGTATGAATGATGCGATAATAAAATTAATTCTAGAACTGTTCGGCGTGCCATATTTTATGCTTATAATTTTTGCCTTCCATTGTGTTGACCTACATTGACCGCATTAGAAGCGCAATATCCGAATTTGCCCCTTTTTTCTACGTTCGGATCCTTTTTCCAATTTATCTGCTCATATTTCGATGCATTAAAATCTGAGATATGACATACGGATTTTTTTACGTAAAAATGAAAATTCTTTGAAGCAGCAAATAATTTTCGTTTCTTTCATCGTCGCCATCAAAAATCATACTGACTGCTTACTTTGCAGAATGTCAAATGCCAACGATGTCTAATGTTTTATTGTTGCGCGGGAAGTTAACGAAAGTTTTCCAATCTCTTTCTGGAAAAATTTCTGTCGTTCTTATTCTGTCAAAGGTTTGCGTGGGTTGTCGGCTAATGGCACGCTTTAAAAGAATTGATTAGCATTGAAAGTCATTAATGAGCTTGTTAATTGAAAATTTGTGATAAATTGAGCTCGGACGTACCTTACAACCGTGGGTAGCAAATGAGATTTTTGACCGTGACTGATGAAAATAAAATTTATTGACCATTCGCAATAAATTATTCAGAGACGTTTAAAGTTTGTTTGCTTTTACTTAATTGAAACATTTTGCCATTTCCGACATTAATTTTGAGAAAATAAATTTCGAGAACATAAAAAGAGAGCAAATAAATCACCTCGAGTCAAATTTCTGAATGGATGATACACAACCGTTGCGGTGGGTCAGGTCTCAAATAAAAAAAAGTTATTTATCGTTTTATTCATGATATCGGTATGAAAATATCCACAAACACATTTCTCAAATTCTTTTGTGACCATAAACTAGTCTCAAATTATTTTCAGCATGAGAAAAATCTTTCACTTACAAGACCAGAGTCAATTTTCAGCTCAATTTGACTCCATTACATATATCGGAATTATTTTGCGGTTTTTTTATTAGATTTAAACCTTTTTAGGTATTCGACACACTCAGAAAATCTTCACCACTTTTACACATATCCATTTACTGATAGTCAATTTTCAATTACATGCAATATGTTCGACGTTTCATGATGTTTTTCAAGTTTTGATTCGTTTCTATGGCAATCAATATGGATAGAATTGCATGTATGTTATAAATCATATTCGATAAAATTATGTTCATGCAAGAAAGCTTTTATGTCCATAGAAATTAATTTTGAGAGTAAAATTCTGAAGGACATTGCTGAAAATTGAAGCCTCAAAAAAAATATTTAAATGAGATGAGTTAATGCATGAAATGGACACGATTCCTCTTTTAATGCCTTAAGCTTTTCAATCATTGTGTGATTCATCAAATTTGTAAAATAAAAATGCGTGTGATGAAATTTTTATGCACTCGTGCGTCCATTTATATCCCTGCGATTGAATTCATTTCTAGAATGTTAAATATTTAATATCTGAAAGAAGCGAATAAACAGTGCTGGCTTTATCCGAGATTTCAACTCACGTTCGCCATGATCCAATCCGAGCTCTTTTTCTCAGAATTTTGCCTTCAAGTATAAATTGGACTCGAAATATGGCATAATCCTCAGCGCAACATCTGCATTATGAACCGTAAAAGCAAAAAATTCATTAAACGATTTAACAGAAATCTTACAAAAAAGGTGAAGAATAATTCCTAATAAAATCCTTCTGAGAAAAAAATCAAAATTTGTTCGAGCCGCTTTGAATTTTTTATTCGAATTAAATTTTTAATTTAATAAATTCGCATCCCGATGTTGAATTTTTTAAAACAAATTTTTGAAATGCATTTTTTAAATAATCATTCAGTTTTAAATAAAATTTTAATTTCTAATATGTTAATTTTTGTCACACTCTGTCATTTTCATAAACTTTGTTAAAAAAATTATTTTTCTCAGAATTAATTTCATAAAAATATTTTTCAGATAATTGCATTATAATCATCAGCATAATTAAATAAAATCTGCCACATTGTTAATTTTAATTATGCATTCAATTAAATATAATATAAATATTCAGATGAAAATCATCAACAATGATCCTCATTGTGTCAACGCTTCAAATTGTAATTTTCACTTCATTTTAGAAATTAACAAAGCGACGCCAATTCAATTAAAATAAGGCTCGTGGTAGAATATTTAATAATGTTTCTGAAAATAAGAAAATTTTATTTTGAATTTCTAACATCTCGCAAGAAGCTTTATGTAAAATGTTGCAAAGCCAGAAAAAACTTGTTGGGGTAAAAAAAAATGTTTTTCTTTCATGGGAAATTCAATTTTCTTGGGTCTGACAACTTTAATAAAAATTTCTAATATTTTTAATTTTTATTCTTCACTATGGAAAAAATTTCTAGTGAATTTCAATTAATCTCTGAAATTTTATTCATTAATGATAATTTATTTAATCACATTAAGCTTCATTTAAGATTTACGTGTTGGTGGCTTTTAAGAGTTTTGAATGCAAATGAAATTTTATTTTTAGAATTTCGAGATTTTTCTAAACACTCACAAGTGATGAATTGTCGAGCATTTTTCACCCACTTTAGTTTCTCCATCTTAAATGCAAATTCGAAAGTTTTATTCAAGTGTGATGCCCGATTCTTCATCTCAATTTAATCTTTCTTATCATTTCTATATGTATTGCGGCTTAATGCTTTAGATATAAATCTGGCGATGAATGTAAGGCTCAAGAAACGTGACACGACTCGAAAATTGAATTTAGATACAAGGTTGAGCTTTATTAAAGCAGCTTTAAAAGTAATTTGGTATTTTTTTAGAATTTTTCAGACTTTTTCTTGGAAGTAAAATATTCATGCATCAAAGTAAAATGAACATAAAGAGTTAAAAATTATTTTTCCTTGAATTGGTTTCACATTCTTATTTTGCTGAAATGTGCGTTGTAGGAAAAATAAATAATGAGAGAATCCATTTTCTTTGTCAAGGTAAGATTCACCTTCTTTTCTAAGAAAGTTTTGGTTTTCAATCATGATTGTTTTTTCGCGACGAGATTTTTTTGCGAAATGAGAGAATAATTTCAAAAGACAAACGAGTTTTTTTTAATGGAAGAAAAGCTGTATATATAAACTTGAAAACAAATCACTCGCACATGCGAGAACTTGTCGCTTGTGAACTACATCAATATTCAATTAGAAACTTTTCTTTACGTTTTCGAGTTTTCTGTTTGGTGAAACTTTTCTCTTTTATCCAAAAAATTACTTTTTAATTACTACGCAAAAAAAGTTTTTTTAAAACCGTTAACGATTGAATTATTTATCATGTCCAGAACTTCTCGAATTCGGAAAAAGTTAAACTCTGCAAATTACTAATTACACATTTTAAGAAAGTTTAGAACAAAAAAACGTCCTTTTTTGGGGTTATATTAATATCTAAATTTATCTAAAGTTCTCGGAAGTTTTTTACCCCCTAAAAATCAAATTATTTTCAAGAAATTTTCGACTTATGTTAATTAAATTTGAATAGAAGTTAAAATTTCATCTCAACCATCTTGACACGTTTGAAAATATAGAAAACCGCGAAAACTAAAAAATTAACGAGATGAATAAAGAAATTTTCGCCTTGAGGATGAATTTGAAATATTTTGTGTGCTTTCATAATACCGAATATTTTTATTTCTTAAATTTCCATCAGACTGAGCTCAGATAAATGCTATGAGCACTTTTTCGAAACCCATCTCAAGCTGAAATGAAATTGATTGATATCAAAAAATTTGAACAGCCAATTGAGTTTTCTTTAAACTGAATGAAATTCTTTATTTTTAAGGATTTCCTATTGAAGAAGCAATCAAGTTCTATAAGTTCTACAAAAATAATTTAATGTGATTAAAATTGATTCACAATCGTCTCTTGCTCTCTCAATGTATTTTCGTTCGCTTTGATCATTCTGAAATTTTCTCTTAATCAGATTCGTGGCGCTGGCCGGGAACGGAAAATTCTGGTCTGAAATTTGAGAAATTTGCAGCCGTGTCTGTGGTTTGAAAGCCTTCGATTGTTGAGTTCTTAAAACCATTGGGGAAAAGCGGCATCGAAGCAACTGTTGTGTGTGGGTTGAAGAAAATCGAATGTTAAAAAACGAAAATAAGATTAAATTTGAAAAATTACCTGCGGAATTGGAGTTCTTGGGATTAGTGGCGATGCGTGATAAAATTGATTTCTCAGCTGCCTGGAGACGCTGAGCAACAGGTGGAATATTAGCGAGTGTAGCGGGAAGGCGCGAAACATCGCTTTTCATATCGCTCAGTAGCTCTTCAAGCTGATTGAGAACCTTATGCAAAATTGGATTGTTGCTGGTCGTCTTGAATGGACTTTCGGGCTCGGAGGCGTCCGGATCAAAGTCACCAGGATGCTCGGATGAGAGATTCTGAGTGGTGGAACTGTTGAGATATGCGGCACGTCTCAACTGTTCCTCAATTACGAGAGCTTGCTCTAATAGCTTAAATCGACGGGCCAAGAATTTATTTCGGATCTCAAGGAAATTGCCCTTACCCACATCCATCTTAAACGGTTCATTGACGATAGCAAATCGCTGATCTGTCAATATATCTTGCCAGCGAGCATATCCATGTGCAACAGTGCCGGCCAAGAGCCAATAATCGTGACGTCGATGCCAAATATTATAAATTCGATTTGGAACGGCAACTTTTTCCTCATTTATCCAGAGCGTGTGTAATTCAGTGAAGCCTCCATCGGCAATGTTAAACATAAATTTTCGATCTGCCGGATTCTCTTTTGGCGGCTTCTTCTTAACTACTTCCTCAGTCCCACTGGCGTCTCCATCTAAACAAACTACATCATCATCATCGCTAATAACAACATCCTCTTTTTTGACACTGCCAGCATCTCCCAATGGATCTTTTGCCTCAATTTCATTTCCTCCATTATCATCACTTTTCTTAACATCTTCGCTCTTAATACCCTCAGCCACCACCTCGCTCTTATCATCTTTTTCAGCTTTAGATTCCGTCGTTTCTTTTTCGCTGCTTTCTGACGACGGCTTTACATCTTCTTTTTCCTCTTTCAACTCAAGATTTTCTGTTTTTTCCGTTGTTGATGGTTTTACCTCTATCTCGGCATTTGTGTCACTTTCTTTTTTAACTTCAGCAGAAGTTTCTTCCTCTTTTTTAATCTCCGATTCATCCTTAGCGACTGTATTATTGTCTTCCGATTTAATCTCGCTGGTAACATCTCTTCCATCCGTTGGCTTTGATTCTTCAATCTTTACTGCTGCTATTTTCGTTTTGATAGGCAACACGGGACCGTTCATAATCTCTGGCATTGAGTACATACCATTGATGGGTTCAAACTCATGAACTTTCTTTCTTATCAGTGACATGACACCGATACGAGTGAGCACGTGCTGACGACTGAGACCTTCACGTGGAACCCCATCGGCAAATGTGTCTGCACTGTCAGCTCCTGGCTCACAAAGATGTCTCATAAATAACGCAACATATGCCTTAAACTGTCGCTCGGTCTTTTGACGCAAATCTCTAACCAGCCAAAGAGAATTGAAGCAGTCTTGCGGTGGCATTCCATAACGCATGACAGCCGTAAGAAAGGCTTTGCGTTGGCGTGCATTGAAGCCGAGAACTTCAATATTACCGGCTACTCTGGCCAAGAGTGGAGGTAAAGGACGTTCTCTCTCTCGTTCTAAGCGAGCACGATCTTTGTTTCTCGCACGTGCAGCAATTTCATCATCTCCCATCTCTCTATCCTCGTCACTCGAGTTGTCACTATATCCACTTCCATCGTCCCAGTTGTCATCACGAGGCTCAGCCGTAACAATTCCATTGTCGGTGTAGTTGACTTGCTTTCTCACACGTTTGCCTATTTTATTAAATTTATCAAATTAATTACTTTGTTTTCGATCTAAGAATTAATATTTACCCTTTCCGAGGGATCTCGCAATGTCCTCTTGATGTTGCTCGTAGTGATGACGCAATAAGCGAACCCAATAGGCTGGATCGGAGTTATCTTCTTTCACCAATATCTCACGTTCAACATCGTCCTCCTCCTCGTCTTGATCTTTGGTAGCGTAAGAAGCTACCTTGAAACTTGACAAATAGTCATTTGACCAATTCTCCTTCTCCTCGACACCCTCATTTGAGCGATCCAATAACTTCTCAACGGCATCGTCATCATAATGAATGGCTTCTTCTCTTCCCTCGTCTTCTTTAAAAAGTTCCTCCGTGCCGAATCTGAGAATGTCATCGAGCTCTTGTTTGGTCAGATTTGTTGTTTTTCCCCCCATACCTGAGAATATGTGTGAAAGTGATTTTTAGTAGTCACGAAATTCAATGGCAAAATATAGCTTACCCGGTCTCACAACGAGATGAGTCAACATCATTTTTCGTTTGGCTACTTGTGTGACACGCTCCTCAACCGAGTTTCTCGTTACAAAACCTATGAATGGAAAAAAGAAATCACATGATTAATGAAAGGGATGTCTGTGTGTGTGTGGGTTTGTGAAAATTTACATCGACTTTAATAGAGTTGAGCCCTCATCAACATCATTTGTCACCGATACATCAATTTGTCAATTTAAGTGGAAAATAATGTACTTACGATAAATCATGACCTTATTAGCTTGACCAATACGATGAGCACGTGAGAATGCCTGAATGTCATTATGAGGATTCCAATCGGAGTCGTAAATAATGACCGTGTCTGCAGTTGCCAAGTTAATTCCCAAGCCTCCAGCACGAGTGGACAATAAAAATACAAATTGTTGAGCGCCCGGAGCATTGAAACGATCGATGGCATCTTGGCGCTGATTCCCAGTGATGCCGCCATCAATACGCTCAAACTTGTAACCACAACCGTCCAAAAAGTCCTCTAAAATATCGAGCATTTTTGTCATTTGCGAGAAAATCAGCACACGATGACCTTGCTTTTTGAGTACTCGCAGCATTTTCTCGAGTAAATCCAATTTGCCAGAAGCCTTCATCAGTGCTTGAAACTCATATTGTCCGCCCGCACTTATAGGTGCTTCCTCTTGTGCACTGGGAAAAAGATAAGGATGATTACAGCACTTTTTCAAGTCCATCATAATGTTCAACATAGAACATGCATTTCCACCGCCGCCACTCTTCGCATTAAGCGCCTCAAAATTCTTCGTGAGAATAAACTTGTAATATTTCTTTTGCATTGCCGACAGCTCGACACGAACAATAAATTCACTTTTTGTTGGCATATTTTTGAGCACGTCCGCCTTCAGACGACGCAACATGTGAGGTCCTAGCATTTCGTGGAGTTTTTTAACTTGCTCCTCCTTTGAAATGTCAGCAAATTCACCTTGAAAAACAGTTAGGTCACTAAACTTGTCGCGACAGAGGAAATTTAAAAGATGATAAAGCTCATCCAGATTATTTTGAAGTGGAGTGCCCGTAAGTAGGAGCTTATATTCAATATTATACGAGGCTAATGTTTTGAAGAATTTTGATTGATTCGACTTGAGACGATGTGCTTCGTCAACAACAAGAACTTTCCAATCAATTGACGATAAGCACGCATTGTCGATAGCAATGAGCTCATAACTGGTAATGAGAACATTGAATTTAACATTTGAAGTTCTCAAACGAGTCGCTCCTTTGGCCGTGGCTCTAGGTGCTGCATCTTCTTGAAAAGTTAATTCGTGTTCTCTTAAAGCGGCACGTGAATCCTTGTCACCGATGTAAGTAACACAATAAAAGTCAGGCGCCCATAATTCAAATTCACGCTCCCAGTTGATGAGCGTCGAGAGGGGAACCGAAATCAAGAAAGGCCCTTTGCAATGACCCTCTTTATAGAGAGAATAAAGGAATGCGGCAGTTTGAATTGTTTTTCCAAGACCCATTTCTGACATGTGCATGATTTGTAATTTATGTGGGAAAGAGAAAAAAAAGAGATTATAAAAATAAATCATATTATTCTAAGGCATGTGTCCTTACCGTCGGCTAAAATTGTGTCGGTTCCGTTTTGCCAAGAATATCGAAGCCAATTTAAACCCTCAATTTGATATGGATGCAATTGCATGCCGAGTTCATCGAAATATTCAGGTTGTTCTTCCCACTTCCTCCGCAAGTCAGTTTGAGGCCTATCTGGTGGTGGCATAAAGCGACGAATACCGGAAACCTCTTCCAGCTCATCCTTTGTACGTCGACGTCCCTTTTTCTTACTCTTCTTTCTTTCACCCTCCAAATTATATTGTCGATGATCCTGATAGAACTCAATGGCCAATTTCAGGCCGGGTATATCATCTTCCTCATCCTCCCAAGTCGACTGTTCGTATGGAAGTTCACGCCACTTAATTAAATAAAGGGTCCGTCCATCTCTCATCGTACGATGATTGATTACACGATGTATAATAAGCCATTCGGGTTTGACACCAAAGTTATAGTATTTCTCCTCTAAATTAATGTCCATTTTACCACGCTCGTCTTTGGCTCCCTTTGCCATTCGCTCAATGCGCTTAAAGCGACTATCTTGTTCATCTAACTGGTCGTCGAAGCGCGGAGGATCATCCATGTCATGTTTGCGAATATAAGAACGATACATGATGCTGTGATAAACGTCCATTTGCATCTCTGAAACCCAATCGCAACGCCAATAGCTTTGATTTTGCCACTTGACAAAATATTCGCGACGACGAACGCTCGATGCGGAACTCGTTGATGGACCATTGAGTGGTACTTCAGTCCATCGCCAACTTAAAATTTTAGCTACCTTATAGGGTAGAGCTGGACAGCTACAGCGAGGGCATGTCCATGAAGTTGTTGGAAGCTCGCTGAGAGGCGGATCAAGGCAGTATGTGTGATATGCCATTGGACAGGAATCACAACACAACAATTCTCCGCCGTCCTTGCATGTACGACAAAAATCTTGATGTTCGTCATCTTCCTCGTCCTCAACCGCTACCTGTGGTCCGTCAGTTTCACATTTAGAGCAGCTCCATTTTCCCTCAGGAGCTTCCTCTAGCTCGGGATCAAGACAAACAAGGTGATATGCCTTTGGACAGGTGTCGCATAAAATAATCTCTCCACCTTGCTGACAAACTTCACAGTAGTCCTGATGTTCGATTGGTTCTGGTTTCTTAGCCTTCTTCTTTTTGCCTCGATTACCAATTTTAACTTTTGCTTTACCTTTCGCAGGAGCGGCATCGTTTTGTGCCGGCCGGCTGCCCTCTTCGTCTTCGCTCGCTTCCGGCGTCTTTAATAACATTTTTTCAAACTCTGCATCGCTGTCACGTTCGTCACTCGCACCTGCGTTGCTATCCTGTTAACAAATCTTATATTAAATCTCTATAACTTTTGAAATGCATCAAAACTTACTTTTTCTTCATCAGAGCTTGCATTTTTCTTCTTGCCAAAGCGAATTTTCAAGGTCGGAACCTTTTGCTTGCCCTTTCCACCCCTTTTGCTCGCTCTAACCGTGGATCGTTTCTTGCTGCTACGCTTGCTTTCTTCTTCACTAATTTCGTCGTCATCATCAGAAGCTGCCTCTTGTTGCTTCGCCGGCTTTTGAGTCTTTCTCGAACCTCTGCCAGATTGACGACTCGATTTCGCCTGATATTCTGGTTCCTCGGGTTCTTCTTCAGACGCCTCTGGTTCTTCCGATTTCTCTCGTGGCGTATCCTCACCGCCATCATCATTCAAATTGGGATTTTCCTCGCAAAATTCGCGCCATTTCGCAGCAACGAGCATCATAATTTTACTACTTGGCGCTTTAGGATTTTCTTTCTGTACAATGGGTCGCACGTGTTGAGTAAACATCTTATATGTCACAAGATTTTGATAATGATAATCTGTATACTCAATTTCGACATCCTTCAAGTCGAGTTGTTCGCAAACTTCTTCAACCGACGGTGTATCTGATGTTGATTGAGGTTGTTGCTCTTCGACAGCTTGTTGCCTCCTCGAAGGACGTTCTTCACGGTCGGGTCGATCCTTCTTCTTGCTACGGCTTTTCTTACTGCTCGTATGCTCATCAGAGTCATTTTGTGGTGTTTCCTCTTCAGCATTATCGTCGGAATCATTTTTCTTGCGTTTCTTTTTCTTATTTTTCTTAGAAGACTTTTCTTCGCCCTTGGCCTTGCGCTTTTTGCCTTTCTTGGATTTTTTCTTGTCAGAAGGCTCATAGTCATCGTCGTCGTCCTAAATAATAAAAATAAATATGTATTAACATGACTTTATGTGAATTATAGACTTACATTTAACGGATTTTTTGAGCCATCGTCCTGGAATGTGTCTTCATTGCCTGAAAAAATTTCAAAAAAAATTTGAGCATTTCATTAATTGGGTTACATTGACGGCGTCCATGTTGGAAAGATCAGTACCATGCGAAATTCTTCTTATAAGGGAAAACATGGATCAAAAATTCTTTTGATTGACTTTAATGGAAAGTTTAGCATGTGATCATGATAAAGTTACACATTTTTGTGTAATTTAATTAGATTTCATAAAATAACACATTTAAAGTTTTTTTAAGCACCACTTTGATGGTAAATTTGTGAAAATTTAATGCCGAATTTTCCATACCATAATCATCACTTTTCTCCTCGTCCGAACTCATTTTTCCACTTCACTTCAACTATTTCGAGTACCTTCGGCGTTTACTTAAAGTTTTTCGATATCAGTTTTTGTCAAAATTTGTTATTTACTTCACAAATTAAATATTTTTAATTTTCCACTCGTTTATAAATTTTCTCCACTCTCTTTTTTCCCTCGCGCTCTCACATATTCTCTCTCTCTCTCTCACTGCATTGTTTGGAACCCCTCAACAGCTTTTTGAATTTTTGTGACCGTTATTTAGTGAAAAAGTGTGTAAAATAATTTTTTTTATCAAATTCACGAATGCGAATGCAATGATTTTAATTTGCATAAAACATTTTTTCAAACAGAAATTTTCGACGGAATGTAAACATGAAAGCTTTTATTCCATTTTTTATTCTGTAAATCTCAAGTCGAGTTGTTAAAAATTTATCAAATGGAAATTAAAAGTGCATTTTCATATGACTGAATAAAAAAATTATCAAGCCAAAAAAACCTTTTTGTGTTTTAAAAAATTTAAAACAAATGTTTTAAAAAAAAGAGAAACGTGGAAATTCTTGTTATAATGATTTGATTAAAATTTCAAGAGTAAAGTTAATATCAAAAATTAAATTAAATATTCAGCACCAAAATTTAGCCAAGAGCAACTTAAAATGTTCTTTAGCATTTAGCATTCCTAAAAAGTCTTGTTTCGTAAATGAAATTTTTAAAGCTCTTCAAATTGAAACAGTATGTTAAAGCGAAAAAGATTCTTCTTGTTTGTGTCATCATATAAAACGCTTTGAATATCGCTTTGGTTAAAACGACATGTAGATAAAGTTTTTCTCCTCTGGTAAAGAAGTTTATATATTGCCATGATATTGTAAAAATGCCGTCGAAAATGCCTTTCGCAAAAATTTAATCAAAATAAATTTGATAAAAAAATCTTTCGTAACCTTTTTAAAACGTGCTTCACGCCTCATTATATCTTTATTAGTTTTCAACATTTGCTTGTTCTCGATTTATTTCTAAGCCTGTTCTAATGTTTTCCTGTCCGCAATCAATAAAATAATTCATTGCGCTATGGAAGGAAGTCGAAATTTCCTCTATATAAAAAATTTATTACTCTAAAGGTGAGCGAATTTCAATCCTTTCAATTTGTTCATTAACCGTAAGAATTTTCTTAAATTTATTTTCCACAAAAAGTTCAGCTCAAAGGAATGTTTGAACAATGACTTAACATTTAAAATTCCACAATAAAAAAGCTCAAAGTTTTACGTTTCCTCTTCAAACAATTTGAGGCCTAAAAGGGCTTTTGAAAGTTCTATAATTTGATTTTTTTCTCAACACGAGACTCTAAAAAGCTTTATGCTTATGCAAAGAGCAAACAATAAAAAAATAAATATTGGATTGTCAGTCGATACTCTTGAAGATTGTACACAAAAAGTTTTTACTTGTTCGGATGAAGGAATCAATATAAATTAGATTGCCTGCAACTTCAGCTTGTTTAACCTTTAAATCTATCTTTAAATCCATTCTTGATGGAGGTTCAGCGTTAAGAAAAAAAATTATCCTTCCCCCTTTTGTGTTTTTCACTCACAATCAATCAACATTAAGCAAACGAATCAGGCAGAAATGAAAATCGAATGAACTCGAAATTATTTGAGAGAAATTTTTACCTGAAATGAAATTCAATTTCTAAGTTTAGAGTTGATTGGATGAAATATTCTCGATATTAAACAATCTCAATGAGGAGTGAACATTAATTGAAGGATTAAATTGCTTTATGTTTCGATAGCACTCCGACTTCACAACCCTTTTGTGCCGACATTTCTCAATATTGTTTGGAAGGAAAATTCTTGAAGTTTTTGATTTCCTATTTTCTCGTGTTATACGAACCGAAGAATGTTGAAGCACTCAAAAAGAAATTCTCGCATGAAATTTTCGCAGTTATGCTTAGCTTCCTAGTTACTCAAAGCCTATTAGCATTTTTGTCCATGGAATCAACAATTTTCCTTCAAATTTCATAAGTTTTTCTATTCAATTGGACCTTAATTAAAAACCCTATGATAATTTTATTTCTTTTATTTGTTAGAGAAATTTATAGGTTTATAACATTTATTCAAACAATATTTTTATTCTTTTTTAATTAGTAAAAATAAATTTTTTATCCCGAGTGATGTTAATATTTAAATAAAAGCTCTCGAAGCTCGTCTATTGAAAATAAAAGTTTTGTAATGAATCATTAGCAAGTTCCTTGAAATTCTAATTTGTAACAAAACTTATCGGCACGTGTTTTCGATATGATCTCGACAAGTATGCGAGTATATTAGATTATTAGGACATGAAAGGTTCTGCATTAAGCTTTATTTCAACAGTATTTAAATTTTTTATACCTGAAACTTTTTCATTAGCACTCACCATAATTTTTTAATAAACTCGTCGACTTGAGACATAAATTGTCGTATCTTCTTCAGTGCTGGGGAAAATCGCACAGTTCCCATTATTCACCTCCTGAGATGGTTGATAAAACTTTGTTCGTGGAAAAAAAATTTCTTTCATCATTGACCTTCTCCGTTTTTTCTTAAAGCTCGTTAACTGAAGATAACAATTTTCAAGGCATTCCCGTGTTCTCTCGCTGTCTAGTGATGATTAAAAATTGTTTTCATTCAGATAGGAATTCTTTGAAAGAGCCTTTACTGAAATTCAATGGTAAAATTACAAGCTAAAAATTGAAAACTCTTGAATTTTCTTAAATTTGTACCCGTAGAACAAAAATACATTTATTTCTTTAATACTTAATTACATTTTTCTTTCTTTAACATTTTTACATCGTTAAAATAATTGTGGTGTCCTAGTCTTCTTGATCAGTTAACACGGAAACTTTTTTTTATGTGAAAATTTCATTTTACTCTAGAAAGTTTGTAGAACATTTTTCTTCGTGATCTGAGTAATTGTTGAAAGTTAGATCTTGAAAATTAAAGCTGTTGTGTGCTTCATTCTCCATATCAGGGATTGAATTTGAGCTGCTTTCGTTTGCCATAATCGAGTTAACTGTCGCTGCCAAAATTTGACATGCTTCGGCGCTCCCGACGGACGTTCCCATGCAATAACCAGAGACACTAATTCGTCTTCCGGGTTCGCGGCGAAAGCATCGAAACAAGTTGAGAAATGCCTTCCGAAATCCGAGTGACATAAAGCAGTACGTGATTGGATTACAGCATGAAGATGAATATGCCAGTAATTGAAAGAAACTTATTGCAGTATAGCCGAGATTCTGATACACGGCCTTCGGATCGAACAAAGCAATTGTGTTGATTACGTATAAAGGACTCCAGCATATAAAAAACTAATTAGGAAATGGAGATAACGGCTTAATCTCTTAATGCAATTACTCACTTCGAGAACAACGACAAACAGCATTTTGATTACTCGTCTCTTGTTCAGCAAGCTTTTTGCTGGATTTGATCTGTTAAAGAGTAAACAAAATTGAAAATTTACAAACTTTTTGTTTATACACCATCAAATCGTGAAACCGTCATTTAATGTCTCTTTGATGTTTGAAACGAAATCAATTTTGAAAATTATGTGGGAGGCTGAGAATAAACATGCACGGAAATAAAATGAGCGTATAAAATTTGTTTGTTTTAATTCACGCGTGTACTTTTGCAAATTTAACGAATCTGTTTTCCGTGAACGTAAAACGTGTTTCTTTTAATCGCTCATAAATCAACATTTTCTTAAATTTTCTCTCAAGCGACGTTTATTAAAAAAATACGAACCACGCGAATTTTATTTTACTTTTAACATAAAAATTTTTGAGGTTGAATCAACACATGGTTCACACATTTATGACTCGAAAAAAGCAAACATAAAGAACCCTAAGGAAGTATTTGTCTATTTTATGTCATTCTTACTTTTCTTATCAATTCTACTTTTGGGTATCCTCCTAAAATATTTGTTAGGAAAAGGAAGAAGAAATTGCTTTGTTGGTTCACATATAAAAGAAGAACATTTTGACATTTTTCGTCGAAATCAATTTTCTCACGTCTTTTACTGCTGTCATCACTTTTGGGATTCATTTAAAAAGTTTTGAATTATTTGGAAGCTCAAACCAAAATTCCGATTGAACAATATTTTTACAGAGAAAATATTTTCATGTGGGAGCCGAAGTTTAAAAAGTGTTGGTGCGTGCAAATTCAATCAGAACATGCCTCAAAGAGCCGATCGTACTGAATTATATAGAAGAAGAAGTTTGAAGACATGAGATTGTCGTTTTTAATGTAAAATAGATTTCTTTACAAATTCAGCCATGACAGGCAATGACAGCTAAATGAACCTCCAATAAAGTTAACATTTTCATCGTAATTTTAACAGAGCTTTCAATTGTAACTTAAAGTTTTATACATCGGCAACGTCTATTAGTAAGTAATAATGAAAACAAAAGAGTTGCCAATCAACAATTCATTAAGTTTTCGTCAAATATTTACAAAATCTCAAACGGAGAGGGTCTATTGTAAAATGCTTTCTCCTTCAAGTGGAAGAAAGGGTTTTTAATGTAAATCTCATCCTTATTATTCTAAATGGAGCGTCCGTTTACATTTTATATACTTGGGCAATTTGTTTGAATGAGCTAATTACATCCACCTACATCAGTGTCTATTTTCTCACAATAAAAACATTTAAAGATGCAAAAAACAAAAATTAATATTCTGTGAAGAAAATATTTTCCTCAAAAAAAGGTGAATTTAAAGTTAAAACGTGCAGAAAAAATAAGAAACATTAAAAAAATTGATAACCATGAAAAAGAGTTATTTTTTACGTGAAAAATGAGAAAAATCTTTTGGGATTTGAAGAAAACGACAATTGGAAAAAAATTGGATTTCGTTTAGTGAAAATCGAATTTGAAAAATCTCAAAAATGCTTTGAAAAGCTCGACAGAAAATTTCATAAAAAAGAAAAGAATTCTCAAAGGTTATAAATTTTAAAAGATAAAAAAGTAATATTAAATTTTGTTGTCGCTGAATAAAAAATTGAAAATGAATTTTTCGTTCAAACTGCTTCAATTTAAGGTTTACATAAAATCCAATTCAAACTCTTACAAAACCTTTAAAATGCTGAGTCACAAATGTTTGAATTACTCAAATAAAAAATTTCCATATTTAGTCGATCTTTTAGCTCTGACACTGCCATTTATTTTTCATGAAACTCTCTGTAGAACTTTAATTATAACTTTCGTCGTCCCAATCGAGTTATTTTTTCATTATTCAGATTTATGCATAATTTAATACTTGATTTTTCTTCAAAGCATCCCACATTTAATGTCCCATGAAAGCATTTCATCATTCTGAATTTCATATTTTACAATCATACCTTCTTAATCCGAACGGATGGTGATGGTGGTAATGATGGTTTCTGGAATCACGATTTAATAGCATTTTCTCTTGTGATAAATTCCTCTGTCGTTGAAAAGAGATGTTGTCGTTCCTCTTATCTCGCCTCCGTGTTGGAACATTTGAATATACTGAAATGAGATTGAATGAACAATGAGATCAAGTGAGTTTTTGATTGTTATTATTATTATTGTCTTGCTATACCTGATGCTTGTCTAACGAGCTCTTTTTCATTTGCCATTGTTTGCCATAAGGTACGAGAAATGAATGCGTATGTTACAGACAGCACAATTAGAGGAAATATCAACAAGAGAAAGTCGAGGAAAATGTTAAAAAATTTCTCGTAGCTTTCCGCCGGCCAAACTTCTCGGCACTTTTTGTGACCTAAACGAAAACAGCGAGGATTTTTTTTCATATTAATTTAAATAATTAATTACTCGAGAGCATACACCTCACCTTGGCTGGTCGGTAAGAGTGTGCTTAGAAAAGCAATTGGCAACATGATAAATAAGCTAGCTAACCAAATGAGCAGGATGGATTTGTAAGCATGCTTCAACGTCTGCCATCGCCTTGAGCGGAGAGGATGACAAATAGCACAATATCGCTCGACGCTTATTGCCACCAGGGTCCATGCTGATACACAAATGCTCGTTGCTGTGTGACAAAAAATTGACATCATTATATATTTCACATTTAAAGTGTGGGCTGACTGACTGACAACTTGCAAGTGTCGCTCTTTTTTTAATTAAACATCAATAAATCATTTTCTGCTTAAATTTTTTTTTTGCAAATTAATCACGTTTCAAAAAAAATATTTAATTAATAATTAGCTAAGTAAATTTATTTTTTCTGTACCACTGACAAGTGTCACAAGGTGAGTTAATTAAAAGTTGATAAAAGCCAGTGATTACTTGCGAAGATTAAAATATGCAAAAGGTCGTTTTATGGTGTCGCATGAGCCGTCATAATTAAATGGAAAAATCTCCATGTTGAATTCTGCGAGTAATTTAGGGAAAAATCTTTTTGTCTGATGTTTAAATTTTTTTTGGAATAAATGAATATTTTCTTACATTTTTTGAATTCAGAGTAACTTTTTATGAAAAAAAAGAAAAATTTAGATTTGTTTCAGAATAATTTATAATTTCGAAAAAAATTTTGCGACAGCACACAGAATGAACGCGTGTCGATTTGAAATTAATAAATTGGATTCGAAAAGCCAACTAAGTCTAGATTAAATTAATTTCAATCAAAAAAATATGCTAACAAAAAATTACCATTTACCTAAATTCATAATTTTTCTTTTTTGATTAAAAAATTTGTGATTTGATTCTATTATTTTACGCAATTATTTCAGGAGTAAAAAATTAAAATTTTAATCATGATTGATCATGTTTAACATAAAATTTTTCTTATGAAAGTTCATCAAAGATATCATATTTAGTAAAAACGAATAAATTTCATTTAAAAATGTAAAATCACGCTTGATGTTTTAAAATTAAATTAATGCCCGGATTGCGATTGTAAATTTTTTCTCAAATCGACTTAAAATAACAAATGAAAATTTTAAAATCCGCATTAATTTTCTTAAATTCTGAAAATCTGAAGCCTCGCTCAAAGCTTTAAAATTTTAAAAGGTATTCGTGGAAAACATAATTGATCATTTTTCCTCTCTTCATGATGTTTTAACACAACGCAACATTTTAAAAATAAACGCGTAGGTTGCTTTTCACTCGTTTCTATTCATTTATCATGTTTTTTGCAGCATTTTCTTCTCACTCGCTGTCCTTCATAGTCAGTGCAATCAAACACATTCAAATAAATTTAAAATTACTCGATTTCATATTCAACCATAATATTTAAATAAGTTTTTTGCAACAATTTATCATCGAATTAAATAAAATTCGTTGTGAATGTAATCTTTTTTGTTGTGCGTGGTTGTAGATTTCATCCATAAACTTTTCGTTTCAAAAAATATTTTCTCACTTCCACTTCTTTTTATTTTTTGCTATTCACCAACAGTCACCACTCTTAAATTAGATTTAGGAGAATTTTTTCCTCATTTTATCCCTTGGTATTTTGGTAAAAAATTTAGATGCATATTATATGGAGGAGAAAATCTTAAATTCAACATTTTATTTTTCGTCCAACTGTCACATTTCAGCAGTAATCCTCATGAGTTTTGGTTGGAACAGAAAATATTTTATTTAATATTTGTTTTAAAATTACTTTAGGCATTTTATCATAAAAATAAATATTTAATTGCTTAAATCACACGCACATGGCTGTTCAAATTTGAAACGAAATTGGTATAATGAAGTCAGATAAATAATGTTTAGAGTGTGAAATAACTTTTTGAATTTATTATTCCATATATTTTAAGCTGTTTATCACATTCCTGTGTTCTCCGTTTTATTATGCCACATAACATGCCATAATCCACACATATATTCTATCTTTATAAAGACAAAAATTTTATTTTTCTCCACTCAGACATTTTTCCTGTCATGAACTTCTTTTCTGCATAAATTTTCCATTTCAACTTTTCTTTTTTTCATGATTAAATATTCCATTTTGGACATATTTTAAAATGAATTTTTTTATCTCTTAAAAACTTGTCAGTTGAGACACACACACATATCATTGTTTTAACAGTGCTGATAGCGTGCATATAAATTATTCACCTTGTAAGTAGGGCAACAGACGACACATTATTCCACCAAAGATAAAATCTCTTAAAATTTTTCCTATTAAAGTTGGAGGCATACAAAAAATTCCTAACAGAAGATCGGACACCGCAAGATTGAGGAGGAATAAATTTGTTATGGTCCGCATTCGACGGCTCTGAATCAGAGTCAAAATAACTAAAACATTTCCAATCACAGCTAGAAAAAATATGATTGCATAGAGGAAAATTGTTATTCAAGTTCCCGGGTCGTTCCATGGTGAGTTTGCACTTGCACTTTTCTGCACTGCGTTAGATGCATTTTGTCGCATTGATACACTTAAAATAGTTTTCGATGTAGACGTAAGCTTTTCCAGCATGTGATGCTTTATTGAGTAGTTAAAAGAACTTGGAAAAAAATTATTTGGCCGATGTATCCACTCGAATGCCATATTTTGATTATTTGAATAATTTTTTATCCTTAAAGTGCTATGAAAGCTTATATTTTCCGAACTTGTAGTTTTTTACAACCGACTTCAACAACTGTCACAACCTAACTAAACAACTGGAGAAAATTTTCATGAATGAACAGTTTGATGGAGCTCAACAGTCTATTAGGAGGATTTCCAACAAAACGAAAGCTTTCGTTAAGCTTGAGCTTTCCAGAAAGAGACTTTCCAGGAGAAAACATAAATAATGCCGGCAAAGTGCTCTGTTTACATCATAATTTTCCCATAGAAAGTGAAATAAGAAAAGGATTTATTGTGAAGCCATATTGCATTAACTGCTAATTGCTTATTCTTGCTTATGTTGTTAAGCAATTAATTTTATAGAGTTGAGGAATAATCCTCGTCGCTTAGGGGTTGTCATAACAAAAAAAAATTTGATTTAATGATTTATCAAGCTAATTAATAATTTCGATAACTATTAATTTCGATGAAGTTTTCCACGGAAACAAGCATTCTAAAATTAATTTTACAAACTTACAATTATTTATTATTTTAGGCTTTCATGAATACTGAGAAAATTTGAAATGAAGTGAAATTAGTTTCATTTTGCTAATTAAAATCATTAATGATTCATGTAGAGGTAATTTTTGTGAATTCCAACAGTGAGACAAGGACAGCTAATTGTATTGAAAATTTTACTGTCAATATTTTATTTACAAATTTTGTAGCTAACAGTTAATTATCTCGTTGATAACTCCTTCAACCCCCACTGCGATTAATATTGTTCAACATCAACCAATAATTTCTTTTATTAAAATCTCAAAATTTCATCAAATTTAAATTGAATCAATCTTCAAAGAAAATCAGTGAGTCATTCTAGATATCATACATGCTGTTTTTAACGTGTAATAACATTTTCATAATAAACCATCTTTATGTGTGTATTTGCGTAGCTGAGAACATGCTGAGACACATTAAAGACGGAATACATTATTCATGAGATGTTTTTAATTCACCCAAGAAAGCGACAGTTGAAAAATTGCAAGTCATTAAAAGGCAACGCAAAAGAATTTCACTCACATTATTAAAAATGTTCAGTATAAAATGGGCTTTAAAGATGTTTACAATCAATTTTAACAATTTTAAAAGTTATTAAAATAATAGTAACCTTCATCACTTCATTAAAATTTGCTGAATTTAAAGTGATATCGTTTAAAAGTTTAAATTGTCTAAAAAGTTTTTATTAAACATAAAATCGTTCAAAATTTTCTAAAAACTAATTGAAAGTCTTTAACTTATAAGTTTGAAGATGGAAACCACAGTAAAGAAAAATATTTAATTATGTATGATTAAGAAACTTTTAAGTTTTCGAAGCTAATTTCAGCGCGATCTCAAGATTTTTGAGAAGGAAAATTCTAACACTTTTAGTTCTTGTTACAAATTTAATCTCTGCATAAATGACAAGGTTAGGGATTAAAAGTGGTTTAAGGGCGGGGAAAAGTTTGTGGCATTATCAACAGTGATAGTTATTACTTTCTAATGTTTTAAGGGTTGACGAGCCATATGGTGCGTGCTTTTAAACCTTTTTCATTTTTTGACATGTTCTTCAACCCTTTTTTTATAAAAAAAATAGTAGACGTCTTTTTCAATCCTTACGATAATCTTGCATATCTTCGCTGTCATCAATGAATTTTAGACTTTATTGCGGTGACCCCATTTGTGTATTTTTTGCGTCACATAAAAAAAGCTCTTAAAATTTCGAACGAAGATGTGAAAAACCTGCTTAAAATGCAAAATCTGTAGGAGAATCTAATTTTAGAGCCATAAAAATATAAAATACCAACGCACCTTTGCAAGGGAAATTTTTTAGATTCACGAGTGACTTTCAGTATGCTTGATATCTTTATGAATGGAAGTTTGTACTGGTACAAAAGAAGAAAATCGAGCAAGGAATTTTTAATACTTCAAAAAGTAGATTTTATTTCCGAAACGTGCAGAGTATGACTTTAAAATTTTATTGCTTTTTTATTGTGAGAGTCTTTAACAATGTCACACATATTGTAAATTTCTGAATGATTCTGGATGTTCACTTGAGCACTTTTTTGGATGGCTGATTGTAATTTCGATCACGCAGCAGGAATGAAATGTTGAGCTCATTTTTTTCTTTCTCACACACTTAACAGCAACAATGGAAGTATATACAATTGATTTATTTTTAGCACGAATAAGAAATTTATTTCACATTACTTATTTTTTTTATTCACTCAAAAGTTCCATGACACGTTCCTTTTCAGACTGTCAGCCGCAGCAAAATGTACATCTCGCTTTTCCTTTCCCGCTTATGATTGAATTTCTAAACTGTTAAAAAGGCTTTCGGCGTATTTTTTTTGGTTAGAGAAAATTTGTTTTCTAACAACTTCGGAACGATAATAAGCAGACATTAAAAACTTCTTGAGTGATGACTTTTAATTTTTCCCAGAACTAAATTAAAATTGTGAGCGGTGAAAACTCATTAAATTTTTAAAAGTAGAATGTTTTCGAAAAAAATTATTTTAATTAATTTCAATTTGATGTTCTTGGAAGATATTTTTAACTTTTCGTAAACAAACAACGTCATCATGCTTTCGAGTTATTATTGGTCCTTAATTAGATGTTAATGTGTTTTTAAAAATAAAAAAGTTTACAAATATAAAAAAAATTTAATTCTGTGATTTTTACTCAAAAGACGTTTATAAAAACATTTATTATTCGATAAAACAAAATTCATTTCAACTGTCAACAAATATATAAAAGTTTTCGTGAAGAAAAATAAATGTCTTAATTTATATCAGATGAATCCATCAAATTTTCTCATACAACACTCAAAGTTGTCATTTTCGATCGATTTTATTTTTGCGCGTGTTGAGTACAAATTAAATAGCAAAAAAAAGTATCAAAATGTCTCTGATGATATAGAAGAGCTTATTTATTTCACATAAAAATGATACTGTCAACAACACATGCTGCTGAAGCTCCGTTTTAAAATTTGTTGGGGTTTCTGAAAAATTTGCGGGTGATGTCAAATGTGACACAAGTAATATATTTTCATCAACATAATTTGTCAAAAAAATTCATCAATTAAAAAAAGCGGAGCTATCGCGTTCGTACATAACAATTTCTTCTCAGAAGACAAACAACGAGACGAGAAAAAAATCGTATGAATTTATTATAAAAGTTTTGTGTAGTGCCGTCTTGAGTGTTATTGAGTTTGAAGAAAAGTGCGAAAAGACACTCGCCCATTTTTCCCAATTTTCGCTTGTTTCCAATTATTTATTAACTTCTTCGACCAATACAAAAACCAGAAAGAGTAGAAAGAAGAAAGCAATCTCGAAGCTATTCAGGACATGCCATGAATTTTCAATGTGAAAAAACTTTTGTGATTTAAGTCGTTTATTTGTGTTTGCTTAACGCTCCATTGTGTCGCGATTAAACAGACGTGAAGAGGAAATTAATCGAGAATGCGGAGCACGAGGTTTTTCCTGCCGTAGACACCGTGACAATGAAAACACAAAAGATTCTATTGAATTACAATGGAAAGATATAAAGCTTTTGCTAAACACAGAAATTCAATTTAACTTTTTTGTTTTATTCTTTTTGGTTTCAATTAACTCAATTTCCGAATAAAATAGTCAAACTTTCATCATTAGCGCTTATCACATTTCAACTTTTTTTCGCTCTCCATTTTCCTTATCTCGCTCTCATAAAAGAAAATTTCCCGATGTTTTATGGTGAACATTAAACATTCAAAAAGCATCAGTGAAGCTTTACGATCCCGTTCAGGACTTGCCTTCGATTCAATCCCAACATTTAGTCGCGTTCGAGACTTTGCGGGACTAACAATATAAAATAGGAAGTTGATATAAATAATTAATAGTGATAAAAAAATATTTAATGCTTCCTTAAAGCTTTTCTCAAAATATAAAAAAAAATTTTAACGGTTGTGAAAAAAATTATGTTAAATTTTATTGCTCAGTTAAAATAAAAAATAAAGCAACTATGGAAGATGTCAATGACATTTGGATAAATCAAACAATATTAAAATTAGATAATGCTTTTAGTGAAAACTTATTGCCGCAATCGGATAATGTCACGAAACTCCTCAAAAATTTATCGTCGCTGATAAATCAACAGCAACAACAGTCGTGGATCCACAACATTATGGCACGCGTATTTCCGCTATATTTAATCATATTTCTTTTGGCAGTTGTGGGAAACTCGCTAGTGATTTTAACCTTAGTGCAAAATAAACGAATGCGAACCGTTACGAATTTGTTTCTCTTAAATTTGGCGTTTTCGGATTTACTTCTTGGAATCTTCTGCATGCCTTTTACGCTCGTCGGCATGCTGTTGAGAGATTTCATCTTTGGCGAATTAATGTGCAAACTTCTACCATATCTACAAGGTATAATGCTTGTCCATCTTTAATTACGTTTGCGCTCAACTTGCGCTCAACAATGGAGAGATTTTCAATTTAATCCCTCAAGGATAATGATTGATGCTCGCTTCCGTGAAATAACGTATACAAATAGTTTTCTCTTTAATCATTGTCATAAAAGCATTTGTGCAGATATTTCATTTCCTTCAAGCGCATATTAAATGACGCTTCGTGGGGATAAAAATGAATTATTCAAGACTCAAACAAAACCCGCTCCTAATAATTCTCACACACTTATGAATCATAATGATTTTACATCCTGATTCCTGATGTTATTTTTTTTATGTCTTTGATATGTGCTGAGAATGTCTAAAGACATTGCAAGCGAAAAAAAGATGTGAAATTTATTCATTTTGAGAGAGGAAATTTGAGGCTCAAAAAATTCACGAGAGTTGGATGACGAAGTGATGAGATTCACGCATAATAAATCAACGAAAATTAAATGTCAGATGAGGGAAAATCCTCGAGAGAGACTTTTTATACTTTAAATCCTAACATAAAATTTCATAAGGCGCAAGATTTACACGAAAGGTTGTGCATGGTTTTGAAATATGATTCTCTCAAAGCATTCGAGAGATAAAAAGTAGATATTTTTCCTTTTAACCCATGTTAAGTTGAGATCTAAAGAAAGTTCAAATTTATAAGTTTCACTTAAATGCCACATTTTGAACTAATAAATGGCACAACTTGCGTGTCTTCTGCCTTTTATGTTAAAATAAATATAAACTTTGTACAAAGGGAAGATTAGCCATTACTAACACGTGTTGTCGTAACCTACAAGAGAATTGCGAAGATTAAAACATAAAACAGCTCTCTGATTAGATATCGAGTTCATTGTCGAGGGATTTCATGAAAAATAACGCCCTCATAGTCATTCACAAAAAAGTATTATCAGGAGCTTATTACGTCATTAGAATGTCCAATAAGCACCTCCTATGCCATGCGATTATTCTTTTTTTGCCTTTTTTTCATCCTTCGGAAAAAAAAGTTCACTTACGTTCAGCTTTTTTCCAAGTGGAACAAAATACAGCAAAGGATAATCCCGTCAGGATTTTTTTTCTCTTCTCACCGTCTTCACTCTTTTTTATCCGTCCTACATAATTTCTCATAACATTGAATTTAATTTAATGTGAAGCAACTCAATTTAGCACTGATCAAAAATCACCAATTTTGTCATGACCATAACTTTCTTTTTTATGTGATGATTGGCACTTTGAGGATATTAACGTTTGAGATGTCGTTACAGATGGCTCTGAGTTTATTTGAGGAAGAAACTTTTTTGTTCGATTTTTTTCAATTGATTTGGGGTTGACGAAATGAATTGTTTTCAACCCCTCTGGTCATTCATGTTTCTGTGTGTGTGTATTTGAAAAAGAGGGATAAAGAGCTTTTAATAAAACATGGGTAATAAAATATTTTCTTCAAATAGAAAATTTGCGGTTAGAATACCAAGAAGTAAAAGTCTTAGATGGTTTGAGATTAATGGGCCTAACAGTAAACTCATTAATCTGCTGTTTGCTCATTGGTTCAACAAACCCACGCTCAGAGAATTTAATTTAATTTTGATTTCTTTCGGTGAGAGGAATTTATTTGACCTTTATTGAAAATCAGTAAAAGATTAATCAAGAAATGCGCGCACTTGCAAACAAACTTTATTAATTTTTTCCGCAGTAACGAATTGCTTTCAACTTAGACCATCCTTTCATAATTTATTTACCTAAAAAGTGCGTTCCAATTAAAGCTCTTAATTTAGGCTCATCACATACCCCAACTCGCGTTGCCTTCCTGGAATGTGAATGATAAAATTTTCGGTTGTAAATAAAAACAACCCTAATCATAATAATCAGAAACAACGTGATATACTTCGAGATAATAAATGAGTGACGTGACTTAATTTTTAACTATGTTTGGAAATGACTTCTATGAATTTATTTCGAATGGAAATCCTTCATTTACGTGATAAATCTATGACGCCTTTTTCATTTCATAACGAACGTGATTTAAATTTAAAAATTTATTAATAATTTGCTCCTCTAATTTCTATTCCTCATTATGTTTCTAATTCAATTTTAAATCGTTTTCTAAGCGCTCTAATGAAAAAGTTTTTAATCATATGAATGAATAAATTTTCACTTATTTCCACTGCCATTCATCTTGAAATCAAAGTGATATGTGTGGGAGTGAACGCTATGAAGGACGTGAAAGCTTATGGGCGATCGTAAATATTCGCCCACCCCAAAAAGATCTCCCAACCAGGGTTCTTGCCGTGAAAATATGATGATTACTTGCCTAAAATATTGCACACCATAGCCATTAAAGTGATTGCATAATTTATTGCACTCAATACTTAAAACACTAGACATGCATAAATCTTGTGAACATGACGGCATCATATGTTTATAAATTACCGAAATTTAAATAATGAGTGAAATTAATTGATTGCGTTAATTATGAAAATCACTTTATCACGATGTTACAAATGAGAAGCTTTATTGAATTTCCTAAGCGCGTATAATTATTTCAACTTCAAAATGTACCTCATTGATATTCAAATTTGAACCTAAAATTGCTGATGATAATTGAAGTAATCAAAGCTCTAATGAGATTGCAAAGTTTTTTTTCCATCACGCTTAATTAATTTTATATATGACCTCGAAAAAAAAGTTTTGATATTTTTTGATTAAATTTTTTCTTATTTTTGACTTTGACTCAAAGACTTTGAGTGGCATCTGTTGGAGGGTGAAATTTGACAAGATAAAAAATTTGCATTTTTTTAAAAAAATAACATTCGATAGAGTTTTGAATATTTAACTAAATTTGTTCTATTTGCAAAAAGTAACTAATTTATCGTTTTCATTTCTCGTTAAATGATTGATTAATTAGAACTTTTTCTACGTATTATTTAATCGAAATTCCCAATCACCCTTGAATTAATTTACGAAATATCACTCAATCAAAATTGATTCGTAGAAAATTAATTTATTTTTTGAATTGTTTAGCCTAAATTTATTTGAAAAATTGTTCTCGAACATTTGGAACGTGATTTAAAAAAAGCGATGCATAAAATTTTAAATTACTGAGAATTTATTTAAATTTTCGGAAGCAACCCTTGATTTCAGTTTTGGGTAAATAGAAACATTGATTTTATTCTCAATATGGTGAAATAAAATTTCAATAATCATGCAAATAATTCAAATATGATTTTTAAAGATTTATTGCGAATAAAATATTTTTTCTAGAACAAAAAATACATAAAATAAAAACAGCCATTATTTTATAAAACAACTTTCGTATCGTATAAAAAAATAAATAAGAAATTCGCAGGAAATCTAAAGCACATAAGCAAATACATTTTTTTGGCTCAATTATCTTGACTACGTTTTCGATATCAGAGTTCAAGTGAACTTCGTTTAGGCAATAAAATCAGTGAGACACATATAGCATGACTAATGTCACATGAATCTACTTACTTTATCGATTTATTTTGGGGATAAAGAAAATTTATGTCTACGAGACGTGACACTATCTTGCTACAGCATTCCTATAGGTTAAATTTCGCTTACATTCTAGGAATTACTGTCAATGCCATATCAAGACTGTCACTACAATGTGGTGGGGTCGATTAAGTTCAGAAATTTTATTTGCTGAAACTTTTTAATATGAATTATTCGCTCGAATATTGTCAACAAGTTTCGTCACTTTTTATTTTATTATTGAGATTTTTTTTCCTCAAAATTTTGTCATGATTCGACCTGTCTTAAGAGAGTCTTTTCAAATGATTGTTCATAATATAAAGGGAGCATGATAATGCTCGAAAGGTCTACCAACACTCCACTCAGATGAAAAAGTTTTCGATTAAATACTCGAAGGTCAATTTTACGGGCACTGGAAAAATCTTTTTTTTGCGTAGATTTTCGATAAATTGTCATAAAGAGGAAATTCGTAAATTTTTTATCTCGTAACAGTAAACACCGTAAAAAAATTGTCCTTCTAAACACATCCCTTAAGCCCAACGTGTGTGTAATATGATTCTAAATCCTGAAAGAAAAATTATCATCAAAAAAAATTATTTTGCAAAAGCTCTCATGTTTGAGACTTAAAACCTCAAAGAAAATTTTCTCCCTTAAAGATATAAACAAATTTTATGTGGTTGAAAAGGCTTTTTGAAAAATATGTCTTTCACTCTCTGAAAGAGACAAATTTAAATGTATTTTAATAAAGATGTCATAAGGAAATAAATTTCTGTATGCTTTTGCCTCCACAAATGCCACGAGACAAAATTTTCATTTCTTAACAAATGGAAATTCTTTATCTCGCCTCAAGGCAAATGAAGAAGAATAAATCTTCAGTTAAATTGCTCTATCTTCTCGAAGCAGAAAACCCTCAGATAATGAAGCTGTGATTAAAAATTTAAATTAATTTTCTTTCTTCAGCCTCGTCGGTAAGCGTTTCAGCATGGACACTTGTGGCCATTAGTGTGGAGAGATATTATGCAATCTGTCATCCTCTTCGCTCAAGGCGTTGGCAAACATTGAGGCATGCATACAAGTTAATAATTGCTGTTTGGGTTGTTAGCTTAAGCTCAATGCTCCCCATTGCCGTATTAAGTACGCTCATTCCCACTGGTCAAGGTATTTATTTTAATGTACACTTATTATGTTTATTTTCTATCTCTCTTCTATCGTTTAACTCGAAGGTCACAACAAGTGCCGGGAGCTTTGGCCAGACGAAGAGTATGAAAAGGTTTTTAACCTCTTACTTCTATTCTTTCTACTGGTCTTACCGCTCTTTGTAATGCTAGCTACATATTTCATGATATCGAGAACTTTATGGCAAGGAATTCGAATGGAGAGGGAGTTTAAAGATCATCTCTCAAGTTATTCCAAATGCTTATGTGAGTTTATTTAAAATTTAGTGTTATCAAGAAAAAAAATCCTACTTTTTGAAGAATTTTCTACATTTAAAAAAATAATAATTCAAAAAATTATGTCTTTGCTAAATTTTTTTGTTCACTTTATTTTACTAAAAAATATTCATTTAAATTTTTTAGCCCAATTAAAATAGGATTTTTCCGAATCAACAATTAAGAGCATAATTAATAAATTCCAAAATGAAAAAATACTGAGTTTAAAAAATCATAAATTTAAAGGCTTATTTTACCACCGTCCATTACAAATTAAATTCCCAATTTTATTGAAGATTAAAATTTTTATCTCCTCCGGCACGTTTTTCAACTAATTTTCTTTTTCGAGCAAACCATAAAATGTTCCAAGCACACAGTTTTAATAATTAAACAATGTTAATTAATTATACCAGAATCTATCGCATGCATGCACCAAAAATAAATTTTTAATAATAATTGAATTTTACATTCAGCCAAAAATTCGGTCGAGGTCTATTTGCGTAACGGCGGCACGAAATCACGATGCTCACAATTTTGCGGCAAAACGAAGGAAGACGATGCTCACTTATCTCTACATCAAATACAGAGCAACTCCCATGAGACAAGCTCGTCGCATCAGAGTGAGTCACTGCGATCGCATCCACCTAATTTGCGAAGGTAAATTTACATTTGCTTAAATCTCGACTATGTCTCTTGCCAGCGCTTTCAGGCATGACTAAAATAAATTGTGTGTTTTCTTCTTTCTTTTCGGATATTTTGTAAAACCTATTGAAAGCACATAAGCTAAAATTGATTGCCGCTTTACATCGCAACAATTGGCAATTTAAGGGGAGAATATTGAAAATAAATTTCATTTTATCACACACGCTTCGAATGATCTCTTATAAAATTTCGTTTACTACAAAAATAATGAAGATATTATCCCTTTCTCTCTCTCTTCCTCATCTTGATTAGATCAAATGCCGAAAAGAGTCTACTAAATAAAAAGCGTGTCATCAAGATGTTGTTCGTGGTGGTGTTGGAATTTTTTTTGTGCTGGACTCCTTTGTACGTAATAAATGGAATCGCTCTGTTCGAGCCGAGAATCATTTATCAAAACTTGGGCTATACCGCAATCAGCTTTCTACAGCTTATGGCGTACTCATCCTCGTGTTGCAATCCCATCACCTACTGCTTTATGTCGCATGGCTTCCGAAAAGCTTTTGTCAATTTATTTCGATGCCTAAGGCAAAAAAACCAGCCAACGCGGCGTGTTAGCTTGAGTTGCTATGCACCACCGTTGAATGTCACCATGAATTTACATCCATATAACACTGAAAATGAACCCGGAAGTAATAACGTTGGACTTCTCAACAATTCAAATAGTGAGCAAAACCAAGAGTTGTCACGTCAGCATTCGTTTCTTATACAGAACAAAAGTCCTAAACTTCAGCAGAAAGAAGAGAATGGTGTCGATGTGAGTGGTGAAAAAAGAGACAATTGCTCTCGAGATAAAAATAATTAAGTTTAAAAAAATCTGTGGTATTTGATGTAGATATGTGTACCATATACGCAAGCATGTGATGTGATGGATACTATTTTCGTTGAATAAAACTTTCTCTTAAAATGGTCAAACAAATTTATTTCATTTTGTGGTAAGATGAAAAAGATTTAATTTAGTTTGAGGGTAGTTAAAGTTTTGTGGGTGAGAGATTTAGAGAGGAAAAAATTTAGTTTTTACTTACAGAACATTTTGTATATTTTTGGGCAAAACAGAATATTTTTAAAATTTAGTACAAAATTAAACCGTAAATCAAAAGAATTAATTCCAGTTTTTACCACATAAAATTATAATCATCCTAATTCTCGTTAATTTTCATGTCAGCACCTTTTCAATTATCCTCTCACAAAAAAAAGTTTGCTGATGCTTGCAATGAAATTAAATTATATCCTATTGAAACGCTTCTTTTTTTGAAGCAAAAATTAATTCCACATATCTGACTTTCCTATCTTTCGCTTAGACAATCTAGGTTAATGAAAGAACAAATTAAAGTATTAAAGTAATGTCTTTTTGATGGGCTCATGTATGCGAAAGAGAATTTTTCCAGCTGACATCGCTTCGCAGATGCGTTCACTATATATTTTTCCATCAGCGACGATCATTTACATTGAAATCCTTCTACATTTACTTCTTCTTTTAATGATGAAAATATTGCTGTTCGAAAAAAAGGAAAATCAACGAAATTGAGCCATTTAAGTTCGCCGATTTTTTTTTCTCCACAAACGACTTTCTTGTGTGCACTTTTCTCCAACCTTTCTCGCATTTAATGGCAGTTTTCCCTCATCGAAAAGAAACATTTTCAGAATGTCATCAGGTTAATGACTGAGAAAAGCTTTTTCTCTTTTATTGATTACTTTTGGATGAGCAATTCAAGAAAGATAAATAACGTCGTTGCCGAGAAAAAGTTATTCGCATCGCTAAAAAAAGGATGATGAAGTTTTCCACGTGAAAACCCAATTTCAATGAATCAAAATAATTAGAAAGTCATTTGGTTATTTATAATCAAATTTCAGCATAATTTTGTTATACAAATTATTATTTACGGTTGTGATCTTTTTAGCAAATTTAAGGCACGGTCGTGAAATTTATATGTTGAGATATTGTTATAAGGATTATGGTTAAAATCCCCACATTAACCCTTTGCCAACAATCGAAAAATGTTCGACATGATTGTGCGGTTTTTCTATGTAAAATACGATAAAATATTAAATTAATTAAAAATCTCATTAGTTTTAGGTATAAAGACGTTAAATCCCGTAATGTATTTTAATGAATAATTAATGTTTGAATGGCTTGTATAAGTTTCAGTTTTAAAGAGTTTGAACTTAAATTTCAATCAATTTTTTTAACCAATCTGGAAAAAGTATTTTACAAGGGATATTCAACTGGTCAAGCTTAGAATCAATTAATTAGCTCAGATATTCGAGTAAATTAACCTTAGAAATGATAACATGGAATTTAATTAACTGAACACATGCAAATCGTTTGGTTTTAGGTTGTTTTAATTAAAACCTCATTCATGGTTTCAGTAATTAATTTGAGTTGAAATTTACGACAAGCTATTTTCAAATGTTTAGTTGACCCTTGTGGCTCATGTTGTAAATGATTCGAAATTGAATCTGATAATTTTATTTCAGATCTTTAAGAAAATAATCAAAAAGCCATTTGTTGATGAATAATTTAGCCTTTTTATAATTCAGGAAAATATTAAATCTAAATTTTATATAAAATTTTCAAACTTTTGCATTAAACTTGAAAAATCTCCCTTTTATAAAAATTAGATCCTAAAAAGCTTTGTTTCAATTGCCAACATAAGAAATGACTCTTAAGAACAGAAATGTGAATACAAAATACAACATTTGTGAACATCTGGCATCATGTGCATGGTAAGGAAAATTTTGAACAAGAAATGAAAATAGTTGATAAAAGGAACGAGATGAGTGAAATGCTGAAAAACAGAGATGAGAATAAAGTGAGCTGAAAGGATGGTACACAGTACATGGAAATAATTTTGTTCTCATAATAACATTATTTTCGTGTCTATGAGGAATTCATCACAATAATGGCTGAATATCCCTTGAAATTTATGTGTAACATGTTTTGTAGTTTTTGCTCAAAAAAGAGCTTTTAATATCACTTGAAAAATAGATTGGAAAGTACGAGCTGAGAATATTAATACATTTAATGCCTACATATATGTAACTTTGAGAGAAAATAACATATTTGAGAAAATTCGAGAGAACATCAAAAGTCTTGTGCTTAATTCAAATGAGTGGAAAATTCACTTTGATACCAGAGCGAAGAATTCACTCAAAAAAGCTCTTGAGTGTTGAGTGATGCAAATAAATATACTTAGGTAAGAAAACACCACGAATGTGAAAACATTTAAGAGTGTGTTTTTGAAAAGAAAAAAAAATACATTAATTATATGTTTTTTAAATTTTGTTTTTCTCATCAATTTTGTAGTCTTGATAATTACTCAATTAATTGGTTCATAAAGCTTAATGACTTTTATTTTTTATCTCTAAGAGCGCAATAAAACAAAATAGAAACGCAATTTATTAACGAGAAAATTATAATAAAACCAATAATTTTTTTTATGAATGACTTCCCAAAAAGATCGATATTGATTAGGTAAATATTTTTTACGACCTAATGCATTAAAGAAAAGATAACATCTACAGATTATAAACTTCTCAATGAGTATTCGGCTGAATAGGTGGAGTTGAGTTTTAAAAAATGCGATTTAAAAATGATAGTTTTTAATTTTCCTGAAACACTGATAATTCATTATGAATTAATAATAACATAAAATAACTTTAGTTCCTAAAATTTGCAGCCGTCCAAAATGAAATAAAAATGTGATAACAATACAATTCAATTTAATAATAAAATTAATTGAGCTTTTGGAATTTTTTTATATTTTTCTTACATAGTACAACTTGTACACTAACTAAAATTAAGTGTTTGGAATTTTATACTAATTATTTGATCCGTTTAGTCGATCGCCAATAAAAAATTTCCGTGTCATATTAATTTTAAAAAAATTTCCTGCTTCATATAGAAAGTTTATGGCTGGTCTAAAGGTTATAGAAAAAGAGACACAAAAATTAATAAAAAAGTTTTAAGCTTGCAGCAAAATCTAAGGAAAAACTCGATTTTTGTAATTACAACAACAACAATTTATTCAGCCGAATACCCTCATTAGGAGCTCGATAAAACACCCTTTCAGCATAAAGGAAAGCGACCAATAATGATTAGTAATTTATGGTAAGTTGTTTCAATAAAATCATACCAGACACATGATTTTTATGTTTGAATGGTGGAAAATCAATATATCTCAGTCCATGTTCGCATAAAGAAATAGAATTTATTAATTAATTTGCAAAAGTCTGATTTATTTGCGAGAGAGAAAATGGAATTGGATAATTTGTAAATTACATCACTCAAAATTTAATTATTTTTAACTTTTCATACTTTTATGAAAACAGCCATTTTTAATTGTCACAAAATTTTCCCTTTTCACCTCACGACCGTAATTTACGAATGACCCCTAAGAAAATATTCATTAAACTCGTTTGTATAATGCCAACGACGCGACGATCTGATAGTCTTAAAATATTCTTATTGAGCGTCGAAAATTCAATTGAATTAATGAAAAGCGTAAACTGCTGATATAATTAGCAAAGATAAAAGTGGGAGTTAACTTTTATTCAATCTAATGACCATCTCACAACTTTTTTCTTAAATCTATTCTAGGTACAACAATCTATAATGAGTCTCAGTGTATTTCTTTCAACTTGAGTAATCCCACGCGCTTCACTAAGATCATTCCATAAATCTCTCATTTTGCCGATGTAATCGTTCCGCTCACGTTCAGGAGTAGTAGTAGTAGTTCGAGGAATGGAAAGTAATACTTGACAAGGTAAGTGTGTAGGCGAGTCGCAATGGCTGAACAAATTGCTTACATTTTGCAAATTTCTGCATCCCTTGAGATTGACTTGAAGATTTTTATTGCCAAGATTAAGCAAAATGTACTTGAGCGCTGTGAAACTCAATTCTTTTTGAAATGACAAATCCAAGTGCCTCAAATTTTTGCATCCCTCTAAGCTACGAAGAACGGCAAGGATTTCATTCTCGCTCAATTTTAATCCGGAAAGATTGAGCTGCTTAAGTGAGTTACTTGACAACATGAGAAAATCAACCAGACTATCACCCATGTTTATGTCTTGCGAGCATCGCTCCAAATTTATTCGCTCAACAATCGTCGGATTTAGTTTGCCAAGAATCTCTTTGACGGCGATGCGTGTGAGGTGATTGTTGCTCAAATCTAATTCTTTTAAAGAATTTAAAGTTTCCACGCCATCTCCTACACTTTCAAGCTCACAATTCACAAGCTCCAACGATGTGATAGATTTTTTGCTGCAGAGTTCGCTCAAAAAACTCAGTGACTTGATGGGATTAGAATTTAATTTTAAGCACTTAATTTCTGTGGGCAAATTGCTTTTTATGAGTAAGCTACAGAGCTGCTCAATACCGTTTTCTGTTATTGCGTTGCCACTCAAATCCAAAATAATAAGATGCCGAAGGGTAATTAACGTATTTGAAAGGTATTTTGTCCCTTCGTCCTGAATAAAATTACTTGACAGGTCGAGTTGAGAGAGGCAGTTTTGATGTTGAAGTGCTTTCAGAATTGGTCTAACGTTAGACGGACGGAGATTTTGATTGGAGAGATCTAGGCTGATTGCCGCTCTCTGTAGATCCAAAATGTCATTTATATCCTGATCCACTGCTGTATGAAGTGAGTGCAAACTCTAAGTTATACCTTTTTATGTTACTTTTTTAACTTACCACATTTCAGTTCTGAACATGCCTCGAGATATCGATTAGAGAGTGAAGGTAATTTCCAGTCGAGAACTTCGGATAATATTAAATTTTCTTCTTTCAAGCATAAAATTACACTAAGTGTGTCGCTCTCCAACAGTGTTGCTCCGTCAGCAGTCTTTAATTTCAATTCTGGTCGAATTCCTTTCAAACTGTTGGAAAAAAGGGAAGAGAAAAAGAAAGTTGTACACTTTTTTTCATGCTCGAAAGTTGTGTGACGAAGAACTTCTTTAAGAAAAAAAAGGATAAAAGAGAAAAATGAAAAGGACCCAAATTTGTACGTATAAGTTATGTCACTTCGTCGAATGAGTGATGGAGGTTGCATGAATTCAATTTCGATCCTATTATAATTCGCTACATAACTCATGTCAATGAAAATAACATTTAATCTTTCTTGATGAATTGAATATTCACTGGATAATGTGATTTTATCGCACATGTTAACATAATCGACCTACTTACACATATAGTAAACTCACCTATAATAACGCTTCGCAGCCTCCTCAATTAGCCAGCTAATCTTCACCACATTCGCAACGTCTTGATAAATGGGTACAATTATTTTCTCATTCTCTATTTGTACTTTGATGATTGTTGTTGTCGTTGTCGTTTGTTTTTCTCGCTCCATACTCCCACTAATGTTGAAACTTGTGAGGCTGGAATTGTGGGATGAGGGACGAGATGACGTTGTGAAGATTGCTTCGCCC
Source organism: Tanytarsus gracilentus (assembly GCA_038502055.1). Classification (NCBI taxonomy): domain Eukaryota; kingdom Metazoa; phylum Arthropoda; class Insecta; order Diptera; family Chironomidae; genus Tanytarsus; species Tanytarsus gracilentus. The sequence continues at coordinate 2,043,319 of JAXRKN010000032.1, read as the reverse complement.
GCTGTGTCGATAAATCGAGAAAAACCGGCATCAAAGAGTGAAGATTGACTTTTAGTTTGCGATAATTTTGTTTGAGAATTGCGTCTTGACTTCCGTTTGACATTTTGTTGTGCTCCTCCCTCAGTGCTCATCATCACGTCGAACGCATCAATGATATTAACATCCTCATAATCATCGATGATACTTTCTCTTTCATCGGAATCCAATATCACATTATTTGTGATGGGCTCGAGTACGAAATTGATTTTTTGCGGAGAAGGTTCTTGGAATCGACTACTTTCTTTTGACGTTTTGAGAGAGTTTTCACCAAAGAATTTCTGTTTCTTTTTTACCGGTCCTAAATCGTTTTCGAGCCAATCGGAGGGGTCAATTTCCGTTTCCGTTAGATAAGCGGATCGTTTTTTTGTTTCCATAAAGGTATCACATTCTTCCAATTTCCTTTCACTTTGGTACGGATTTCGTAAACATTTTATTATATCCCTATATTCTTCGCCCGCATTTCTCTTTAATCTGCCACTATTTTCCGCTCTATTTTCACTGTCTGACTCATCACCGCTCTCAGAAGAAAAGTTTGTATTAAATCGCCTCCCCTGTGACATGCTTCCAATGCCACTCGACGCAAGTGAAAGTGGTAAAAGGTTTTTATTATTGGTGTCAATGCCTATCCTTTCGCATTGCTCCACAAGTCGAGCACTTATTTCATCGTAGAGATTTCTTTGAGCATCACTTAAGCTTTTACCATTGTCAGCTTCATTTGCATACCACCACCGCAAACCGTCAAGTGGCGTTTGATTTGCGTCCGTTTTTATTGTTGCCTTCGCTCCCCGATCGAGAAGTAAATGGACGACTCTTAAATGACCATTACTGGCAGCATCATAGAGCGGCGAAATGCCATCACAATTTGTACCACCCCTATCATTAATTGTGGCACCATGGTCGAGGAGAAGCTCCACAATATCGCGATGGCCGTGGTTGGCAGCTTCATGAATAGTCAACCAGCCCGCATTGTCACGTACATTAACAGGATGTCCCTGCTCCAAGAGCATTTTTGCTAATTGGTAATTGCCAGCAATACACGCCTCATGTAACTTTGTCTCTCCCTTTGCATTCTTCTTAACAGTCATTGACCTCCTTTTTCTACCCCTCGCAGCGATACTTTCGATACTTTTATTTTGAGTGATTGTTGTATCATTTTCATCTGAAGAATCTGCATCGGATGAGAGTTCTAGGAATTCATCGTCAATGGGAATCTCTTCGCTATATTCAATATCGTCTACATCATCTTCTTTCGTAGTAATGTCAATATTTTTCTCAAGCGCTTCTTGCTCGAGTATCTCCGCCAAACTAGTCATTTTGTTTTCTTTGCAGAGAGAAATAAGTTTTCGTAAAATTGTTCCCTCTTCAATTGTTGAGTTGCCCACGAGACGTGTTGCTGCAAGTGCTTTGCGGTACGTTTCCTCGATTTCCCAAAAGTCTTTTTTTGCCTTTTCTAAGACGCTCGCAATTCTGAGTAATGTCGGACATGCTTCACTTGGCACATCCTTGATAAGTTCATATTCTTTGTGTAGAAACTTCAAAGCATGCTCGTAATCCTCGCCATCGATGTACGTCTCATAGAGGCTTATATAAATTGGTATTAACTTTTTACCCGTCTCTCCGTTTAGCTCAGCTGCTTCCAGCATTTTTTTATAACAATCAATGGCTTTCGTGTAGTTTTTGAGTTTCCACGCTAGATCCCCTATTTTATCAAAAAGTTCCTTTCTCTTCGCGTACTCGAACGAATCGGTAGTAATAAGTTCATCTTCGTACCTACACAGAGCGTTCACGACTTTAAATTGCTTCTGTATTGTCATTTTGTCTGCTTCGATTGTTGTCCTCATCTTATAAGCCTTCTTTAAAGCTTGTTTCGCCGACTGGAAATCCCCATTTTTGATAAGAAGCGTACCTTTCGCAAGAAGGGTTTCGCATATTTTTTCATTTTTGCTATCCGCTATTCTCTTCGCCACTTCCAAGGCATTATTGTACGTTTGTAGCGCTGCTACCGAGTCATTCTTTTTCGTGGCATAACAAAATCCTAAAGCCATCAAACTCGTATGCTGAATATCAAAAATATCATTTGATTTGCAAATTTTTATAGCCGTTTCATAGTTTTCGATTGCATCATTGCTTGATTTATGTTCGTTTAACATGCCGAGATTAAAGTAGCTTCGAGCTTTCATGTCGGCCACTTCATATTTAGGAACTAATTTGCCTAAGCTGGATCATAGAAATATTTATATTAGAAAATTATATAAAAGCTCATGTCTCAAGCACTTACTCTTTGCATGCGAGTAATCCCTTCAAGAACTCCTTTTCTGCCGCCTTATACTCTTCACTACTTTTAATTGCCTCGGAATTAAGGCACGAATCTTCAGCTATCATTAAATAGCATCGGCCTAATGTTGTATGAGCTCTCTGTGATTCTACTTGATTGCTCTCCTCTCTGGCAACTTTTAAATACTTTTTAATACACTTCAGAGCATCGTGAAGTTTGTTTTGTTTCAAGTAGACCTCTCCTTTCATACGTATTGCTCGTCCCTCGTCCATTTTCATTGATTCGAGCCGGAAGATTTCTGCCGCTTCGCTAAACTCATCCAAGGCCTTGTCTAGTTGATTTTCTATCATGTAATAATCACCCAATTTATTGCAAGCAGCCGCAACGGCCTGTTGATTTTTTTCATTTTTCGCTCGGTCTTTTCTTTTTGTCAATTCTATGAAATTGCGAAATAAATGATTAAATTTTGATGCTCTTCATAATTGTCACTCTGTAAACTTACTATTTAATTCCATTCTCGACCTTAATTGTTTCCTTAATCTTTATTTTATTCTAAATACAATTTTTACACAAACTTTTATTCTTTTCTTTTTTTGCGCGGGAAGTGAAATCATAACAGTAAAATTTATTTGATAATTTTGAATTTTGGATTTTATTATTATTTAATTCACTTTGTTTTAATTTTAATTTTGTTTAAAACGAGCGATAAAAGTTACTTTTGTTACACAAAAATTCAAATTCAAATTTCATCCGAGTAGTCAATGTTTTGATTTTCGCACATCGTTGAAAAAAGTAAACAAACATTTTGGATTCTGCTCGAATTTTAATTAAAATTAAATTTTCCAAGTGAAATGATAACATTTGCGATGATAAAACCGCATGTAGTTAAAAATCCAATTGCTCTCGGTCATATTATGCAAATGATTAGTGAAAATAACTTCAAAATTGTGAGAAAAACGAGAATTAAATTTGATAGGAAATTGGCGGAGAACTTTTACAAGGAGCACGAAGGAAAATTTTATTATAATCGTCTCGTTACATTTATGTCAAGGTACGTGCCCACTTTAGATGCTGACTTGGTGATAGCTTTTTTTTTATTATCGACAAATGCCTCTTTAGCGGTGAAACGGAAGCTCTAATTTTGGAACGTGAAGATGCAATCTCTAAATGGCGGGAAATGTTGGGTCCAACGAAGGTTTACAAGACAATTTATTCACATCCGAGTAGCATTAGAGGTCTATATGGCATCACCGATACTCGTAATGCCTGTCACGGCAGCGATTCACCCGAATCGGCTATGAATGAAATTCTTAAAATTTTTCCCGATTTTAAAAGCTCTCATGCGAGTAGAGTTTCTCACGGGTAGCCCGGGCACGGGTATACCCGGGTATACCCGTCAATTTTACTACCCGGGTATACCCGGAAAATTGCTCTACCCGTACCCGGGTAAAAATTAAAAAATTGGAAAAAAATTTTATTTAATTTTTTTAAAAAAATCTTCCTTTATAACTGGCGATGGTTAAAAAAAAGTGGAACTCTCTTTGTAACGAAAATTTAAGATTTAAACTTACTGAATGCAAAAAAAAAGTGCAAGAAATTTTTTCACCTGCAAGATTAAGATTCAGCAAACTGATTCAGCTAAAAACCATCTGTGAGATTTAAATTAAACGTTATGAATTGTAAAACTAAATAATTTAATTAACTTTTGGAGCATTTTATATGCTAAAAATGTGTTTTACATAATAAAAAAGACTTATAAAGTCACAAAGAACGTTGGCAAAAGAATGTGTTTCATATTATTGAAGATTTAAGTTTTCTTTAGAGTCAATCAAAAAGTTCCACTTTTTTAAGAGTTAGTAATCGAACAAACAAAAATCTTTAAAAATCAAAATAAAAAAAATTACGCATTCTTTAGATGATATTGATTATTTTTAATATAAATAAGAGGATAAAGAACAGGAAAAACATTTTTAAGGAATTTTTACTTCAATATTTATAGTGAAAATCGAGTGCTGAATAATAAATTACTAACTCTTAAAAATTTTTTAACCATCGCCAACTGCTTTTTTATAAGTTTTGTGTAAACAAATACCTGAAAATGTTTTGTTTTTGTTTGTTTGATAAATTTTTTTATTTTTATTTCAAAGAAATAGTATATAAAGATTTTTAATTGATTTGTGTTGATGAAATTATAAAACCCATTGACAATCTTATTTAACCGCCATCATCGCACTTGATTTTCTTCTCTCTGTAGAATCTCTTAGTCTCCTCCAGCTTCATGATGATTGCAAAAATACTTAACAATTCCGTTGACTCATATATATGTTTTCTGGCATTTTCGCTGAGATTTTTCCCAATTGAATGCTTTTCGTCTTTTCTTAGCAACAGAATCATTTTTTGAAGCAGATTTTTTCTTTACACTCCTGCACCTTTCTTGTTGACTTGTGATTTTTTGATAATTTTCACTCTGATCATTGCTATAACTGATATTCTCATTTTCTCTCAATGCAATGTCTTCTGTCTCTTTCACAATCTCAATATTGTTTTGTTTACAATGAAGATTTTATCACTTATCAAAACTACCTGACTTAAGAAGATTTACCTATATAATTTAAGATTAGTTAGCGAAATTTTTTAATTCAAAAAAGTGTTTTGAAACATCAAGTGCAAGTGCAACAAAAAAATAGCCATGAGATGACATCATTTGCGCGACTCAAACAAAGATCTTTAATTTTGGACCGATTGTTAAGAGTTTTACTAACGATTCGGGCAACATCAGTTACTTCATAAAGGCATTTTCAGAGGCTGGAGATATTGTAACAAAGAAGAGAACTCTAATGTCAGACCTTCACTGTGTAATGTTACTTAAGAACTATCCGTTAAACTTTTTATATTTCTTTTAATCTATTCATTTTCTGTTTAAAAAACTTTTATTTCTGTTAAGAAAACTTTTATTTCTGTTACTAAAAATGCTCTATATAAAGATTAGCCGAAAAGTTGAGTAAAAAAACGTATATTTTTTAAATTTGTTCTTACCCGGGCATGCCCGGGCTACCCGGGTAAAAAATTTTTTTACCCGGGTAGGACAAAATCTCATTACCCGGGTATTTGAGAAACTCTACATGCGAGCAGTTGAGAAAGTGTGAAAAATATATTCTTTTAGAATAAAGTAGAAAAGCCGGTAAATAAGATTAAATAGTAATAGTACAATAGCCGAGTGACCGTAAAGATTATTATTATCGTGTTAGTTATCAAGTGAAGTGAAAAAAAATGTCGGAATTTGATGTCTGTGTCTTTGGCAGTGCAATGATTGACTTCATAAGGTATTTTAAGATTAAACTAACGTGAAAACATAAATATCCTATCAAAAATATCAATAGCTACGTCAATCGAATGCCAAAGGCAGGGGAAACAATTCATTCGGAATCGTTTGAATTTGGATTTGGAGGAAAGGGATGTAACCAGGCTATTGCTGCAAGTCGTCTCGGATGCAGAACGGCAGTCATAGGAAAAATCGGAAATGATCCGTATGGAAAGAGCTATAAAGAGCATTTTAACAGGGAAGGTGTTGATACCAAATATTTTGAGTCTGATGGTGAATGTACAGGAATAGCGTTGATTGTTGTCGACACTATAGGGAACAATCAAATTGTTATAAATGGAAATGCCAATCAAAACTTGAGCGTGCAGGATGTTGTCAAAGCAAATGACATTTTAAAGCACTCAAAGGTATTTTTTTCACGCTTCGCTTCAAAGATTTATAATTAAAAATTTACATCGCGTCATTCGCATCAACTCGTTTCTATAGATTCTTATTTGCCAGCTAGAAGTTCCTCTCGAGGCAACGATTGAAGCGCTCCGCACATTTCAAGGATACAAAATTCTTAATGCAGCTCCCGCACTAGAAAATTTACCGGAAATTACATTTAGTTTGGCAGACATATTCTGCGTAAATGAATTGGAAGCGGAAGCGCTAACGAAAATCCGTTTCAACGAAATTAAGGATGCAAAGGAAATGGTGGTAAATCTTCAAAAGAGAGGATGTAAAACGGTCATCATTACAGTCGGTAAGCACGGGGCAGTTTATAACGATGATGAAAAAATTATCCATGTACCAATACCCAAAATGCTACAGCAAATTCATGTTGTTGACTCAACAGGTATTAGATTCATTTTACACGCTAGTATGAGTAATATCAAATGAAATCGTGTTCAAACAGGTGCGGGAGATGCCTTTATTGGTGGCTTAGGTTATTTCACCTCAAAATATCCAAAAGCTACTATGCTTCAAAAGGTGGGAGCATCAATTGTCGTGGCAAGCCACAGTGTCCAATTTAAAGGGACCCAATCGAGTTATGTGGATTTTCCCAAAATTAATCCTTTAACAGCAAGCTTCGAGTTCAACGAAATATAAAAATTTTTATTCATCGCATATTACACATCATGATGACCATATCAAAGTTTGAAAATATCCATATTAAAAGACTCATCAGATTGAAGAGTACAAAAATATTCGCAAAATTAACAAACGTAAAATATGAATGAATTATTTGAAATATTATGCAATAAAGGATAATGAGGAAGCCACTAAAGCTATAAATTGACCCGCGTAGATAATGCCAATGCCTCGGATGAAAACAATTTCTGATTACAGTCTCCTGTAAATGAAGGCAATTTGCATGTCCCATCGAGATTAAAATTACTCCAAAAATAAAACCATTCAGTGAATAGCGCTGATTCGTAACTGAAAAGAAAAAGGAAGAAATGAAGTCTTTTAATAAAGTTGAGTTTACTTCATAGAAAGTGGGAGAAAAGATGGTTCTTATCATTACATTCTCAAATTTTGTAAAAAGATATCTTTTTCTTTTTGCTCGGATGTGAACATGAAAAACTCAAAAGCTCCTTATTGCTCTATTTAAGAGAATTTCTCTTCTATAGAAAATTGTGATTGGTTTATATTATTTTAATAAGAGAGTACACAAAAGAATAACTTACATAAATAGCCAAAGAATTTTGCCAGCAATCCCATAAGATGAAAGTAATGAATAAAGTTTTGTTTGAGGACCCTGTGAAATTTCAGGACAGCAATTGAATAGAGCATCCAACAAAAGCCCATTAAAGTAATTAGGTAAATGACATTCTCAATATGTTCGAAGCGAAGTTGCCGGAGTGCTTGATTGGGCAGTATGAGTGTGACGAAGAGAAGATATGAAAACACATCGACAGACTTTAGTATCACCGACGGATAGAACTTGAATATTTTCAAGGATCGTCTGAGAGGATTAAGAATTTGCCTTTGAAGGCTCAATATAAAGTCTCCGCACGTTCGAACCACATTAGCATTGCAAGAAATTGAGTTATTCGTCGATTTATTCTTTTTGGGATTTATTTGCTCGAGAGGATCTTCATTATCTTTGCCGAGCTTATTGGCCTCCTCTTCATCGATTTCAGCTATCGTTTCCAAGATTTCTACGCCATCTGAATTTAGTACTCGATGACTATCGAGAATCTCAAGAAAATGATCGTCATTCTCGTCACATTCAAGTTTGCTCTCGTTTTGAAAATTTCTCGGATTTTTCCACTTGACGTCATCGTCTGACGGATGAATGGCAGGATAAAAATCATATGATGATGATATTTTCTCTCTTCCGGCATGAGATTCATCTTTGCTATTGTTATCGACTAAATCGATTGGAAAAATTTCTTCGTTATTCTTTAATAAATCAATTGTGTGTTTCTCGCTGCGCTTAACAACAAGAAGAGTAATGACGGTTATTTGCAACGTCAGTGCACCTATCAATGTCAGAGCGGTGCATTCTAGGCACAAATATTGAACAATAATGTGAATCATAACGGGTAATAAAAATTGTGCTATTCCTTGCGCAAAGGAGTAGATGAAATTTATGAGATAAAGTCTCTCGTTGTTCAGCATGTCATTGATTATCACAAACATCCGTCCAACTATGACACATGCACTTGATCCTATAAATAAATTAATTTTTACGGTTAAAAAGTAATTAAGATAAGCCGAACATACCGCCGATAGCGCCATAGAGTAAAATGATGAGGGGAAAAAGTTTTCGATCGAAATAGACAAAAATGAAGGCCGAGGCAGAAATAGCGAGAGACATTGAGAGGGTGAAGAGGAGGATGATAGTGCGATTGGAGAGACTTGAAAGCAGATTGTCAGATATTAGCCATGGCGTAACTAACAAATAGACGGCATTAAAAATAATTGGCGCCCAAATTAAAACGATATTGTCCTCGAGCAGATCTCGATGATGCAAGTATAGGGTTACAAAGCCGTAAATTGGCGATGACAACAAAATAATTATCAACAGGCATCCGAATAAACGGAAGATTAGCCTCCTCCGATGGTCAGGCTTGTGTCTCTTGCGCTTCCCAATTTTTTCAATCACCGCATGAACCGTATCATTATCATCTTCACTTTCCTCTTTATAGTAGCATATGATGTCATAAACGGCAGCGCCGCCACCGCTAGACGAAGCTGTTACAGTATTCTTATCATTATCATCATCGTTATTCAATTTACTGAGGGAATTCTCGACACCCATTATGCTTTTTAACTATATATTTTTCATTCGCGCGCGAGCTCTATATCAGATGTCACATTTCCTCTACATAATATAATATGTATATAAATTTATTAGATTAACAGTTGCGATAAGAATTAGCTCTCATCTCTTCGTTTTCGCACAAGTAGAACCTTCTCCTTCTTTGAAGCACGCGCTTATTTAATTTTCTTATTCCCTCTGATTATTTTATTTCTCTGAATTTACTATGCTTCGAGACGTTTGAACGATTTTGACGCCGAAAATCAACTGACTAAGTTAATTATTCTCTCCCACCCCACAACTATAAAGTCGCTTCACTTAGCTCTCTCTTACTCATTTTGTCGCCTTTTTTTATCAGATAAATCACATTTATTATCTTATCGCAAGCGAATGAAGAAAAATAAGAAATGCGAATGGATAAAATTGTTGTCACTCAAATTGCAAGTCGTGTGTGCTATGATATAGATTGATTTTAAATTAAAATTAAGCTCAACTCTGAACTTTCCGAGGATGGAATTGGCAAAAAAATAATATATAATGTAATTTAAACTCTTAATCTTGTCAAAGAAAAATTCCTTTCTCCTTTATTTGAAATCTTAGCTTTCTGTTTTGATGACATTATTAAATTACCTTTTCTTGTTCCCTCTTCCTCCTCCACCACGCTTCGAAGCGGCATTTGAAACTTGCATCTTGCGCAAATTCTCCTCGAATCGCTCGCGTGTAAGTGGAGTATCGTTGTCATTTAGCTCGGTATCGTCATCGGAAGAAGTTGTCTCACTTAACACCGGTGCTTTTCTCTTCTTTGCACCCCGAGATGTTACATCCACAGCAACTCGATTAATTTCCTCTTCTGAACTGCTCTCATCACTTTCACCGGAACTTTTGTCGTTTTGATTGTCATTTGCAATGAAATTGCTATCAATATGAAAATCTCTCACCTCGCCAGGATGCAATAAACGTGATAAATTGGTTTTGGCTGCCTGATCAAAGTCAGACACAGACTTGTGAAAAGTTTCGAGCATGAAAATCACTTTAGGAATTGATTTTTTTGTCTTACTGAGCACCGAGCAACTCCCGCTATTTTTTGCCTTTTTATTATCCTTTGACGAGGATGTTTTCGCTGCTGCGTTCGTTGTTTCACTTCCGACGTACTTAACAAAAGAATAAACAGCCTTCGCAAAAATTCGCGAGTACTTCAACAGCTTCTCGACAGACGTCGTGCATTCTTGTGAAATGTTCTTGATATCATGGTGTTTACGGAGATGCTTCATTAGATTGTTGAGGCAATTGTAATAAGCTCTTATTATGGAAGTGAGCTTTTCAATGTGACGCGACGAGTGAAGTGGAAATGTTGCATTGACAATTCTCTCCAACGATCCTCCCAGAGAAATTAGCTTGATGGCAATTGCAATTTCGAGATTCTGCAATGTGCTCACCGTTTCGTTTTGTGAGTCTGTCTTAAGGCGAGCATGTGCATTCAAGCTGTTTGCACGCTTGATAAACACGTCGATAATATTCAATTGATGCCTAATAAAGTCAATGAATTCCACTAAAGCTTCGTCGAGCGTGTACTTGGATATAATCGTGTAGTTATTTTGTGATGCATTTTCCGGTTCGTTCATTTCGATGCGATACTCGTAGCTTTTACTTATCTTGTGGGCAATACAATCAATTATTGACGAGTTTTCATGTTGAATGAGCGACTGCAAAAGCAACTTTATGATAATTGAACCTAGATTCTTTTGCTTCACACTGTTGCTAGATGTCTTGGCAAAGTTCAAAATCCAATTGAATGTGTCTTGTGCGTTGCTGGCACATTGAAAGTTATTGGAAAATATTTGCATTGCAGTAAAAAGACTACAGAGCACCACATTCCCGCTCGAAGTGTTAACGAACTCAACTTTGTTTCTATCTTGTTCAAAAATCCACTCGATAACTTTTTCAATTCTAGCTAAAATTTCTCTCAACATTACGTCATCGTCGGTATTTTTTTCGGTTAACGCACGAAGGAAAGCGCTGAGTTTTTCTCGCTTGTTATAAAAGCCCGTTTGCATAACTTCCGATGCATTGCGAAAGCCCTCGGCAATGAATTGAATGCAATCAAAACTAAAGTTTCCAAAACTTTCAGAAAAACTTTCCACATCTAATTGAGCAAAGAGGATGGAGGTGCACGTAAGAAATGAATCGAAGACGATGCGACTGTGCCGCATATTATTATGTTCGCCTGCTGCTTGGATGATATGGATTTTTTCGCTCACGGATTTCAAAACGAACTTATAAAACTCTTTATTCGTCTTGAGGCTCTCGTCTCTTGTGCAAAATTTGAGGAAACTAGCACACTCTTTAAGATCCCAAATACACGTCGAGTAATTAATTTCGAGTTTTTCGATTGTCACTCGACTGTCGGATCTTTTCTTTCCCCTGCCACTCTCCAGCGATTTCTTCTTTGTTATCTCTCTAATTTTCTCATGCTTCTCGAAGAGTATAGTGATTTTTTCAATGTCTCTATGTGACTCATCCAAACAATAAACCATTAAATTTTCGATGCAATTCAATAGCTGAGGAATTATTATTGTGTGTTTTTTCTGCAACGTGTTTAGATTCAAGCTGTTTAACGTAGCATTTGAAATCTTTTCAATGAGTTTCTTTATGATGTCCTGATAGAGTTCCAAATCGCAGTTGAGATTTTCTCGATTGTTTCGCAATGACGCAATTAAGACGCAGTTTATGATGAACTTTAATAGACATCCCAGATCGTCCGTGGCAACAATTTCATTATTCGATGTTCTAATAGCTCTATCAAAATTTATCACTTCGTCGCAATCAAAATATTCTCGGAAATGTCCCTCGATAAATTCCAAAACGTTTGACACGATGAATGGATTTGCAGTGATGGCGCTCAATAGACTTTCATAGAGTGTCACTCGAAGTTCCCGAGTATCGGAAAATGTTTTTTTTAGCATACCCAAAATCTCGAGTATCATAATTTCCACTTGCCGTACATTAGAGTTGATGCTATTTATTGGTATTTGACTTTGTGTTAACGAAAAGAAGGAAATGTTGTGTGCAAAACGAGACTCGTTATGATGGATGGCCGATAAGCGTGCAGGCGGCTTCGTGAACTTTCGCAACATCAAGCAAAATGAGAAAATGGCCATTTTTCTAACTTGAACATTCTTCTGATACATGGCCGACTTCATAACTTCAATCATATGGTCACGCAAGTCAATTGACTTTGATATTGCGGCAAAGATGGCACTTTCGATGGCAGTTGCCGTGTCAATATCGAGTTCCGTAAGATCCTCTATCAATGATAACAGTGCAGGTTTAGTGATATTAATATCGAGATGGCGGTTTTGCAAAATTGTCGAGATGCATTGAACGATTGGAATTTTGTTTTTCTCACAAAAAAGCATCTTTACAATTATAAACATAATGTCAAGCGAGAACTCCGGTCTGTTTCGAATTATTTGATTAAGGAATTCAATAGCAAATTTGTTGAGTTCTGGAGATGCCTTCGTCTTCAGCAGAAGGAAAGATAATCCAAATAATCCATTTAGAGCGATATTTTGCTTGAGTGCACAAGTATTTTGTTTCAACATTCTCAGCAATGTGTCCGTATTGACAATTTCGCTCGTTTGATGTATCGAAGAAGCCCAGCCCGATGTTCGAAGAATTTCCTTATGTTCTTCATTGAATTTAAACATTTGCTTTAGAAGCAGCAGAATAGTTGATTGATTTAGGCGAAAATTCCCTTCAACGGAGCTTGAAATTTTTGCTATCGACATCAGGAGCGTCGAAATAAATGGCGTCAAAATAAATTTTGGTGTGAACTCGAGCGACTGAGGAGAAATGAAAATTATTCTTTTTAAATCTTTCATCCATCTCAAGTATAGAAAATTTACCTTAATCGCGTTTGTGAGGTCTCGTTCAATCGTTGTATATTGTGCGGCATTTTGGAAATGATAAATGACAATTTCTTCGACTTCAATTATCCCTGCATCTGCTGCGTCATCAATACTATCAATATCGCTTGCAGACTCATTGATTTCTTTTCTATACCGATGCTTGTGAAAATATTTATCGAGAGCTAAAATCGGCATGAGCAGTTGATTAAATAGAGCAGTTTGAAATGTCGCAAGTGCTAAAGATCCAATTTCATGCGGTGGTACTTTGTGAATTGTTTGAGAGACTTTTGTAATTAATGCATCGTGTTGCTTTTGGCTTAACTCAATGTCTCTAAGAATAAAAATGAAATTAATGATAATATTTAAAAAAAATCACTACCTATAAATACTCACTTGAACATAGAAACAAGTGCTGCTATACCAGATACAGGAAAATTGCTCTGAAGTACGTTGTCGATGATATCTTGAGCAAACTTTCGTCCTGTTTGAGATTTTTCTTTATAGTCAATTGTTGAATTGTTAAAATTGTTGAGAACTGTTAAGGCAACCGGAAGTACATCCTTATAAAAAGGTGCTCTCGGGTCACCCACATTGATGAACTCCTCGCAGAGAAGTGCAACTTTTAGAACAAATCCTGGTGAGCGAAGTGATTTTGATAGTTCAATGCAGGCTCGTGAATAAAAATCATTAAGTTGTTTTGTCTGGATGTCGTCTCTATTGAGTCTTGGCAAAACCTAAGAAATTACATTTAAAAAGATATTCAGATCACATCAATTTAAACTTACATTCTTAATGATCTCAAAAAGCAACAAATCGTCCTTAATTTCTGATAAAGCCGCAGACCAAATTAAAAATCCAATTTCATTTTTCGAGTTCTCAACAATTGCATCGCCAATCGTCTCGTAATCGTACTTATTGAATAGTTCATCCCGTGAAGATGATTTCTTGCGAAATTTATCGACAAACTCTTTCGACATCACGGGTTAATTAATTAAATAAAACTTTTTTTGTTTGTTATGAAATTCTTCGCGCGCTTTCGTTAATTTCAAAATCGTTGAATTCAACCTTCGTTAAAAATCTTCGTTAAATAAAAAAAAAATAAAAGTTTCGTAAACAAAACACAAAAAACTAAATTAAAATAATTTTAAAGTGCTTAAAAAGAATAAAGGTGAAGTAAAAATCAAATTTAGGTTCTTAAAAATGGCAGCATCTCTTCAAAGCGATGAAATTTACGATGAACCTGAATTTGGCGAAGAAGCTGACGAGCAACTTGACATTTGTGAGGGAACGGGAAGAAAGAGATTATTTAGTAAGGAACTAAGGTGCATGATGTATGGCTTTGGCGACGATCGTAATCCATTCACGGAATCTGTTGATTTACTTGAGGACTTGGTGATTGAATTTATCACTGAAATAACACACAAAGCGAGTGAGGTCGGCAAGAGCGGAAAAGTTCAGACGGAAGACATAATTTTCTTGGTACGCAAGGATCAGAGGAAATACGCAAGAGTTCGTGATCTTCTCGTGATGAATGAGGAACTCAAGAAGGCCCGGAAGGCGTTTGACGAAGTAAAATATGTTTCACCTTAATTTAATAAATTTTCTTTTCTTAAAACAAAGGAGTTAAATTAAATCTTCTTCCATTAGTGTGATGTTCAAATTATCCTCTGAGAGCTTCGGGATAATCTTGATGACGTTTCCTTTCGCTCCTTCGATTTTACAGCCCGACAGCGAGAGACTGTGCCTAAAAAATATTTCAATTACATATAAAATTGTTTAAGAAGTGTTTAATAAAAATAATAATTTACTTTTCGAGTGAATCCTTGCATGTTGAATCCAAGAGCATTGCCTCACCCTCACTCGTGTATTTGACAATTGCATACTCTTTATTATTTTGTATATTAGTATTTTCGAGCCAAACAACTGAGTCATCGTCAAAGGCAATTGCTGTATTGCAATCCTTCATTATGCTGTTCTTGATGCTCAATTTGGCGTTGTTAACATTGAAAGCAGCTCCAAAGTTGACAATCACACAGTTATCGAGAACCACATTGCAATTTTCAGACAGATTGAAGGCTTCCGTTACGCTCGATGAATTGTCATCACGATAAATATAGCAGTTTTCAAAGACAATGCATCCCTTTTTAATTAAGAAGCCCGTGGTGACATTCGAACAATCAAAAACTAAATTTTGAATTTTAATATCACCGTTGATAACGAACAGCATTGGAGAGAGATCGCATGATTTAATTGTCGCATAATTTTGAAGTTTTTCGATCTTCGTCATTTCGAGAGTATTGAGTCCGCAAATTAAAAGGTTGTCGTCGTTAAGATATTCCAGGAACTTGAGTAGGTGAGTTCCAGATGGAATGTAAATTTTTGATGAATTTCCAGCGCGTTCCAAGGCATAGTTAAGGTTCTGCATCCAATGAATTTTGTCGTGTGTGTCAATTTTTGTCTTGAGCTTTTCCAGCAAATGAATTTGATCATTAATAGTTCCTTCCTTGTTGACCACCAAGATCTGCTTTTCATTCACAGTCATATCTTTTGCTGGAAACTTTAGAGTCTCATAAACGTCACGCATCTCTGGGTTGGACAAAATTTCAATTTCATGCTTGATATGGTTCATACGGAGATGGAGTTCTAAAAGTTTTGCAGCTGATTCCTTGCTATCGTCCTTGCTCAAATCGAGATTCTCATATGACTCATTACCGTCCATCGATGATTCCAGCAGATCACGCTTCTCTTGAATGTATTTGGCTTCGGCAAAGAGCTGTCTGAGGTGTGAAGCCATTCCTTTGCTTAGAGACTTGCTGTTGTTGAGATCAAAGAAAAGTTCGACACGAGCCAGGAGATTCTTTTGTGCCCAATTCTTTTCCTCGTTGTCGAATGGAAGGAAGATGTAGTTGTAGAAGAAACGAAAGCGATCTAACATATCAGCAGTAATATCGGCAGCGACAGCGTTCTCTTGAAATATTGTTGGATACACTGATAGCATGGGAATTCGAACAACTTCCGGGAGCTGGATCTTTTCATCTTTGACACCTTCAACTCGTAAGTCAACTGTTTGCTCTTCAAAATCAGTATTAATAACTTCGCCAAACACTTCGGAGCCATAAGGTATGTTGAGTTTCTCGCAGACAGACTTGTTAATCTTCCAAATGCATTTGTATCCGGCAGGTTCACTGTAAAATTTATAACTAAAATTCAAAACGTTTGAAAACTTGCAAAATTTCCTTACATAGAAGACTCTAAAAACTCTATCCATAAATCTCTGATCGATGTTCCACTCTCGTCGTCTAAAACTACCGAGAATTCTTCAATTCTTTGCATAAATGTCTTTTCAAATGCAAAAATTTTCATTTTTAAATATTTTCAAAACTTGTTGAGCAATTTTCGGTTGAGATTTAAACTTACCGTGCACCCTCGAAAAAAATTGTCATAATAAGATTCAAAAAAATCCGTTAAGCTTCCAGCAGAAAAATATTTTTTTTATTTCACTAATCTTTTTTCAATCGATTTTCACTCAAATCCTGTGTATGCACACAACACACAACATATCAATCATCTATACCCGTAAAAACAGAGAGAATAACAAATCGTTAGCTAGTTTGAATATTTAGACTATATCGCATTTGAAAGGGAGAGAAGAAAAAAAAGAGATCAATTTTTTTCATAGATTTTTACGTTAAATTTGGGCGTGATGTATAATTATAATGATTTAAATAAAAAATAAAAGTTCATTTTTAAGTATCTGGCAACAATCAACCGGTGCTTTTCTCCTTTACTTTTGGACTAAAGTTTTGATAATATTCCTCTCGTTGCTGATACAACTCATCCACTAGTTTCTTAACTAATTCGTGCTTAAACTTTCCTTTGGTATTGACGAAGAATTCATCGTGCCTATTAGGCGATTGATCACGTTTCTCATACTCGAATGCTTGCAAAATCATGTCATACAAATCAAAGTCCTTAACTAGTTGAGCCTCTTTCGATTCCTGACTTTCATATTCATCAAAAAGCTTCAGCAACTCATCAGAATTGGATTTGCTCAATAGCGCACTAATCTCAATTATTGCTTTGTGCTCTCTTAGCCTCTTTTCCTGCTTACTTATACCACAAAAGGGACTAATATCCCCAACGATACTCTCTGCCAAGTCGTGAACAAGAGCCAGCTGCATGCACTTGATACGGTCAATTTGAGCGTCCTCGGGAATGAGAAAACTCATCATACTCATTCTGTACATGTGACTGCTAACGGTCTCCGGCTCTTCCACGCCACGTAAAACCCATCCTGTCCGTTTTAGTTGCTAAAATGAAGAATCATTGTAGAAATTTTAAAAATTTATCGATTTAACCGTTTTAAGATTAAACTAAGTTGAGATGTAAAACTCTATTAAGGTGCATAACTGTATTATTTATTGCTATATATTCGCACGTGTCACATGATGAAAACAATAAGAATTGTGAATATGAACGAGAATCATCTGTTTTTCTCTAGCTGTATGCATTCAATGACAGTATACATTTTTTTTCTCGACCGACGTAACAACTTCGCGACCATGAATGAATTTCTTCTTTTTTTCTGTTTGACAAGGTCACAGGGAATTTTTAACATCCAGATTTACTTACTTTTACATTACCAACGAGCTCTAAGAATTTCACATGATTAGCTGTCGTCGATGAAGACGATGACGATGAGTTCATAACTTGCGTTAATATGATTTTATTACTGCTTAATAATCTTATGAAATTCCTATGAAACATTTCCTTTTTTGAGCTTTTAAAATATTTTTTCCTTATTTACGTTTAAGGCAAGGCAACTTTCTTTGTTCAATAACTTATTTGCACAATTTTTACAATCTCAATTATTCTCTCGAACTAAGAAAACTCTAACTTAATCGCTAGAAATAAAATAGCTTAGTAATTTTCATTTTTTTTCTCAATCGAAAAAAAATCTTCACTGAAAACTTAACGAAACAATTTTTTCGACTTGCTGAGGTTTTCGTTGTTTTCGAGTTTTACAGTTGTTTCGTTAAAATTAATTTTTTGTGTCAAAAAAATCGCTCTTGAGTTTTTATGGAAAATTAAGTGGAAAATCATTAGTTTTAAACGCTAATTAACGGTAATTATGATTGATAAGAAGTTTGTGTGCTGGTAAAAAATAATTTTAATTCAAGTCAAGGCGCAAAAAGTGCAAAAATTTAATAAACTTTTAAAAGTGGCAATTAAAAATTTTCAGACAAAAAAAATTATCACGCAAAATTGAGTGTGATCAATTTAAAGATAAATGTTTTGCGTGAGATGTGAAAAGAAGATTGAAATATTTGAATGTTGAATATCCCACGGTCAAGTGAGAATTAAATCGACCAGTTTTTTTCTTCAAATCTATGTTTGCACTGCCAATTATGATTTTTTTATCTTATCGCAGACTGCGGTAAAAGTCCTTATCGATAAGGAAAAATGATTTTTAGATTTATGTGTGGTTCAAAAAACCATTACACGAGTAAACTAGGGTGAATTGTACAACCTTGTAAAAAAATACACATAACAATGCTGGCCACATACTTTGTAATAACATTATAACATTAAGTCATGCAGTGCCAAGTGCTCATATGGTTCACTATATTTTTTTTTTCGCTACATTTCAGTTACGCTCCTCGCTCGCTTCGTCTCGAAATGATTTCAACGTGAGCTGCTACTCTAAATTTGCCGTACAAAGTCGTCGATTGCAATTTAAAGTATAAAATTTAAAAGTTTTCAATTGATTTACATTGCTCGCTGTCTCCAATTCTAATAAAATAATAATGTGGAATCTGAGGTGAGACTAAAAATAAGTTCAAGGCCAATCGGATGATGATGATGATGATGAACAAGATATTTTGTCGAAGGTCAAGATAGATTTAAGTTCATCAAGATGTTGCGGAACGATGCACACTCATTTATGAAAATTCATTTATCTATTCAAGAATATTTTATGCTTTACGTCATCATTGAGATGCGGTTATTTTTATTTCGTCATTCTACGATCACAAATATTTTTTCTTCTATTTTGTAGACTTTACATCGTTACTTGGAATGTTTCTACGAAATATCCCGACAATTTAAAGCTCAATGACCTCTTAGACATTGATCCGCATTGTAAAGATAAAAATCTTCCTGATATCTACATTGTAGGACTTCAGGAGGTCAATGCCAATCCACAGAACGTTATCACAAGCTTCTTCAAAGTCGATCCATGGGTTCAAAGGCTAAAAGAATTGCTCAAGCCTCTTGATTATATCTGCGTTAAGACGGATCAAATGCAGGGACTATTGATGACAGTTTTCGTTAAGAAGAAGCATCTCTATCATATACGTGAGATAGAGGGTGAATACACTCGCACGGGATTCGGAGGCATGTGAGTTGTCAAGATTTTATTTTATCATTAAGCGAACAACAAATCTACCTTCCCTTTTAAAAATTAATTAATTTATATATTTGGTCAAATTCAGTGTCAATTAATCGTGTTAATTGTGAGAATAGTTCAAATTGAATGTTAAAAATCAATTTATATTATATTTGGTAGGTGGGGAAATAAGGGAGCCGTCGCTATTAGAATGAACTGTTATGGTAGTTCAATATGTCTCGTTAATGCTCATTTAGCGGCACACGATGAGATGATAGAAGAACGAATAAACGACTATCAGCGCATTAAGGAAGCAACGCATTTCAGTGTCAAAGTTAGCAAAAATATTTTCGAGCACGATTACGTCTTTTGGTTTGGCGATCTCAATTTTCGCCTTTTCTCGCATTCGTTATCTCAAAATTATAGTCCCGAAGAAATTAGAGAAATGATTAAAAAAGATCGACTGCATGAGCTCATCAAAATCGATCAACTTTCGTCGATCATGTGTGAGGGCAAAGCTTTTTCGGAGCTTGTCGAAAGACTTCCACAATTTCCACCGACTTTTAAGTTTGTACCAGAGTCAAACGACTACGATATGAAACGGAGACCGGCGTGGTGTGATAGAATTCTCTACAAGGCCAAGAACAAAATTCTGAAGAATGTCACTCTTCATCTCGAACAACTTTCATATAAGAGCCATCCAAACTATGATATTAGTGATCATAAACCGGTTTCGTCTGAATTTACGCTTACCGTGAGTTTTTTAATATTTACAAATATTTTATCATCACCTCAGTAGTGTTTTTAGAGGACATTTTTAATAAGCTAATTTCATTATTATTATCATTTAACTTTACATAAAAAACATTAACTAACTCGTAGGTAAAAGAACTTTATCGTAAGAGTGTTCTAAAATCAAAACGTCCTTCTTTATCTACTCCCAATAAACTGCCTTCCCTTATTGTCAATAATGTCATGTTGCATCATGAACAACAATCAACTCAAATTGATCATGTGTCAAATAACGATTCTGATGATGATGAATTATGTGAATTTTTCGACTGCATCGATTTTACTGATAACGATGACGATGATGATCAGGCACCCGAAGATGACATCAGTGGTTTGCTAATTAAGTTTAAACCACTTGCTGTGTGGAACAACAGTGAAGACAATCTCGTTGAGTACATTTTGCCACCTAATTTTGGTAAATTAACAAAAACATCTTTTTCGCGTTTGAAATAATTTAAGAAATACATTTTCAGTCTGTGGCAGTGCCGATTGGATTGGAGTTTATAGTGAAAACTTTACGGGATACGACGAGTATTATGGATATGAGTATACAGAGACTGCTAACGATAGGGTTCTCGAGTGTGCACGCAATCTTTCAATAAACTTCTCTGCATCTATAGATTTGCCGTTGGCAGGACGATTCGTATTTCTCTACTTCCAGTCAACGGGTAGTCGAGGATACTCCAGCATGATTGGTATCAGCGATCCGTTCACAGTTATTAAACGATGCCCATCGCCCAAACCCGATACAATTGATTAGAAAATTTACATCTTGCCTTCGAAATTATATATATGGAAAAGCATAATAATTTATGCTGTATTCTTTCAGTGCATTATTTTTGAAGCATGAAATATTGACTGTTAAATTTTTTGATCTTGATGTTTGCAAAAAAAAAATTGTGAGCTTTAAAAATCTACATTTTTTACTTAAAATTTTTCCCAGTGCAATTTCTGTAAAACAGAAAATTTAATTTTAATTTCACTAACCCACCATTCCGTTTAAGTTTCCACGACACTTTACAAAACAGGGAAGGATGAAAAATATTATTTTTGTTATCTTATTTTTTCGAACAAATTAATTTTGTTATATTTTACCATATACAATTTTTTCCAATTGTTAAAAAAGTCAAATAAAAAATTTATCTTAAAATATTAAAATTATTTTAGTTTTTAATTTTCAACCATATGATGACACGCTTTTGTAAAGAGAGGAGAAAAAGTCGGAAGCTTTGTGCGAGGCTGGCTGGCGCATGATCAAAAGTTAAAGCGAATTCCACCCGAAGGCACACAGTGTGTGTTTGTCCTTTTCGCATTTGATTTTTAAAAAGCATTTTTCGCGCAGTTCGTTCCTTACACTCATCGTGGTTAGATCCTTTAAAGCGGAAGCACATAATACAATACGAAATAAAACAGGGAGAGAAAAAAGTTTTTCTTGAGTTTCTTTCTTCTTCAAAGGCAATTTTTTCTCTCATTGCTGCGACCCCACCCTTATTTTTGAGTGTGTCAAAGAAAGCAATTTTTTTAACTCTAAAGTCACAATTATAAAAGCCAATTAACATGCTGATAACGTTAGTTCGCGATTCTTTGGTCCAATGTTTCTGTCACTCGTGTCGCGTCCCACATTTGCCGGCACCAGGAAGTAAGTTTCTACTCGAGCATATTTCACAACGTTTAATTTATTGTCTACCACATCTGGCATGTGATTGTGTGTGTGTGTGTGTGTGTTTAATAATTTTATGTTCATGTGTCTTATAGAAGAAATCGCATTTTCTTCTTCATCCATGCGACATAATTAAATTGCCATAAAAAGTGTCTCAAGTGAATCACAAAAGATGACTCACATCCTTAGATAGTGCGAAGAAGAAGAATGAAGCTATTGATTTTTAAGAGTTCACGTTTTATCTAGAACTGAACAAACTTTCCTGTGCAATTTTACAATTTTATGGTCTGCCAGTCTGAATTTTATGATCCTCCACACTCATGTGGCGGTGGTCGAGAGAAATAAAGTCATAAAAATACGAGATGAAAAATCAATACTTTAAAAAGTGTAATTTGAACAATTTTCATCTTTTTTTGTAGTCAACGGGCAGTCATTGGTGAAAAAGCAGCCGGGTAAAGTTAGGGCCAAACAGCCAAAGGCCTCGAAGAAGGTGAAATTTATCAGTGAGTAGTTTTTTATGGAAAATCTATATTATGCAGAGTGGATGAGTCGTTGTTGCATTTTATTACTCAAAATAAAAAGAAGTTTGAGTGAAATTTCAAGCCGGGTGAAGTTTTTTCGGATATTAATCGATTATTTTGATATAGGTATTTAATAAAATTTACTGAATCAAAGAATTTTTTAAAGAATTTAGAAAAATTAAAATTTTAAATATCCAGGAAAAAAAATTCATACAACTTTCAAGTCAACCCAATTAATAAAATTTCTAACTTTAGTGCAAAAATGTGTCAATAATCGTAAAGATAAATTCGCTAGGTAGCTGCTAGCTTTGCGTGACTAGACGGCTTGACGAGACACTCTCAATGTCTACTTGGCACCCTCGCTCAGCAGTTCCATATTGAGTGTTTTTCCACTCTAATTCTTATATCACACGTTAAACGCATAAAGTAATGCACGAGTGTAATTGATATGAGAAAATTTTTGGCTTCTCGTTTTAAAAAATTTGCCAAAAACTTAATAAGAAAATGCAACGATGACTCATTAGAATGACGCCAATAGCGGAAATACCTCTAAAGGGTTGGTTGAAATGCAATAATGAAAAAAATGGAAATTAAATTTAAAAACTTTGCGTGCTTGTTTCCACAGCAACTGAAATTCGTTGTCAGGAGAAGTCGAAAGGTGGATTGCGGTATGAAGTCATAATGGCCGAGCCGAATCTTTCTCAAGTTCAAATTCCGAAAGCCGTACAGCAAAATGGCACTGCCGCTGCAACTCCAAAGCCTTCGTCGGCTGAAGAAATTGCTGAAAAATTGAAGGCAGCTGAGGAGAGACGTTTGGTAAGGTTTCATTAATTTTCTGTAAGTAATTGCAAATTTCAAAAATCATTTAAAAATTAGATGCACGAAGCCAAGAAGATTGCCGACTGGACAAATAAGATGGCGAGAATTGAGGAAGCCACACGCAAGAAAGATGAATTGAACAATGAGTTCATGTGCCAGGCAAAGGAGACGCTGATCACCAAGATGGAACATTCGGAGGAGAAACGTGAGGCCATCATATCAGACATGCGAGAGAAGCTCAAGGTAAAACTATATTCAAGTTTTAATTGCAAACAAACACATTCATTGTCTCAACAAATTCCATGTAGAATCATACGGACGAGATCAAGCGAAATAAGGAGATGATGGAAAGGCAAAAAGTCGAGGAACGAAATGCTCTGAATGACAAATTGAAAGCCGCTGCCAATTTACGTGACGAGAATATTAAGCGCATATTGAATCGCTTGCGAGAACATGTAAGTCGCACTTTGAGTTTGACAAAAAAAATAGAGAATGTCTCATTTATTTTATGGTTCTTATTATAAACTTTACTTTACCTTCTTTTTCTAATACTAATCACATATCCGTCTATTTTTGTTCAACTTTAATTTATGTTTCACTCTCACCCTCATCATTAACCCCATCGCATTTTGTGTTGATCTATTAGAACTCGGTCAAACTTGCGGAAGTCCGTCATACGCTTGACTCGCGCGAGAAGCGTGAAGAGCAAACACGTGTGATTGAAAACAAATTATTTATTGCCGAACAGAATCGTTTGAGGGAAATTGAGAAGCGCCTCGAAGGCATTAAGATCCATGTAGGTCTCACAGTCTCTCTTATCCTTTAAATCATTGACTATCACAATTTAATTTTGCCACACTCACATTCACCACATTTATACAAAATGCATGAGTCATTCCTTTCTCCTAGCGTGTGTTGATAGCTTTAATCAAAAAAACATATTATTATGGACATGCAATCTCACATCTTGGATGTTAACAATTTCATTTTCTCTTTTAGGAGCGTCGTGCTGCACTCGTTCGACAAAATAAGGCATTGAACCAACAGGTAGAAAAGATTGAGGTTCCAGTTTCGGATTAGTTTGTGAATCGCTAAGTTCTTAATTTTTTTTCGCCATACCAAAAGTAATTATCATATAAATTAAAATTGCTTAAAATGCACTGATAATTGATATTACAGAAAAGTATTCGTTATCTCTCTATACCTGCAAAAATGAAAGCCTGATAAAATTTTATGTCTGCAAAAATGTGATTGATGCTAAATTTTTAAGCGCTCGCGCTTGCCTTGTCAAATTTACAAATGCTTTAAGTTCCTTAAAAAAACCATTTTAAAAAAATTAAAACATAAAAAATGCTTGCGCATCAAAATTTATATAATTAAGTGAGAGTGAAAATCAAAAAAATAATAATTTAGTTTTTTAATTTTCCTATGATTTTAAACACTCTACAAACTTGTAACTCTATAATACTCTATCAATGCAATGCTCAAAAAAAATACATCTCAGAATCTTTCCAGTTCTATCGGCAACACCTGTTGCAGTCCTAATACATAGATAAAATTTTCATACATTTAAATTTCTATGTTCAACTCATTGCATCAGGCTAAAAGACTTATTGTGAATTCAATATCAATGTTGCAAAAAACTTTTTTTGAAAATATTTTTCAATATATTTAAAAGTGTTTAAAAATTTAAATGCGCGTTAATCACTGTAAAGTGTGCTGCCTTTTTTGTAAGCTTTTGAATTACATGAAACTATAGAGAGCTGAGGAATGAAAGTAGATAAAATATGATTTAGCGGAAGAAGTAAATCGCCATTTAATGGTTAATGCGTGTGTGAGAATAATTCCGCAAGAATGTGAATTATGAGAATGTAGCTTTTGTAATAAATCACGAATTAAACCGTGATGACAATTCTCTTTTTTGATATTTTTAGTGCTCAAAAATTGTGAAATCAAAAAAAGTATTTGAGAATTTTTGCTATGACACTTTTTATTAAATGCGATATTTAAAAATATAAACTGTTGTATTCAGGATATTGTAATAAGCTCATAATTGTGGGGATTGTCCATAAATTTCGTGATAAATAATTTTTAATGTAATCCAACTTTTTTAAAGTTATTTTTAGTTTAAAAAAATCCCCTTTGTCCCACCTTCCCTCCTCTAATACTTAAGACATTACACAATTTATTAACAACCCCCACAATGCATGTGTGATGACGCTAAGAATTTACTATAAACTCGCGTAAATTTGCTATTTGGACCAGCAGACAAAAATTAATGGAAAATATCACTGCTAAAATATTTTATGCAATTTTTTAGAGTGGATAGATATAAAGAATCGAATCAATAATTAAAAAAATTATATCTCGCTTATAAAAGTCATGAACGTGCATCGGAAAGTAAATAATAAGAAGAATTGAAAGAAAAATCAGGAGATCATAAAAAATTGTAATACCTTATGAAGGATAATAATAACGATTCCTCTTAATAAAACAATTATTTTAGCTTTAAAATCGGAGAGCTAAATTCAAAATTTTCCTTTTTCGGATAGATTTTTGATTTTATTTGATGTATTTTTGCATTTTTGACAGGGTACAACTTTAATTTACAAAATAGACAGATTTAAATGTGCATCGAAGCGAGATCATTGTGAGTTTAAATTGAATTTTGGAATAATTTAGTACAATTGTGTTTTTTGCATAATTCGTAAAAATTCTTCCTTGTTCACCTCTCCATCGCCATCTCGGTCAGCTTCATCGATCATCTCCTGTAATTCTTCATCAGTCAAATTTTCGCCCAATTCCTTTGCCACGCGCTTGAGATTTTTGAATGAAATCGTTCCTGTTTCGTCGTCGTCGAATAAACGAAAAGCTTTAAGGATTTCTTCACGTGTGTCCTTCTCAGCCATTTTCACGGTCATGAGCGAGAGAAAATCAGCATATGATAATTTTCCTGTGCCTTCCTTATCGATGTCAGCGATCATTTTTTTGATTTCTTCTTTTTTAGGCTCAAATCCGAGTGCTCGAATTGCCACTTTTAGTTCCTTGATGTCGATCACGCCCGTTCCATTTGTATCAAAGAGATCGAACGCCTCTTTTATGTCATTCTTTTGCTCATCCGTAAGCTCAAATTTTGGACCACTTTTCTTTCGTGAGGCCGTCGATGAAGTTGTTGTTGCAACAGTTGTGGATTTTTTATCAGCCTTAAAAATTAAAGAAATTTTCTGTAACATATTGATTTCTTAAAAATGCCTTAATTAATATCTTACCATTTTCCTTTAACCTCTAATTGATTGTTTATCCTCAACAAATGTTTGCTGTGATGGTAATAATTCTTATTTATTTCCTTGACAACAAATTAAACTTTTTTTTGTGTTAAAATTTTGTGAAATAAATTTCTTGTTTGATGACAAGATATGGAAGATTTATTTTATTTATTTCTTTAAAATTTTATATCCCGTTAAATTATTTTAAAAATATCTCTTCTAATTCTATTTATTTAATTTTAAGGAAAAAAACAACTTTCGAGGGAAAAATATTTTTTTTTGACGAACCCTTCGTAAGCTAAAATTTATTTTTGAAAATATTTTTAAACGTTACAAAATAATTTTTTTTGTCTATGAAAAATCACCCCTAAGCAATTCGCAAATAAAACATCACATCACAAAACATTTTCCAAGCACTCGCAACATACATCTATAGTGCAACGACAATTTTATCGATCGAAAAGAGCCGCAAAAGTGCGTTGTAAATTTAATTTATTTTTCGTCAAACGGACTAATTGTCTCTAAATTATTTGATAAGTGCATAAACGTGAGAAAACACACATCGATGTGATAAAAAAATCATCTGACATCGTGAAAAGAAAACTTTTGTCTCGCGGTGAAAAAATAAAAATTTTGCAATGTTTTATTTGGAAATAATCGCATTATTTCTCATCATTTTTCTGCTGTACGAGACATCGAACTCTCTTAAATATTATCTTAAATTTTTGACATATTACGCTGGTGTCATATTCAATAGTTTCATCCTTTTTCCATACTTTCTTCTTAAACCTTCAAATGTACTCAATTTGTTGTGAGTAAAAAAATCGATAAATTGAGTGTGAAAATGATTTTTATAATCTTTTTTTTTGAATTTTAGAACAGCAAGTAAGTTTTGTTGCTACATTTCAAAGATAATTGGATTATCGTGGAAACTTAAAGGAAGCGAGCATATTGAAAAAGAAGAATCATGTGTCATCATTTGTAATCATCAAAGCTCTCTCGATATCCTTGGAATGTTCACTATTTGGAATGTTATGGGAAAAACGACGGTGGTCGCAAAAAGAGAGCTGCTTTATGTGTTTCCGTTTGGTCTGTGTGCGTACCTATGTGGACTAATTTTTATCGATAGATATCAAGTTGACAAAGCTAAAAACACCATGAATGAGGCAATGAATGAGCTTAAAAAGAAAAATATAAAATTGTGGATTTTTCCCGAGGGCACGAGGAGAAACACAGGAACAATTCATGAGTTCAAAAAAGGTGCATTCTCAGTCGCAATCACATCTCAGGTTCCGATTGTACCTGTCGTTTTTAGTTCGTATACAGTTTTTCTTGATAAAAAGCAAAAAATATTTAACTCAAGTGAAATAATTATTGAGGCATTGCCGCCGCTCTCCACCGAAGGTCTAAAACATGACGACATTGATCAGCTCATGCAAAAAACGAGACAACTCATGATAGAAAAGTACATTGAAAATACCAAAGAGGTTAAGCTAAACCAACCGCATTTACCAAACAAAAAATTAATAAACTAGTCCGAATATATAAATAAAGTGTTAAAAGTATGTGATGTAAGGTTTAGTATTTAACATAATCGTACGTTTATAACGTGCACATTAAAATATTAAATTTGTGCATAAATTGTAAGCTACTCACATCTAGGCTTTAAATTTGAAAGTGATGGTCGGTTGAAATTTATAAATTTCAGTGAAGACATTTTTTGCCGTTAAACATTTAAATTTACTTTAAAAAGTATCTTTAACAGAAAATAAATGTCCGCACATGGAATTTTAAGAAATTCAACAACTTTCACACTTTATGAATCTTTTCAACAAAACCTAATGCTTTAAACGAACTTAAGAGTGCAATCAACCCATAATTTTCTATGACAAATTTCTTCGCGATAAAAAAATTATTGGCCATGACTGAAAATTTTAATAAATTGTCTCCACCGAAATTAAAATCCATTGCTAAAGGTCCTTGATAATTTTTTAAACGAATTTAATTTTGCAAATTTAAAAAGAAATCTGAAATAAAAAACAACTCTGATCAATGCAATGAATAAAAAGCTTTTTCTTATCAACTTCAAAGGAAATTTATCTAAGGTACAAACTGAGCCATCATGAAATCAGTCGAGTTTTGGACTTTGAGGAGAGAAGTCTAATAAAATGGAAATTGGATTTCAGTTTACTTGCATTCTTGCTTTCCTAATACTTATAAAGTACAGAAGTCCTTTTAAATATTACTTTAAATTTACTCTTTATTATGGATCCGTGCTGACTCTCTGTTTATTAGTGCTGCCTTATTTTGCATGGAATGCAAAGAATGTAAAAAACTATTTGTGAGTTTTTTAATTACTTAATTATTATAACTTAATAAAGTATTAATTACTTGCGATAGATTTTTTTCAGAAATAATAAAAAATTTAACCAAACTCATTGGCATTAAATGGACGCTGAGAGGAGCTGAGCATTTGAGTCCAAACAAATCTTTTATAATTATTGCAAACCATCAATCGTCATTTGACGTTTTGGGTAAATAACCTCAAGTTTAATTCAAGTGCAAAATAATTTTATCTCGAATTTTATTTATAGGCATGTTTAGTAAGTGTTCGATAATTTGTTTACCGGTTTTTAAATCCTGGTTTTTCTTATCAACTTGATATTTTTATATCAGACTTGGATGTTTGATAATCAAAGTTCACTTTTTTTAATTTTGTTACTCAGACGTCTGGTCGGTTATCAAGCGTATGACAGTTATAGGAAAGAAGCAACTTTTATATGTGCCACTTTTTGGAATTGCTGCATATTTGGCTGGTGTAATTTTCATTGATCGAAATGGTGCAAAAGGAAAGGCGACGATGAGCAATGCAATGCAAGAGATTAAGAAGAAAAATATTAAACTTTGGGTGTTTCCTGAAGGAACGAGGAGAAATACAGGAAAAATTCACGAATTTAAAAAAGGAGCTTTTTACACAGCGATCCAGGAAGAAATCTCGATCGTGCCGGTTGTTTTCAGCAGCTACAAACATTTTCTCGACAAAGATAAGAGAATGTTTGAAGAGGGCGAAATTATCATTAAAGCTCTTCCAGAAATTTCCACTAAAGGATTAACACTCGCTGATATTGATGATTTAATTGAAAGGATTAGAAATGACATGACTCAAGTGTATGATGAAATAACAAAAGAAGCAATTCAGATTAAGAAATTGTGATAAGATAAAATTATGATAAAATTAATATTTAAAAATTTATTAAAAAATATTTAGCGCAGATTTTTGAGTCCTCGATTTTTAAAATGAAAATCTAAAATTTGGTTTTAAAATTATTTAAGTTTTTTCTTCAAACGAAAATAATAAATTATTTAAAAAATTAACAATTCACAATTGATGCATTAATTTTTAGTAATTTTAAAAAATCTCGATTCGATGCAAAGAAAGCTTTTTATAAATCATAAAATATTTCTCTCTCAATTTTTTCTTCGAATTCTCTTCATGTGTTGTCGAGAGCGCAATTAACATGTGATGGAGAAAATGTATGCCATACACGAGTTTAGAGAGTGATCAAGATTTTTTCGATGATGGTCAATTAAAAGTATTTCAATAAACAAAAAACTCCCTCAAAAATGATTGAGAATCATTTTTAACTCATATTACTCTGTATAAAATCAGAATATTTTCAACTACACTGAGACATATGGCAGGTAATAAAAAAACTTCTCTCAACTTCATCTCGGGTGGCAGCAAAATCATTTTCAGTTAATAATTGAGAGTCAACTTGAACGGATCAAAAACTTAAGACATGGGTGACAAAATGTTTTCATCGCCATTTGACAAAATTCAACCTTTCGAGGAATATCGTGATTTTTCTTTCGTGGTCGATGGAAAATCATTTAAAATTCATCGCGTTATATTCGCATGTGAGTACAAAAAAAAGGTCAAACCACATTCAACTTATTTTGACCTCATTTCAGCTCGCAGCAACGCATTTGTCAACATTTTTAAATCACATCCGAAGGAGGCAATGATCGATAATGTAAGCGCCGAGATATTTGAGGAGATTGTTAAATATGTGTACACGGGCGAAGTGAATGTGACTGATAAAAATCAACGAGACCTTTTGGCGGCAGGCGAAAAATTTGCTTTGAAAGAGGTCGTGACCGCTGTGCATCTCTTTAGAAATTTCAAAATGGAACCCATCAAAGCGAAAGAACTTGAGAATCTCAAACTCAAATTTGATGAAGCAAAATATCTTTATGAGACCACAAGATCTCGCCATGCCATGAAAAATCCCTTTTCACAGCCACCAAATATTTATTATTAAAAATCTATTTATTGTCCTTCAAAATTTTATTTTATGACCTTTTTTAAATAAATGACAAATTCAATCACTAAAGTCTTCATCTTCATCGGAATCGGCATAAAAATCGACATTTTTCTTCTTTTCTTTTCGCTTATTGCGTTTCTTTCCACCGCCGTCGTTTTGAACTGATATCGGTTGCTCTTCGATGACTTCTTGAACTTCAATCACTGGCTCTTCAATCACTTGCTCCTTTTCTTTTTCCTCTTTTTGCTTCTTCACAAGCTCCACGAGATACTTGTAACGTGTCTGACACTCTTCCTTTGTCTTACCCGGCACACTATTTGCAATCTTAACCCATCGATCTTCGTTGCCTTTTTTAGGATATTTTTGGATGGCCGCTTCAAGAGCTTTCTGCTGTTCCTGAGTCCACGTCTTTTCGGAAGTGACTTGTTCAGAAGCTTTTGTCTTGACTTTCTTCTGAATTTCTTTGTTAATATTTTCAACGAGCTTATCGGTTTCGCCAGGTGTTTGGTAAATATTGTCTTTGAGTTTATAGGCCATGAATGTGACTTCACTGACATTCCTGCCCATGGCTTCAGCAATGATTTCCCATCGATCAACAGTTCCACCTGGATATTTTTTTGTTAGTCTTGTCAACTCCACTAAATCATCATCGGTCCATAGACCGCCACTAATTGGAACTTTCTTAATCTCTTCGCCCGCTTTACGGCTTATGATTGTCGCTGAATATGCCGCAAGTTCCTCATCCGTTTTCTCCACCAACTTCGATGCCTGTTCCTTTCGCTTTCTTAAGCCTTCCTTCCTCTCAGCCTTTTCCCGCTGTCTATCAATCTCCAATTTTTTCATCAACTCTTCTTCCTCCTTTTCTAATCTTTTTCTCTCAAGTTCCTTTTTTAATTCATCCGAGATCATGTTCACGGAATCTTTCAAAGCTGATGGCGTGCCAACAATCATGCAATAAATCCATACGGGTATTTGAAAGGGAAGCGTGTTCCTTATGCTGGGTCGAGGAATTTCTTTTAAAATGGCTTCAACATTGACATTAGCTTTTTTGAGCTTTTTAGCTTTTTCCTCGAAAATTGTTTCCTAAAAATATTAATTCGTACAGAACTTATATAAATCTCATCTTAAGTACTCACCATCGTGAATTTCTTCTCCAAATAAACACCCCAAGAGACCACATATTGACAAATAGTGGTGATGACAAATAGGAGAATTGCACCTTCAGCGAGTCCAACCTTCCTCGCCTTTCGGAAGTAGTAAACGGCACTCTTCCAATTCGGCAGCCCATTCTTAAGGACAAGATCATATTTTTCTCTCTTCGCTGGATCTTTGAGGGTTTCATAGACCGACACTAAATTACGAAATACGACATTCGCATCTTCTGCATCATTTTTGTCGGGATGAAGAACCACCGAAAGATTTCTAAATGCACGTTTAATTTCTGATAATGAAGCGTCTTGACTGATCCCCAGCATGGTGTAGAAATTTTGATTGACCAACTCAACTAAATCGAAAATCTCTAAATCATCATTGTCCCATGCGTGAGTCGGCTCGATAGATGCGAGGCTTATGAGAAGGAATGCAAGACAGAAAACTTTCATTTTTTCACAAGATCTTCATGGATTTAAATTTAAAAAATAAAAAAAATTCTATCGTAGATGTTGGCAGTATTTTGCATTAAAACTTCACTTGTGTGCTACATAGAAGGCAACAAGTCGGGACTGCAAGCACCTCCGAAAGGGCGATTTAAAATTTTAAGCGTTAAAAGAATGAAAAATTATTGTATGAAAATTTTCTACTTTAAAATTTGATTATAAACAGAATTTTAGTGCTAGTAAATTTTTAATCATGTCATCAACATTTCTATAATTTATTAATGTCCATTGTCCTTGTCAAGTTTTTATTATGTAGCATTTTAAAATTATTTTTAAAAAAATGAGCGGTTATGCTTAAAATGTCCATTAATTAATTTTATTTCTAGTCCTTACAAATTAAAATTAACTTAAACACATTTTCAAATTTAAAAAGTTCGTTAAATTTTTAAAATATTTTTTCAAATCTCTTTTGACATTAATCCAAAATTACGCTCAAACACCTTCGTTGAAAATTTCTCTTGCACCAACTGCGCACGCGTCAAACGTGAAGGAAAACAAAAAAGGATTTCCCTAAAAAAAGTGAAAAATTTTCCTCAGGATCAAAAATTAAATTTTCCCCATTTTATAGATCGAAATTTGATGGAAATATGCAGAGAAAAATTAATTTAATTCACAAGCGATTATGTGGTGATAAAGTTTAGATGGAAAATCAGCAGATAACGGTGGAAAATAGTGAGAGTGTAATATTTTTGTTCCATCGACATCATTAAGGACTTTTTTGCTATGTGAAAAGTGAAAAAATTCGAGGAGGAAAAACTTTTTTTATTGTTTCGCAACAAAAGAAAATTTTCATTCGAGAACATTTCTTTTGATAACTTTCAAAATCGTGTCATCTATCATGGAACTCGATAGCATTGTGCATCGGTAGTTCATACACACACATTTCAAGCGGACGAAAATAAGTGAAGGAAAATCGTCATTGAAAATCATGCCAAAATCCCATCAGTTCACATCACTAATTTTTAGAAAATGTTCGAAATGGAACACCTGATTTGGATTTACTCTAGTTTGCTAGCTGCCCTTACCATTAATCTAGTGAGAATGAAAACTTTAAATTTTAGCCTTGTAGATTTTTAGATTCTCTGTTTAACCTTTAAAATTGATTTTTTTATCCAATTTACAATTCAATTCGATGAAAACGTCTCTCATGTACATAAAATATTCACCTTCAATATAAAACATCTTCAATTTATCATTTTGTCACACTCACCATACCAACCACCCCCCGAAAATAAAAAAAAATTGCGGAATGTCCTTCAGCAGCATTTACAT
Organism: Tanytarsus gracilentus; assembly: GCA_038502055.1. NCBI lineage: Eukaryota > Metazoa > Arthropoda > Insecta > Diptera > Chironomidae > Tanytarsus > Tanytarsus gracilentus. Next base: position 2,009,824 of record JAXRKN010000032.1, on the reverse strand, counting down.
TTATTTCATGCATGAAGATGAGCGATGTTAATCTCCTACGCAGTGGGGAGTTTTGCATTAAGTGACGAAATTAAACAGGTCATGATGAAGTTTGCATAACTTTAAGGGGCAGATTTTTATTTCTTCAAAAGTTATAAAATTCAACGGTCAAAATATTTTAAGAAAATTAATTTAAATTCACCTAAAAATCACAAATCACTCTTCATCCCTCTCTGTGGAAATGAAAATTTGTTAAATGCATTTGGTTGACTAATGTTTCTGTGTGATAGATGATGAATTTTTATCAGAGGGTTGCAAGCCATTCATCTATTGTGATATTGCCAATTACCCACCCTCAATAATGCCACGTGTGCACAAATTTTCACATTTCCTGTCCACATCAAATCGCTTCGATTTCGAGAGAGTGAGATCTTGACATAATCTTTTGCGTTGAGCATAAAACACGAAAATGAATATTTTCAAGTATTTTTTAATGCCGACCATTAATGAGGGAACATAAAATTTTGCGCTTGAATAAACAAGGGGTGGAAAAAATTTCAATTGAGCGCAACGAAGCAAAATCAACCCATTTTTTAATGAATATCCAAGGAGATTTTATGATATCGCTAGAGACAGCGAATTTTAGTGTGCATAATAAAAATATATAAATAAATTTTTACTCTTTCATAGCGATGGAAGAGGGAGGAAAAGGCACAGAACTTTATGTAAAGTACGTGACGATGAAATAAAAATATTTCATAGTTCATTCAATGCACGATTGTCTGCAGAAAAAAGAGCTTTTTGCTATGAAGCTTTCATAACCTTCTGAGATAAAATTGCATCATATTTTTTCTTAGATAGTGTCCATTCCTTTGCGACCATCACTTTATATCCCTCAAGATTTATTTTTCAATCTAATTCAAGTATGCAAATGGCCTTAATACGTTCAACTTTAAAGGCTTCCTGAAAAATAATGATAAATTTCTGTTAATGCTCCACCTACAGCTCGTCTCGAAATCCTCCCTTTATGTGTTTCCACCAAACTACCTTAAAATTTTTGTATATAAACAATTTAAATTTTTCCCTCGAGCACACTTTTGGTCATGTTGAAAATGTCAATTTTGTGCACTCGCCGAAAGCAATTTCACGGTTTTAAAATTTTTATCGTTTATTTCTTTCTTTTTCCTACTTAATAAACAGGTCTCGGCTCGATTTTGCGAGAACGGAAACCATCGATGTATGCCACCAAAGGAATGTTGTGGTATGCAAAAATTAGTTATTAACTTTTTAATCAATGGCACGAAATATTTAAATTTTAAATTTTGCAGCGCAAGGTTGTTGCTATCTCTATTCACCACCGAGTGCTCCACGTCCACAGCAGCCGACAGATCATGTACTAAATCTATTTTTTATTAACCATTGGTATTTTTGGTGAGTAATAAAAAAATTTCCATCGCATGATGTGAGTAATGTTTTATCGATTACGCCTTTCTCACCTCATTTAGGTTATTCCTGTTTGCTATCGTAATAGCATTACTTATAATATGTTCACTATGGAAGAAGCGACACACGCTATTTTGTACGGGTTGGAGTTCATCTTCGAACCATCGGACACCATCCGAGCTTGATTCAGCGGGATCGTGCTATGCTCCACCTCACTACTCACGTTGTAGCTCTTTTTATCATGCGCCGCCACCTTACGCTGAGGTAATAAACTTTATTAATAATATCATTAATAAATTTCTTTACTCTTATTTTTAGGTGACATCGAAACCCGACTTATATCCATTAGTTTTTAGTTATACAAATGATGGCTCGAAAAATGGCAGCAATAACGGTGCCAACTACCTAATGGTGCAATATTTTCGTAACTATATTGTGCGTCCAATTGGGTCGCTTTCAGCAACCAGTACCGTAGATTCACTTAGCTCTAGTTTCATATGTACTGCCAACGAGGCAAACACGATGATACCGCCGCCCTATTCGAGTGCGGCAAGTCCCGACGATCTTTCGATATCTCTCCAGAATTATGCAATTCCACGCTCAGCGTCGCAGCAAGGCTACATAAATAGTCCATCGACTCATCAAATTGAATCGCAAATGCTCACGGGAAATGCATCTGCCAATATTCACGTTAATGGTCATCACCACAATCGACCGATGTCGGTACCAAATACAAATAATCATGGCGCAATTAGTTCACATTATCAATTTCGTGCATCCGAGAGTGCAAATTTTGTTCATTTATTTCAACCGAGCGGCAGTAGCGGTACGACTAGTGAGATATTAGCAAACATTCCGACATCATCGAATTCAACCATGACGACAACTCACACGACAGCGTCCACCTCATCACGTAATCAAAATGCGAGCATTTCGGACGAAGACAATTGCAATGTAAATGAGGATGAGGATGAGGATGATGAAGAATATCATCAAGCCAGTGAAGGTGGTGCGAGTTCATCGCTAGGTAATGCCAATCAGTTGAGCATTTATCATTCGAATGATACAATGTCTTCGCTTTCGGCGGCAATTGTCGAAAAAATTGCCTACAGCAAACAGACAAATGATCATACGAAACTTAACATGATCCAGAGACAACTCGAAAAGTGCTGTGAGCTCATACAGCAGCAGCAACAACAAATTCAACAGACACGATCTCATTTTAATATTACGAGTGGGTTCGATAGTGCTTCCGAGTCGCCCATAAGTTGTGAGATTGCGAAGAAAATGAGCGAAAGTGCCATTATGGGCTTGGGATATTTAAATTCTAATACCGGTTCAACAGTTTCTAGTTTAACGAATCTCAATACGCCCTCATCGCCACCGCGCGCGACAAGTCCAACCACCACACAAGAGGTGAGAGATTTACTCGAGAAAATTAGTCAGTTAAAGGATAAAACTTTCTCCGATGAGGAATTGAATTTTAATTATGAGAAAGAGTCTGAAAATGCCGCTAGTCGGCCTGGACCCTCGTCAAGTGATGTGGCAACGATGTCCAGTTACCAGCATGCACCTCAAACGTCACTCAAACGACCCACGACACTTAGCAATAAGAGAAGGTTTTTTAATATGAAAAACAGGTCAGTGTACATACCGATTGCCAGTAATTCAGTCGCGCCTCCAAGTGGATTCAACTCGAGACTTCGAAGTCCAATATCTAGTAATGGCTGCAGTGTTTTTATGAATAAAGCCAGGAGAAATGTTTGGGGCTCGAAATCGGCACCGACAACGCCTGGCACTGGATTCAATGGAAGCTGCATTAATGATCATAGTCCACTTCTCAATGAACACGATGAAGATGCTGAGATGGAAGAAAAAGACGAAAACTGTTGATGATAGTAAGGCACAAGTGGCTGTTTAGTAATACTTGAAAAAGGAGGATGGGACACTCGAGTGAAAAAGATTTTCATTTAAGTTCGAGTGTCTCTCGTTCTGAATATCGCATAAAATGTAAAAAATTAAATTTTTCAGTGTTTGCGAAATTGATGAATCCTTAGCATAGCTCAAATGTTTATTTTTCGCTGATGATGCCATCACATAAACAATAATGACATTAATAATATTTAGGAGATGAAGGAATGAAAATTTATTTTTTAAGAGAGACGAAGTGAAAGTGCAATAATCTCAAAATAGTTTAAGTTAAAAGTTTTTAATACATTTCGATAAAAGAAATTTTGAGCGTAAAATATAAAATTTAATTTCAAAAATTGCCACAAAATTGAGTGAAATTTCTGAAGAATTTTTCATCTGAAAATCGTTAGAAAATTTAAATATTTAAATGTCTCGACTAAATATTTTTGAGCTACAACTATTTAAATTTTGCGTTTTCGTTTTTTCAATGGAACATTCTTTAGAAATTTAAACTTTAAAAACATTCTTTAGAAAATTTAGGAAAAATTATTCATTTTTTACTTTTAAATTTCATAAAAATCACATAATGTTCCATTAGCATTTAAAATAATTTGAGTCATATTTTTGTAAAATCATTTAATTTTTTATCCACCAGATAACCTTCATAAGCAAATATAAATTTATTTTAAAGCTAGATAAACGCGAACCAACACCGCAAAGTATGGAGAAGGAGTTTAAGTAAAGAAAATTACATTTAAAAGTGCCTAATATGAACCACACTACCATGCTGTTGATTTAGGAACATCGACTAAAAAAGTGCAAGCAATAACTAAGTCTATACACTTGATCCTTCGTAGTACTTTTGAGTTTTTACTTTTTTTGATGAAAATATAACGACAGTAATTAATTAATAACAATTTTACTCAATGGCCGCATATAAAAATTTACAAATTACATCACAAATATGAATAATTCCTCCAACAAACCACAGATATCTCTTCAATAGCTCCTCAATAATTTATGTTTTTAAAAATATTTTGTAGATAATCTTCCCAAACTTATTCAACTTGTTCCTTTTTTTTGTTAGATAAAAGTTCATGCATCGCGAAAAAGAAAAATGAATTGTGTAAAAATTTAATTAGATATTGATGAATAAAAATTGCGAAAAAGAAGATCGAAAGCTTGAAATTATTTTATTAAAATATTTTTCCAATAATTTTATATCATTAAAAAGTAGATGTGAATTTTATTAAAACGTAAATCAAGTTTTCGGTCCTAGAATTTTTTCTTTTATCAGCACTTCAAATCTTGTTTGCATTTGAATTATCTCCTCATATGATAATAGCGACTCTAGAGTAAAATGAGATTTAGTTTCAAATCTTTCTTCGAGTTGAGCACATTGAAAAAATAGTTATGAATTCTGATAAAATCTCCAACCTACCTGCTGAAGTTTACGAGTGTCAATAAAGTAAGGCGGGCCAAAATCTCAGATCAGGCTGGGATTTGCAACACTTTTAGACATATTTGCGACTATTTGCGACACCTCTTTAAAAAATTTCGACACTCTCTAGTTTTCCAGTTATCCACCTTCAAAGTTTTCCCTAAAGCCCGCCGTACTTTATCAGGTTTTTTATATGAAATTGACTTTTCGAACTCCAAGTGATGTTTTTTTTACTCTATGAATTTCGACTATTTGCGACACCAAAAAATTTTTCCGGAAAAATCAATTAGTTTTCCCAGGAAATCACTTCAAAGTTTCAAAGAAAATTTTCATAACAAAATCTAACAAGAATCAAAAAATCTTATTGGAATTTCAATAATCTTCACTTATCTACCAATATTTTTATTTTTTTAAATTTTACAACTTAACTTTTTTCAATAAATTTGTTTTAAATTTTCAATAAAAACTTAATAACTTTTAAAATCAGATCAAAAATTTCCATTTAAATGCATTTGCAATGGAAAAAATTTTTTTTTACGGTGAGAGTTTTTATATTTTTGACGCTTTATGACGGTTAAATTTGAATTTCAGGTAGATTATTGAAATTCCAATTAGATTTTTTTGATTCTTGTTAGATTTTGTTATGAAAATTTTCCTTGAAACTTTGAAGTGATTTCCTGGGAAAACTAATTGATTTTCCGGAAAAATTTTTTGGTGTCGCAAATAGTCGAAATTCATAGAGTAAAAAAAACATCACTTGGAGTTCGAAAAGTCAATTTCATATAAAAAACCTGATAAAGTACGGCGGGCTTTAGGGAAAACTTTGAAGGTGGATAACTGGAAAACTAGAGGGTGTCGAAATTTTTTAAAGAGGTGTCGCAAATAGTCGCAAATATGTCTAAAAGTGTTGCAAATCCCAGCCCGATTTGAGATTTTGGCCCGCCTTACTTTATTGACACGTTTACGAGACCACTTTAAAGGAAATTATTCAAAATACTCTAAAGTGTGACGATTATGAAATTTTATACAGCCCTGGCTGTTTAAAAGGCGACAATTATTTAGGCGAACTGATTCGCATTCAAGTGAAATCCAAAGAAAAAAATTTAAATTTAATGCTCAAAATTCCTGTACAAAATGAAGCAAGAAGAAAGCAACTTGACATGTCTTCATTATTTTATCGAGAAATTAAATTTTATGATGAGGTAATGCCAATGTACAAAAAGTTCCAAGAGGAAAAAGGAATAAAGGTTGAAGTTGAAGGATTTCATGAAGTTCCATTTTGTTACAAAACTTTACTGGAAGCTCCATTTGAAGCAATTTTCCTCGAAGATTTGAAAGAAAAAAATTTTGCAATTTTCCCACGTAAGAAAACTTTCACGAGAAACCATGTACATTTAGTTGTTAAAGCTTTGGCTAAAAAACACGCAATTTCATTTTGTCTGAAAGATCAAAAACCTGAATTGATTGAAAATTATCGCAACATGAGCGATTTGTTTCATGATAATTACAGCAAAAAAAGTGAATTAACTTATCAATGGGTCAGCGCTCAAATTGAACTTGCAACAAAAACTATTTTGAAGCTTGACGAAAGCGATTTTAAGACAAAAGTTCTGGAAATTTTAGAGAATGATTTTTTTGATCAATTGGCAAAAACTGTTGATGGGAAAGTTGCTGAGCCTTACGCAGTTATTTGTCATGGAGATGTAAGTTGAACCAGCAGAAATATCATTAAAATAATTTTATTTTCTAAAAATGCATCAAAAATATTTAATTTTTCAAACAGTTACAAAATTTGTGTTATGCTTAATTTTTTTTACCAACCCCAAATTTTTTCAAACTTGAAAATTTAAATTTTATTAATCCGAAAATTTTTTATAAATAATCTTACTAAACCTTAAATTTTTGTAGTGCTGGAACAACAATGTAATGTTTCGAAATGATGAGGTAATTAATTATTATTCTACACGAACATTGTCATGTTAATGTAAAATCTTTAATTAATTCAGACGGGAAATGTCGTAGAAACAAAACTATTGGACTATCAAATTTTGAGATATGCATCGCCAATTACTGATTTGGCTTACATTATTTTTGCTTGCACATCAAAGTCATTAAGAGACAGACATTACCAAGAATTTATTGACTTGTATTATGAGACTTTAATGGATTTTGTAAAGCGGTAAGTTCATTTTTTTATTAAATTTAATAATTTTAAATTTTCTTTTTTTAAAGTCTCGGCTCAAAACCTAGTGAAATTTTTCCACGTGATTCTTTTGAAGATCACCTCCATCGATTCTCAAAATATGCCCTTTTAATGTTAATTTTGATTGTTCCATCGTGCACAAGCGACTCAGATGACATTCCCGATATGAACGACTTATCAGATAATTATGAACAATTGTCGGGAGCTCTTGATAGCAACACTTTCATCTACATATCAGCAAACACAATCGCAATGTATGAAGAGAGACTCTTGGGAATATTTCAAGATATGTACGACCTTGGATACATTTAATAAAAATTTCCTACTTGACTATTAAAAAAATCATACAATGATAAGATAATTTTTTTGATTTGCTTTCAAAGCGCAAACACCTCATGTGTTTATGCAAATAAATAATAAAGTTGACAGAATATAATTTAGAGGTAGTTAGAGTGTTTAAACTCGTTTCACTCAGTTTAAGTTTCATTACAACTTCAGACGTGCAATTGATCGGTCGTGCAAAAAAATTATTATGAACCTTCAAATAGTTGATGAAAATGGAAATTCATTCCAATTTCCTCAAAAAGCTTATAAAGATGCTGTGCTTGAAGTTATAAATAAAAATGTGAAAATCAATGATGATCACATTGTTGTGTGCAGTGCGGGATCAGCCAAAGGCGACAATTATCTTGGAATCGTTTATAGAGTTGATGTGAAAGATAAAAATGATAAAAGTTTAAAATTGAGTTTTGTGCTAAAATCAGCACCTCAAAATGTGGCGAGAAGAGAAGAATTTCACGCTCATGCTGCTTTTGAGCGTGAATCGTTGTTTTACGATGAAATTTTTCCACTTTACAAAGAATTCCAGGAAGAGAAAGGAATTGAAATTGAGAAAGATGGTTTCAATAATGTCGCATTTTGCTATAAAGTTTTGCACGACGAACCTCATGAAGGATTATTTTTCGATAATTTAAGAGCTAAGGGATATGATATGTTCAACCGTCACGATGATTTGACTAAAGATTATGTGAATTTAACAATGAAAGCTCTTGCAAAAATGCACGCAATTTTCTACAGTTTAAAAGATCAAAAGCCAGAATTGATTGAAAAATTTCAGAAAATGGACGATTTGTTTATTAAGTTTTGTGGTGAAGATGATTCAAGTGTCAGAATTATGATCGAAACTCAAAATGAAATGGCGAAGAGTCTTGTGAAAAGATCAACGAATGAAGATTTAAAGAAACGCGTGCTTGCAGTTTTAAATCTAGATCCAATGAAGGCACTTCTTGAAATTGTTCGGGGAGATTTAGCTGAGCCGTATGCGACTTTATGTCATGGAGATTGCTGGAATAACAACATCATGTATTTAACTGGGAAGGTAATTAAGTTTTAAATATTTAAACAATTAATTAATTATTTTAATATCCAGGATGGTATTCCAAGAGATGTCAAACTGCTTGATTTTCAAATCATGCGTTACGCTTCACCAGCTTGCGACTTATCCTATTATTTATTTGGCTGCACGACAAAAGATTTACGAGATAAACATTACAGTGAATTTTTAGATGTTTACTATGAAACTCTATCATCATTCATGACGAGGTAGATTAAAACTTTTTTGAAAAGTCATTCTAATTATTTAATTACAGACTTGGATCTTCAGCTGAGAAAATTTTTCCACGAAAAGCTCTCGACGATCAATTAAAGAAATTCGGAAAGTTTGGAATTATGATGGGAACTTTGATTATTCCATTCTTTGTGAGTGATCCAGAGGATGCGCCTGATTTCGATTTGATTGCAACAAAATTCAAGGAATCTCGTGAAGATCCAACAAAACAATTTGACACCAGCTTGGTTGAGTTCAAATCCGAAAATAAAAGAGCGAAATATGAGAAAAGAATGATGGGAGTTTTTGAGGACATGTGCAACCTTGGCTACATTTAGAAGTTTAACAAAAATAAATTAAAATTAGAATTTTTAGTTGGATCGGAAATAAAATTTAGTGTCTTATCACAAACTAAAAATTTTTAAACTTGAAATTATTATTTATTTCAGAAATTTATGTCATTAATTATAAATCATTTTAATTAAGAGCACAAATACCAACAGACTGCAGTGTAAGCGATGAAGATCACAGGATACAAAAATCGCATGATTTTATCGGCCATTGGAGCTTTTGTTGAGTCCTTAAAGTGCTCGTTGTTACAAACCAAAGCAAACTCTGAAAAAATTTCAATCATTAGATGAAAAATTATTTTTTTGATAACAAACCAATGATAGCGACAAACACAAATGTCATGCAAATGCCGGTGTAACAATCCAAAGATTTCGTGTATGAAGTTTTCGGAACATTTTGCAAAGCATTGTTGAGTCCAAAAATCATTGCCAAGAATATGATTCCGCATAAAACTGCGCGCATGGTGAAAGCATTTCGATTGAGGAAAAATGTCAACCAAGACATAATCACCAACATGAGGCAAGGAATATAAATTGTAATCATGTAAAAGCTAAAAATTCGTTGGAAGTCAATCTCAACAGTCAATCGTGAGTAGGTGCCTGGAAATAATTGAGATTTGTAAATTACTTTCCTGATTTTATCTTAAAACTTCAAACCAGTTTTAGTTTTTAAATCTTGCGCTTTAGTTCTAACATCAGTAACTTTATGAAGTGTTAAAAGTTCATCAATCGAGCTATGCTGCACCGAGTTGTTGCCTTCATACCAATGATACTTTATACCATCCGCTCTGTAACCATCTGAAAAATTAAGTTGATAAAAATAATTAAAGATTAAAACTTTAAATTATTTTTAGAATGTAATTAGTGAGATTACATTTATTTGCATAATTTATGCTGACCGATTAATTAATTACTTACAACTCTCAATAGGAATCGAGCAAGTTTGTTTATCCATAGGGAATGACTTGAAATCCATTGGACATGAAAATGTGGCACTCGCACTAAAACAAAAGTTTCACTCTATTAAATTTAAATAGATTATGTTTTATGGAGTTTATTTTGGGAACTTGTCAGGGTTGAAATTGAAGTTAATAGAAAAATTGAGATGATTCATGCAAAAACAAAAAAAATTGAATACAAGTTAGAAATTAACTTTCTCACCGAAAACTCTCGACAACATCTCCATTTGAGTTAATCTTAATGAATTTATTTGTCGTTGTCATTGTGTACAGAAAAGATTCTTTCTCACGAAGAAAGAAAGTGTCTGGAACCCAAATTTCTTTCGCCAACTCTTTTGTTCCTTGAAAGTGATCAAAATTTCCAATTTTTTGGAACCTTAAGCGTGGATCATGCCAATATTGTCGAAAATAAAATTCCATCGTAAATTCCATGTCATTGTCGGAGACCGAATGAAGCGATAGAATGTAAATGCTCACGCCTACATTCACCGCACGGCCTGAGTTATGATTGAGATAAAAACAAAATTATTATCAAGTTAAAAATTAAGAAAATTGCATAAAGAATCCAAGGGATGGATTCTTTTTTATTTTTTTTTTTTTTTTTTTTTTTTTTTTTAAAAATATTTTTTTATTTTTTTACCTTTTTTCTCGATTCTTTTTTATTTTTTAAATATGAAAATATTTTAGTAAATTAATGGAATTTAATTTTAATTTTTTTAAACTTTTGTCATTTCATCTCACCGCCATAATTTGGTCTTAATCGTTTATCATAACCAATCAACAGATCGTCAATCACTTTCGATGCATTATGCTGTGCGCTGAATCAAATTAAATTCACAAAAGGGGAAATTTCAGTTGATCACTATATTTATTATCAACTTAAGTTAATTTCATTACCTCACATAGCACAATAAAACTGCGATTAAGATTATTAAATTACACTTCATAACTCAATTAAATCTTTCCTTTTTAAACTTGAAGCTTTTATTTTTCACAACACTTCACGCTTGAGTCCAAAAAATTACTGTGATGATCGTGAATTGTGATGCTCAATTTATATTCACGGGAAATTCAAATTAAAATGTTTCAACGAGATTTCTGTGCAGAACCAATCAATTGTTTCATAAATAGCTTTTATATGGTTTTAAAAGAAAATTAAATTTAGAAATATTTTTAAAATTTTTCCTGGTTCTTTGAAACAAATTTTGGAATGACTGGACCGACTCGAAAAATTCTTCTTGAGTGCTTGACCATTCGAACAAAAATAAAATAAATTATTTCCAACAAACTTAAAATTGACATTCCAAGGCATAGAGAAAAACAGCCTCCCAAATTTGCTAGAAAATGAAAATTTGTGAATAAAATTTTTTGGAATTAAAAAAGAGAACTTACAAAGTAGAGAAATCCACGACATTACGATAATTCTTTTATTTGCCGACACTTTTTGACCGCCAAAAAAGATTCTCACAATAAACTCCTGATTGCTGAGGTTAGTTGAAGTACTAAATAATTAAACAGAAGTTTTAATTTAGTATTGAGTTAATTATTATTTCTTATTAACTTACTAAATATCATTGATGGAGTATTGAGGCATGTCAAAGTTCATAGTGAAAGAGGTTGTTTTATAAATTATGTCAGTACACGATGGATAGCAATGATCACATTTTACTCGTTTCATCTCAACTAAAGTTTTGAATTAAGTTTTAAATTGCTATTAAAATTCTTAAAAACTTACAATAACTGTCTGAAAAGCAAAGAACGTCCGCTGCACCGCAATCACGCATTGGAGTCGAATTATTTGAAGGTTTTGGAAGTTGAAATGGATGACAGCCACACTGATGATAAACAATATCTCTAAAGCAATTTAAAACGCATTCTGGCTGACGATAATTCACTTTTCCGACGTCACTAGTGAATTAAAATATTTAATGTTTCAAAAATTACTTTAATAATTTTTCACACCTTGGAATGATGCACTTTCTTTGCGAAAACGGTAGCAGCAAAACTTGATCAGAACATGACGAATAAACTGGCTGAATATCAATGAAAGTTTCGCGATTAAGACCAACGTAAGAAGTTGGCGCTTGTTCAACAGCAAAATCATTTGGATGATGAACAATCACAACAAAACCTTCGGAATAAATTGCACCTGAAAGACCGTCACTCGATTGAGGTCGACCTAAATGAAAAATATCGAATTGTGATTTTATTCATTAACTTTTCATCAAACCTGTTCCTATTACTGTCAATCCACCATTCATTCCGAAAGAGCTTGACTTGAAAAAATCTGAAGTGTCAATTGTTTCTGGATGATAATTAAACGAGCAACAAGCTCCGAGATATGAATATGACTCTTCGAATTTAAAGAAGCCAGTTTCCTGTGGGATTTTTTTAGATTAATTAATTTTTCAAAATGATTTAGAAATTTAAATTTACCTGGAAGCAGGGGAATCGCACGCCAGCAAAAACACAGATAAGAATGAAATCCTTACAAACCTAGTGGAATGTTGTAAAAGCTCTTATAAAAGTAATTCCTTGATTATTAACACAAGAGTGTAGCTCGTCTATCCGCCAGAATTTCTATAGAAAGCTGTAGAATTTCTATAGAATTTCCATAGAATTTTCTATAGAAAATTTTCCATAGAATTTCTATAGAATATTTTCCATAGAAATTCTATAGAAAATTTTGTTCTATAGAAATTCTATGAAAAATTCTATAGAATTTCTATGGAAAATTTCTATTGACTTTTTTTACTGATGAAAAAATATTAATTTTTGAACATCATCCAATTCAATAAATTCACATTGGAAAATTGCAGGGATTTAAACCGATTCATTTGAGTCGAGTGAGTGAGTCGACTCTTAGAGTCGATTGGCCAAAAAGCGCAAACGACTCGAACCGACTCGAGTTATTGCGGACTCGCAATAATGTTCATTTAAATAATTCAAATTTTCATTTATCAATCGACTGATTGAATATTTTCTAATATTTTATTTTCAATGTGTTCGTAGAAATTCGAGTTTAATTGCGTTTAAATGCGGGTTTCAAGTGCGATAAAATCTTCTAAAGATTTTACAAATTATCAGTTACATTTCATTTTAGCTAACATTAGTTTTCTTACACTTTTCTAATCGGGTTTTATCAAACTTTTACCAGTTCATAAAAACACGTCTTATCTCGGTGAAATCTCTCATGAAAAGAACGAAATAAAGTTTTAGAAAGAGAAGGGAGATACAAGTGTCGATGCTATGCTCGACAGAGCGAATTCGAGAATGAAATTATATTTTACGTTAAAATCACAAAAGCAGGGAGCTAACTAATTCGACTCAATAACAACGTCCCCGGTTAGAGACCTGTGTTGTGCTTTTTGACCACGATGACACTACGAAGCTTTCCGTTCTCGTCCCGTCCGACATTTCTTGTTACTTGTCTTTCACCGAGTCGTGAAAAGACTGAATCCCGACCAGTTACGTCATACAAGTTACTATCCCAGGGCTCTGGGAAGTTGTATCCTGCATCAATCATGTTGATAGTCTCGACATAATCCTCGCACAGTCCTCTCATTGCCTTTTTCTTAGAGGGTGTGTCGCGGACTCGTGATATGACTATATCGCGAGTTCTCATGAAAATATTTGGGGTCCAATCGACGATAGTGTGTTCGTAGCCACGCTCATAAAAATAATCAACTCCAAAACCCGTGGATGACACTTCGATCTTGTTGCCATCGCACATCACTTCCTTCATCTTTAGGACGTCTTCGTTTACCGCACGGTCATGATTTCTAACAAAGACATGAATTTTTTTGTTGTTGATATTTTCGATCTTTATCCACGTAGGTCGCATTCCGATTGATGTCAGCCATACGATCAAATTTATAATTGCTGTGTCTCGTTTGAACCCTCTAAATTTGATTGTGTACTTATTTTGCTTATCGGAAGGATCGGTTTGTTTTGCGAGAAAAACTCTCATGGCCAGCGTTCCTTCTATCTCGCCCATAATCTCATCAAAATTGAAATATTTTGCTGCCAACAGCTTGCGAGCAAGTTCCACAGCACGTTCGGGTGTGGATTTCATAATCAACTCGTCTGAGTTAATTTTTTCTCTTATAATTGATTTCAACTCGTCTGAGTTATTTCCGAATTCCTTCGCGTTTGGATTTAAGTTGTGCTTTGTTCGGAGTCTCGTGTTGAAAAGAGAGATAAATGTCTCTTCTTCTTCAGTTTCGACATTGCTTCTCATGTCGACCGACAGAGGTGCCATATGTCGCTCGATCCCAGTATGTCCGTTACGAAAGGCTTGTGCATGGAACAAAATGTTGATCACATGACTATGTGACTTTTCGAAAAGTTCTGAGTTTCCAGTGATTAATTTTGCCAATCGAAGGGCTGATCGCCTTTCTATTATTTTACCGTCTGGTAGTTTAATATCTGCCACACGGGCGTAGCCATCGCGACCGCGATAAACTTTTACGACGACTCCTTTTGGCCACTCAGCGTGATGTTTAACTGGATCAATGTACATCACATAATCACCGATTTCTATGCTCTCTTTCTTTGATCCTTTTGCGGGATGCTTTGCTATTACCGGCAAGTATTCGCGTGCCCACCGGCGGCGAAATTGATTTGCATACCATTGAGCTTTTCTAATCGTCTGATCAGAATTAATGTCACCCGAGTCATCGAGTATGAGAGGATAGCCCGGATGTAACTTAATGAGCAAGTTTGGCGTTAACGGCTCATTATCATTTGGTGACGTTGGAATGTGTGTCAAGGGACGTGAATTCATTATATCCTCTATTTGAAAGAGAACCATAAGAAACACCTTTTCACTGACTACGATATTTCCTATAGCATGCTTCATCCCTCGTTTTATGTCTCGAATCAAGCGCTCCCATGCTCCACCCCATTGAGGTGAATATGGAGGATTGAAATGCCATTGAATGCCCTTTTCTCTCGACAAACGCGACCGCGTTTCGTCACGTATAATATCGGCACATTTTACAAAATTCGTTCCGTTATCCGAATAAATGTTTGATATCGGCCCTCTGCGTGTCCAGATATCTTGAATTGCAAGCATCATCTCATCAGCTGACACCGAATCTATCATGCGAAGATAAACGGCTCGAGTGACAAGGCAGCAGAAAATGACACACCAGACTTGGCGCTTACTTTTCGATCTTCTTGTGAATATAGTGAATGGTCCAAACAGATCACAACCAACATTTTCAAAGCTTTTCGTTGTTGAGGTGACTCTCACCTGAGGTAGTGGAGCTCGAGGTGTTTGGTAAGGTTTCGCTCTCATCTCCTTACACACTTGACATTGTGCAACGACTCTCCTCACTGCTTGACGGACATGAACAATCCAAAAAGTTTCTCGCAGTCTAGCGATAACTGACTCATAGCCGATGTGGTGGTTCATGCGATGGTAATATCGAACAATCACGTCTGTGACTTCATGTTTACCTGGCAAAATCATGGGAAATCTTTTGTCATAAGGCATTGCTGTTTCGTGGCTCAGTCTAGTGCACGATCGAAGAAGTCCATCTTCGCCAATGATCGGATTTAGAGCATTTAAATCGTTAGCGTTTTTTGACTTGATAAAGTGTCCCCGGCTAAGCGATTTAAATGAATTAGGCCAAGTTGCTTGTTGGACGTTCAAAATTATTCTTTTCATCGCTATCGTACGCTCCTCGGGCGTTATTATGCTGTCAATTATTTTTTCATGGCGATTGTTTTCGACTGTGTGCTTGAGATTTTTTGTGAATCTCAACATGCCCGCGACCGCGGTTATGTATCTATTCCAATCAGCCCTAATTGATGAATTAACAAATTCAAAAATTCCAGCATAATATTTTTCGTGTTCATTTGGTTTAATCACAAGGACTCTGTGATTGTTTTTTGTCACACTTGGATGTCCAACGTCCATTGGAATCACGATTTCTTTTTCCCAGAGAAATTGAGGACCTTGGAACCAACGATGACCATAATCAGAGTAATCGATCGGTGCCTGTTTCCACTTAGTTCCATGGTCAGCTGGGTTGTCGTTCGTAGGAATGAATCTCCATTGATGTATCTCCGTTTCATCCCATATTTCCGTCACTCTCGGAGCAACAAATTGAACAAGTTTGAGAGTGGGATTTCTAATCCATTTTAGCGTGATTTCCGAGTCAGACCAATAAGTAGTCGAACTTATTGTCATTCGTTTGTGTTGAGCGATTATGACTTTTGCGAGTTTCACGCTAGCGACTGCAGCTGAAAGCTCCTTTTTTGCGATTGATAAGTATCGAATTGGTGACACTTTTGTCTTCGCTGCAATTTGTTGTACATGAATACCGGTCTCGGATTCAAAACGAAAATACGCGATTGATGCAAACCCATCCGCGCCAGCGTCACTAAAGAGGTGTAACGACACGCTTGTAACTTTAGTCGAGTTGTAATTGTAATGCCTGGGGATGATTAATTTTGCAATTTGATCGATTTCACTAAGCCACTGAATCCACATCGAGAAAACTTCGTCTGAGACTTTCTCACTAAAATCAATTTGTTGGATCCATGTCTTCTGCATTATCATACGGCCTCGTACTACCAGATGGCTTATAAGTCCGAGTGGATCATAAATTCTCATTACAAATGACAGAATTTCTCGTTTTGTCGGCACGTAATCTTCGAGCTGCGTTTTTGTTTTCAGTGTGAAGTTTGCAGTTTGCTTGAAAATGAAAGCATCTTGTACTGGAGCCCAACAAATTCCAAGCACTTTATATTTGTCAATCGTTTCGTCTTTTGCTAAGTCTATAGCGAAGTTTTCGTTTACTCTCTCGAGTGGCAATCGACTGAGAATTTCGGGAGAGTTCGACCGGAAATCGACTAACTTCCAGCTTATTTTATCATTCATATCTATTGATTCGTTTGCTGCGGCTACAGCAGTATCTACGTCGTCTTCGGAATTAAAGACGTCATCCATGTACGTAGAATCGTGAGCGATTCGTGATGCCATCGCATATTCATTTTTGCTTCGATTTGCGTGATCGATTCGCACTGAGTTGGCTTTTGACGGTGAGTCAGTTGGTCCAAATAACATCGCCTGATGTATGAGGATCTCTGGTTCGGTTTCTGTGTCACACCATCGCCACAACATCCGTTGACAGTTCTGATCTTCAGGTAAAATCATCACCTGATGATACATTTTTTCTACGTCAGCAACAGTAGCGTATTTTCTCTCTCGAAAATGAAATAATGCTTGAGATAATGGAACAAGATTATCAGGTCCTTTCAATAGCGCTAAATTGAGTGATTGACCCTTAAATTTGCATGCTGGATCCACAACCCACCGAGGCTTCGGAGGACTTTTGTTTTTGTTAAACGTAACAAATCCCGGCACGTAATTGATTCGTTTGTGTGGCACTTTCGGGTTCAAATCAGCGTCAGTTGCCTTTCGAGCATAGCCACGGTCTAGCAGCATTTTTATGTGCTCGTTTGCCCAATCTACCATGCCAAGTTTCTTCAGGCGCAACTCTTGCGAGATCAGTCTTGACTCTGCGAGTGCATAGTTGTCTGGCAATTGAACATCGTCATCCGTCCAATACATACCTACATGGTAGCGTTTGTTTGCAATTTTCATTTGTTTGTTACACAGTTCAAGTGCTCGCTTGTCATCCGGTGTTAAGTAATCACCACTCAGCTGTTTTAGCATAACAATGTCCTCATCGATGAACTTTCTGATGATGAGGTGAAGTTCTTCGTTTGTCAAATCCTCCTTGTCGTTGTCACGAGCCAAACAGGATTGAAGAACTACACACTTATCGTTTCTTGGTCTAATTGAACCACTTACTGTCCATCCAAGCGACGTCAACTCTGCCACGACTGGGCAATCAAGAGTTCTGACCACTTTTTCAGGCGTCATCAGGTGCTTTTGTTGCAGTCCAATTAGCATTTGTGGAATTTGCGACTCAAATGAGTGTAATGGGACTTTCCTTAAGAATTGGAAACGTTTCTTAAGTGTTTTTGAGTCCTGCCCCTGTCTAGGGAGACTAAATCGTTTCATTGTGACGGCATCTTGAACATTGAATTTAATATCAGGCTTGTCTACATTCGCAATTTTGCAATCAAAAATTCTGCTCGCCTTGTCGACTGACGAGACACCTGCAGCGCACCAACCTACATCCAAATGGTATGGTTCACTGGGAAGTTGCAATAGCTCAAAACACTCCTGGTTCATTATGGTAGTGTCACTGCCTCCATCGAGGAAAGCAAGGATTCGCACGGGTCGATTCTCGCGATCGTAGACGAAAATCGGTAGTACTTGGAAAGCAGTAAAACCTGTAGTCTGATGAATATGACCAACATGTCCCTTGTGTGGGTGTAGCACAGTCGAGTGCCCCTTGGGATCTGAGCAATTGGCCACTTTGCATTGGAGATTTGTCAGCGGACAGTCTTTGGCAGCGTGATCTATCGAATTCACGCATCGGTGACAGATCTTACGGTCATTGACAAATTTAATTTTTTCCGCGTATGGTAGCAACCAGAAAGATGAGCACTGGTACAATTTGCCACGCTCACATTCGTCATAAGCACACACTTGCTTAGCATGAACACCTGGGTGTCCACTCTTCGGTTTGCGTCCTTTTTGGGAGTTCGATGAACTTCCAGCAACATGATTCATCGTCCTAGCCTTATCATATCGACTGAATGATTTCTTGGACGTCACTTGGGGATTAGCTGAACCTTCGTGACCTATCGGTAAATCTTCCACGCTATCTCGTAGGAAAATATAGAACTCATGCCATGTGCCCACATAGCGAGTGCCATCATCGTGCACGCCTGTGCGAATCAGTTTGTTCCAATCTGCTTGCAACTCATTCGGAAGTTTTGACTCAACTTCTCCGTTTACACGTCCCGTCAGATGTTGTTGTATCCTGACTAGGTTACACACGTGTACATAACTTTCAACAGCCGTTAACAAGTTCTCCAAAGGCTTACGAACTTTTCTACGGACGGCTTCTAAGGCGGTGATCTCTTTGAGTGCGGTAGAGACTGCCTCGTTCGGGTGATAATACTTCCGTCTCAAAGTTTCCATTACGTGCTCAGGGTTGGCTTCGGGAGCATTTAAAGCGAGCTTCACGTATGCTTTCGCGTCCCCGTCCAGGGCTTTACGAAGCTTCTTAATCATTTCGAAATCAGTATATTCACCCGCATCCCAGGTAGTGTAGACATCCTCCTCGAATGCAATCCACTCTAGTCGGTCACCCTTGAATTTGTTTAAATCGTCTAAGTGCTGTCTAGCAAGCTTAAGACGGGTTAAGTCCTTTTCAGTTCGATTCGCGTGCGGGTCTAGAGAAGCGAATGCTTTGTCCTTTTCACGACGTAAACGGACTCGTTCACGGGAAATCAAAGTTGCATTTGAACATCCATCGGATGTAGCTGCATAAGTTGTCGCGTTGTTACCGAATGCAGAGACTTGCTGTGGTGCCACTTGAGGATCGGCAGTAGCGATACGTGACGTGGATTGAGTCACTTTCGGCGTTCCACAAATTTTAATCGACTGATCAAAATTGTGTAATAATTCGTCCACCCTAGCACGCTGCTCATTCAACCCGACTAGGTTATCATCTTTCGTTTCATTTTCATTCGATACAAACGCCGTTTCATGCTTTGCTGACGTCATCACGTCTCTCAACCGCTGATTTTCATCTTCCAGCAGTTTCATTCGAGATAGTTGCTCATTTGTTTTTTCCATTGAGACTTTAAGCGCCTGTGAAAGTCTGTCAATTTGTGACTCATAACCTTCGCGCAATAATTCAGTTGACAAACCCACACGCTGCGGATGCTGGGAGTCTTTCGTTTCATAATCTTCGGAAGATTTCGTTATCGAATCATCAATCGTGATTGGTGGCTCCGTGTTGCCACACTTCGGGTTGCAATACCACACTTTCATCGATGGATACATTGCGTTGAAATCAGACGATCGGCACGTCAGATGACAAATTTTTTCGCAATCGGGATTGCCGCATTGCAAAACTTTCGGGGTTGAATTCTTTCCCTTGCAACGGAAACATTTTTTATGGACCTCATCCGCGGCGTCGACCGTAATAAATTGGACCATCTTGCACTTCGGTGATCAGCCGATACTCGATGGAACCCTGCAGGAAATTTATCCTCAAGCTCGGAGCTTAAGTCGGTGAGGTTATGTTTTTCGATTTCAACTTTTTGCTAACTCACGACTGTGAGAGCACGTTTCACTTTTCACTCTACTAAAGACTTTCAGTAGTTAATTCCCTTTAGATAAGATTTTATTTTTATTGCGGACTCGCAATAATGTTCATTTAAATAATTCAAATTTTCATTTATCAATCGACTGATTGAATATTTTCTAATATTTTATTTTCAATGTGTTCGTAGAAATTCGAGTTTAATTGCGTTTAAATGCGGGTTTCAAGTGCGATAAAATCTTCTAAAGATTTTACAAATTATCAGTTACATTTCATTTTAGCTAACATTAGTTTTCTTACACTTTTCTAATCGGGTTTTATCAAACTTTTACCAGTTCATAAAAACACGTCTTATCTCGGTGAAATCTCTCATGAAAAGAACGAAATAAAGTTTTAGAAAGAGAAGGGAGATACAAGTGTCGATGCTATGCTCGACAGAGCGAATTCGAGAATGAAATTATATTTTACGTTAAAATCACAAAAGCAGGGAGCTAACTAATTCGACTCAATAACATCGAGTCGATTGCGTTTTTTTGCAATCGGCTCGAACCGACTCGAGTCGATTGCGATTTTTTCCAATCGGTTCGAACCGACTCGAGTCGATTGCGGTTTTTTGCCAATCGACTCGAACCGACTCGAGTCGATTGCGATTTTTTTCAATCGGCTCGAACCGACTCGAGTCGATTGCGTTTTTTTGCCAATCGACTCGAGCCGGTTCGAGTCGGTTCGAGTCGACTCGAGTCGATTGCGTTTTACTTGTAAATTTTACTTCATTTTTTCTGAACCAAGATTCAGTAAAGTGAGATCTGGTGCAGGAACAAAGCAAGAAAGGAAGAACTGATGCTGGAAGTAAGATAGAGTTGATCCAAGATACAGTCCTGAAGTCAAGATTCAGTGCTGGAAGTAAGATCCAGTCAACGTATGATACAGTGCTGGAAGTGAGATCCAGTCAACTTAAGTTTTAGTGCTGGAAGTGAGATCCAGTCAACGTATGATACAGTGCTGGAAGTGACATCCAGTCAATTTAAGTTCTAGTGCTGGAAGTGAGATCCAGTCAACTTAAGTTTCAGTGCTGGAAGTGAGATCCAGTCAACCTAAGTTCTAGTGCTGGAAGTGAGATTCAGTCAACGTCCAATACAGTGCTGGAACCTGAGCTTAGGTTGACTGGATCTCACTTCCAGCACTGTATCATACGTTGACTGGATCTCACTTCCAGCACTAAAACTTAAGTTGACTGGATCTCACTTCCAGCACTAGAACTTAAATTGACTGAATGTCACTTCCAGCACTGTATCATACGTTGACTGGATCTCACTTCCAGCACTATAATTTTTTTAGCAACAGGAATGTTGCCATACATTTTGATTGTTGCCATACGATTTCCAGCTACAAGAACGTTGCCATGCAATCATTGTTGCCATACAATTTTGTTGCCATACAAATTTCAAGATTAGAATAAATCACGGGATTAAAGTGTTGTGAAATTGTTGCCATATAAATTGTTGCAGAATTGTTGCCATACGATTTTAAAAATGCACCTTTCTCAAAGCAACAATTGTTGACAATCTTCATCTTCTTACACTGTTGTGAAAATGTTTTCATACAAGTTGTTTTGAAAATGTTGCCATACAAAATAAATTTAAATATTTTTTTGTTGTGAAATTGTTGCCATATAAATTGTTGCAGAATTGTTGCCATACGATTTTAAAAATGCACCTTTCTCAAAGCAACAATTGTTGACAATCTTCATCTTCTTATACTGTTGTGAAACTGTTGTCATACACTATGTTGCCATACAATATGTTGTGAAAATGTTGCCATACAAAATAAATTTAAATATTTTTTTTTGTGAAATTGTTGCCATATAAATTGTTGCAGAATTGTTGCTTTGCAAAATGTTGTGAAATTGTTACCATACAAATTGTTACAGAATTGTTGCCATACAAAATATATTTAAATATTTTTTTGTTGTGAAAATGTTGTCATATACTATGTTGCAGAATTGTTGACATACAAAATGTTGCGAAAATGTTGTCATACAAAATGTTGTGAAATTGTTGCCATACAAAATGTTGCGAAAGTGTTGCCATACAAAATAAATTTAAAATTTTTTAGTGTTGTGCATAATATTATATAAAACCGGTGACTTGCAATGAACTTAATGATTTTTATTTATATTCAGGTATATAATATTATTACAAAATATATTTAGTAAAAAGAGAATGAATAAAAACAAGTGGGTGCCCGGTACGTGAGAAAAACTGCATTTTAAACAATTCATCTGTTAGGGTTATTTGTCTTTTTTTTCCTGTTTATAATTTATGTATTCAAAAATTCACATTATTTTATCTGGCTGACGTACTAAACCAGTGTTTTGCTGTTACTGACAGTTTTATTCTTAAACCTTTTTAAGAATCTATCCACTTGTGTGTTTCTCTTTTTTTCGAGAGTGCATTTATAAATAGTATCAGATTGTTCATCATAATTTATCTTGTCTCTCCCATCCTAAACTTCTGGTTATACTGCTGACTAATGATAATGATAATGATAATAACGATTGGGTCGCCTCGCAAGTTTTTAAACTTGGACAGACGCAAACCAGCGCAGCTTCCGTCCTTACCGTAGTTCTCGCGTCGGATACGCTACGACTCAAGAATTGCCGCTAGATGAATAGGGAAGATAACCCTATACATCCGGCGATCGAATTACGCCCATTCGTGGTCTATGTGGAGTAAGCAGGGAGCGGTGCCAAACGGAAAAACGAGAGGCTGCTTTTATAGTCCTGCTGTCCCCCGAAATATAATAATAAATAATATGACATTTAGAGCAAGCAAGAGCTGAAAGTTCATCGCTATGATCTTTCTGTCTGCATTGCTTTTAGGGATTGGAATAGTTTGCATGCAAACCAACCGCTCCCGCGAAACTGTGAAAACAGCTGTTTGAACATAGAATAACATTGCATCAAAGCATAAACAAACTATGACATAAATATTAACCACATCGTCCTCAGCTTGTCTAATCAACTATGCTGGTTTAGTTGGATACCAACGATAATATTCAAACAAGATGGGTCTGCAAACGGCGTTGCCATTTCCAATAGCTCCGCATAGATTAGTACCCTACTCCGTTGCAATGGGCATTAGTGGCACTCCTGACCGACCATGATGGACATTCCTCAAAAATCGTCAGTGTCAATCGATTCCTGATGCAATGACGAGTTCAACGACATACATGAAGCCATAGTTCTGAAAAATGGACATTAGTGGCACTCCTGGCCGGCCATGATGGACATTCCTCAAAAATCGTCAGTGTCAATCGATTCCTGATGCAATGACGAGTTCAACGACATACATGAAGCCATAGTTCTGAAAAATGGACATTAGTGGCACTCCTGGCCGGCCATGATGGACATTCCTCAAAAATCGTCAGTGTCAATCGATTCCTGATGCAATGACGAGTTCAACGATACCCATGAAGCCATATAAGAGAAAATTTGTATGAAAAAGGACATTTTTGCACTCAGGGACGGTCCTTGGAGGGTCATACCTCAAAACAAAATACTTCTTGCACAACTAGAACCAAAATCCGATCTTTAGCCACAAACCCGAGTCAAATCCGACCAGCCGTTCTTGAGATATGGCGTTCACTAAGATCGTGAGAAAGTAAGAAAGTGAGAAAGTAAGAAAGTAAGATGACTTAAATGGCTCTAACTCCTCGTAGAATCAACCGATTTCAAATCTGTTTTCGCCAGTTTGTAGGGTTTGACTAGGCCTATCATTTGAGTATATGTTTTGGTATTGCACAAGGTAATGTCTTGGCACTAGGGGTCGAAAACAGGTTTTGGAAAAATCCAAAATTAATATATAGCGGAGCTATAATAATCAAAATTCGTGAACAAAATAACAACTGTTAATCTTAGTGACCAGTTGAGGAAGGAAGACGCACTCACTAACTGACATTTTTATGACCAAGACTTTTATAAAATTGGTTTGACCATTCTGTTTAGTGTTTGTTTGTTTTGTAATGTGGGTGGGCCAGTGCCTAACAGCTTGTTAGGGCTGAGGAAGGTTGTAGTGACGGTAACTTTTATACAATGCTGTCGAAACCACCTTTGATTTAATTTATTTTTCCAACTGTAATCGTAAGATTCAGTTGAAGCTGTGCTTAGTTGGAAACACTCAATGAGCGACTACAAGACTGTGTATAGCTGTTATTATTTCCGTTATGGGTAACAACGTCCAGATAGTTGGGTCTCCATGCTGGACGTCCATAACGTTTTATTTATTTATCTACGAAGAGGGGTTGTTCGATCGCTAGTATGTCTTTCTCAAGACGTATGTTGCAGCTCCCGAGGTGGGCGATTCCCGCGGGAACGCCTGCTATTGAGAGGGAAAAAAGGGGTATTTATACTCTATTCTTAAGAGAAATCTTAAGAGTTCTGCATGGTTACGTTTTAAACCTTAGCCTGGCTTTCGAGCTATGG
The DNA here is from genome assembly GCA_038502055.1 of Tanytarsus gracilentus. Taxonomy (NCBI): domain Eukaryota; kingdom Metazoa; phylum Arthropoda; class Insecta; order Diptera; family Chironomidae; genus Tanytarsus; species Tanytarsus gracilentus. The sequence continues at coordinate 1,985,244 of JAXRKN010000032.1, read as the reverse complement.
AAAAGGAAACAAAAACGGGCGCGTCCATCCTGGTAACTCCAGAATGCTACCTCTTTGTCATCTATCTATCTATCTATCTATCTAATCAAAATTCGTGAACAAAATAAAAGATCCAGTTAAAATTATAGCTCCGCTATATATTAATTTTGGATTTTTCCAAAACCTGTTTTCGGCCCCTAGTGCCAAGACATTACATTTTGCAATATCAAAACTTATACTCAAATGATAGGCCTAGTCAAACCCTACAAACTGGCGAAAACAGATTTGAAATCGGTTGATCCTACGAGGAGTTAGAGCCATTTAAGTCATCTTACTTTCTCACTTTCTCACTTTCTTACTTTCTCACTTTCTCACTTTCTCACGATCTTAGTGAACGCCATATCTCAAGAACGGCTGGTCTGATTTGACTCGGGTTTGTGGCTAAAGATCGGGGTTTGGCTCTAGTTGTGCAAGAAGTATTTTGTTTTGAGGTACAACCCTCCAAGAACCGTCCCTGAGTGCAAAAATGTCCTTTTTCATACAAATTTTCTTTTATATGGCTTCATGGGTATCGTTGAACTCGTCATTGCATCAGGAATCGATTGACATTGATGATTTTTGAGGAGTGTCCATCATGGCCGACCAGGAGTGCCACTAATGTCCATTTTTCAGAACTATGGCTTCATGTATGTCGTTGAACTCGTCATTGCATCAGAAATCGATTGACATTGACGATTTTTGAAGAATGTCCATCATGGACGGCCAGGAGTGCCACTAATGTCCATTTTTCAGAACTATAGCTTCATGGGTATCGTTGAACTCGTAATTGCATGAGGAATCGATTGACATTGATGATTTTTGAGGAATGTCCATCATGGTCGGCCAGGAGTGCCACTAATGTCCATTTTTCAGAACTATGGGGTACTAATCTAAGACAGCGGAGCTATTGGAAATGGCAACGCCGTTTGCAGACCCATCTTGTTTAAACTTCCAGTTTGGAGGAGAAAATGAGAGGATTTTTTCAGTAAAGCTTCAATATGAAGCATGAGCTCAGTTAAACACCGAATGCTTAAAGTTAAAGCGAGAAGGGGCGACATTTTAAAACAAAATTGAATGAAAAATTATTTCCCTTGTAATAAAAAAAATATTCTCATATTTACTCGCTCATTCTCGCTTCTTTTCTGAATAATCGATGTAAACTCGATATTTTTGAGTTGGAGGAGATGACGACGAAGATGTTGTTAACATTTGAAAACTAATAATTTGCGAGAAACACTTAAATTAACAAAAATTAAAAAATTTAAATGTAAACACGATGTCGAGGTGCATGGAACTTTCTTCTGGTTATACTGCTGACTAATGCAACTTAAATTACTCAAATGGTGCTTTCTCGCAATCTTAAGTAAATAAAAGTTACTCATCATTCTAAGAAATGGGCATTATTGGCACTTTACTCTGGTCTGATTACACGTGTATATAATATTTAAGAATGAAAAAAGGGGTAGGACATTTTGCCCTCACCCAAAATCCGAGGGTATGGGTAAAAAAATATAGTTCAAGGCAAATTGCCCACAGATTTGACTATGGCAACAATTTCACAACACTTTGTATGGCAACAATTTCGCAACATTTTGTATGGCAACAATTTCACAACATTTATATTGGAACAATTTAACAACACTTTTATGGCAACAATTTCGCAACATTTTTATGGCAACAATTTCACAACATTTTTATGCAACAATTTCACAACATTTTTATGGCAACAATTCCCAACACACAAAATTTTAAATTTATTTTTATGCACAATTTCCAACAAAAATATTAAAAATTATTTCTATCAACAATTCACAACATTTTTATGGCAACAATCCCCAACACACAAAATTTAAATTTATTTTTATGCAACAATTTCCAACAATTTATATCAACATTTCCAACAAAAGAACGCCCAAGAGGGAAAAAGGTATTTATACTCTATTCTTAAGAGAATCAAGAGTTCTGCATGGTTACTTTTAAACCTTACCTGGCTCGACTATGGAAAAGGAAACAAAAGCCCCACCTAACTCCAGAATCACCTCCTCTTCTATCTATCTATCAATAAAATTAACAAAAAAAAAAAAAATATCCAAATAATTTACAAACTGCCCCAATAAACTTATACTCAAATAATAGGCCTAGTCAAACCCTACAAACTGGCGAAAACAGATTTGAAATCGGTTGATCCTACGAGGAGTTAGAGCCATTTAAGTCATCTTACTTTCTCACTTTCTCACTTTCTTACTTTCTCACTTTCTCACGATCTTAGTGAACGCCATATCTCAAGAACGGCTGCTGATTTACTCGGGTTTGTGGCTAAAGATCGGGGTTTGGCTCTAGTTGTGCAAGAAGTATTTTGTTTTGAGGTACAACCCTCCAAGAACCGCCCTAGTGCAAAAATGTCCTTTTTCATACAAATTTTCTTTTATATGGCTTCATGGGATCGTTGAACTCGTCATTGCATCAGAACATTACATTGATGATTTTTGAGGAGTGTCCATCATGGCCGACCAGGAGTGCCACTAATGTCCATTTTTCAGAACTATGGCTTCATGTATGTCGTTGAACTCGTCATTGCATCAGAAATCGATTGACATTGACGATTTTTGAAGAATGTCCATCATGGACGGCCAGGAGTGCCACTAATGTCCATTTTTCAGAACTATAGCTTCATGGGTATCGTTGAACTCGTAATTGCATGAGGAATCGATTGACATTGATGATTTTTGAGGAATGTCCATCATGGTCGGCCAGGAGTTCCACTAATGTCCATTTTTCAGAACTATGGGGTACTAATCTAAAACAGCGGAGCTATTGGAAATGGCAACGCCGTTTGCAGACCCATCTTGTTTAAACTTCCAGTTTGGAGGAGAAAATGAGAGGATTTTTTCAGTAAAGCTTCAATATGAAGCATGAGCTCAGTTAAACACCGAATGCTTAAAGTTAAAGCGAGAAGGGGCGACATTTTAAAACAAAATTGAATGAAAAATTATTTCCCTTGTAATAAAAAAAATATTCTCATATTTACTCGCTCATTCTCGCTTCTTTTCTGAATAATCGATGTAAACTCGATATTTTTGAGTTGGAGGAGATGACGACGAAGATGTTGTTAACATTTGAAAACTAATAATTTGCGAGAAACACTTAAATTAACAAAAATTAAAAAATTTAAATGTAAACACGATGTCGAGGTGCATGGAACTTTCTTCTGGTTATACTGCTGACTAATGCAACTTAAATTACTCAAATGGTGCTTTCTCGCAATCTTAAGTAAATAAAAGTTACTCATCATTCTAAGAAATGGACATTATTGGCACTTTACTCTGGTCTGATTACACGTGTATATAATATTTAAGAATGAAAAAAGGGGGTAGGACATTTTGCCCTCACCCAAAATCCGAGGGTATGGGTAAAAAAATATAGTTCAGGGCAAATTGCCCACAGATTTGACTATGACAACAATTTCACAACACTTTGTATGGCAACAATTTTGCAACATTTTGTATGGCAACAATTTCACAACATTTTGTATGGCAACAATTTCACAACACTTTGTATGGCAACAATTTCGCAACATTTTGTATGGCAACAATTTCACAACATTTTGTATGGCAACAATTTCACAACATTTTGTATGGCAACAATTCCGCAACACGACAAAATTTTAAATTTATTTTGTATGGCAACAATTTCGCAACAAAAAATATTTAAAAATTATTTCGTATGGCAACAATTCCACAACATTTTGTATGGCAACAATCCCGCAACACGACAAAATTTTAAATTTATTTTGTATGGCAACAATTTCGCAACAATTTATATGACAACATTTTCGCAACAAAAAATATTTAAAAATTATTTCGTATGGCAACAATTCCACAACATTTTGTAAGGCAACAATTCTGCAACAATTTATATGGCAACAATTTCACAACTAAAAAATTTTAAATTTATTTTGTATGGCAACACTTTCACAACATTTTGTATGGCAACAGTTTCACAACATTTTGTATGACAACAATTTCACAACACGACAAAATTTTAAATTTATTTTGTATGGCAACAATTCCGCAACATATTATATGACAACATTTTCACAACAGCGTAAGAAGATGAAGATTGTCAACAATTGTTGCTTTGAGAAAGGTGCATTTTTAAAATCGTATGGCAACAATTCTGCAACAATTTATATGGCAACAATTTCACAACACTTTAATCCCGTGATTTATTTTAATCTCGAAATTTGTATGGCAACAAAATTGTATGGCAACAATGATTTGTATGGCAACGTTCTTGTGACAACAATCCTGTTGCTAAAAAAATTAAAGTCTTCCAGCACTAGAACTTAGGTTGACTGGATCTCACTTCCAGCACTGTATCATACGTTGACTGGATCTCACTTCCAGCACTAGAACTTAAATTGACTGGATCTCACTTCCAGCACTGTATCATACGTTGACTGGATCTCACTTCCAGCACTAAAACTTAAGTTGACTGGATCTCACTTCCAGCACTAGAACTTAGGTTGACTGGATCTCACTTCCAGCACTGTATCATACGTTGACTGGATCTCACTTCCAGCACTAAAACTTAGGTTGACTGGATGTCACTTCCAGCACTAGAACTTAGGTTGACTGGATCTTACTTCCAGCATTGATACTTAGGCTGACTGGATCTTACTTCCAGCACTGTATCGTACGTTGACTGAATCTTACTTCCAGCACTGAAACTTAGGCTGACTGGATCTTACTTCCAGCACTGAAATTTAAGTTCACTGGATCTTACTTCCAGCACTGAATCTTGACTTCAGGACTGTATCTTGGATCAACTCTATCTTACTTCCAGCATCAGTTCTTCCTTTCTTGCTTTGTTCCTGCACCAGATCTCACTTTACTGAATCTTGGTTCAGAAAAAATGAAGTAAAATTTACAAGAAAAACGCAATCGACTCGAACCGACTCCAATCGACTCGAACCGACTCGAGTCGATTGGCAAAAAACAGCAATCGACTCGAACCGACTCGAGCCGATTGGAAAAAATCGCAATCGACTCGATTGGCAAAAAACCGCAATCGACTCGAGTCGGTTCGAACCGATTGGAAAAAATCGCAATCGACTCGAGTCGGTTCGAGCCGATTGCAAAAAAACGCAATCGACTCGAGTCGGTTCGAGCCGATTGCTAAAAAACCGCAATCGACTCGAGTCGACTCACTCGGTTTAAATCCCTGGAAAATTGTTGATGGTTACTTTTTGTAAAAGGGATAAATGAGTGGGATTAGGTTAAAATTGTTGATGGTTTCTTTTTGTAAAAGGGATAAATTCCAAATTAAAGTGAAAAAATGTGCGTTTTTTGCAAAAATCGGTAGCCCACAATTTTTATACATTAAGTTTTGTTCTCTTTGTATACTTTACGTGTATTTTCTCTAACCTAATAACTCCAAACTCACACTTTTCGCTTAAAAAATGTTGATTTTTTTGTTGTGAACAAAAGAATAAATTTAAATAATAAATTCCAAGAAAAGTTCGATAGAGAATTCCGTGGAAAGTTAAAATTGACAATATTTTCCACAAATATTTTTTCATCAGTAAAAAAAGTCAATAGAAATTTTCCATAGAAATTCTATAGAATTTTCCATAGAATTTCTATACAACAAAATTTTCTATAGAATTTCTATGGAAAATATTCTATAGAAATTCTATGGAAAGTCTATAGAAATTCTACAGCTTTCTATAGAAATTCTATAGAAAATCCATAGAATTTCTATAGAATTTTCTATAGAATTTCTATAGAAATTCTGGCGGATAGACGAGCAGGTCCCTTAACACAAACCGTTCCAAGTTCATCAATCGCTTCTTTTACGGTCATATTATTAAGTGTCAAAATTTCATCAATAATTTCGAGATCTTCAATGCGTGGCACGATCCATTGACGTTCCACAAATCCCGCCAGCATTGGCAAAATTTCGAAAGCTTTTTCAGCGGTTGCACTTTTTGGGAGCTTTCTGTAATAATTTTTCAATTATTTTAAATTGATTAAGCGCGGTTTAATAAATTTTACGCTTTTTTAACGAACTCCCTTGATTTGTACTCCATAATATTTTGCGGGTGACAAATAGTTACCGAAGGAAATGGAATTTCATGAATTTGCATTGGAGTCGCGATTGTGACCCTTGTTGGTGAATCCAAAAATTTTTGATATAGAAGCGTGACCAATGTAGCAGCAAACGAAAAAAGTGTCAACATTATGCAACTCCAAAGAAATCTTTGGAAACCATGCGTGACAAATCTGCGTAAATAATACATCCCATTGACTTTTGTGATACCGGCGAATTCATAAAATGTGTCAATGAGAACTTTTGTGACTTTTACAATTACCGAATCTTTTTGAAATTTTTTTGGGTTGACAAGCAAAACGTTTGCAACAACTTTCGCCTTTCTCAACTTTTTATCTTTCTTCTTTTTGAGAGAAGATTCAAGTTTTGGCTCAACAACCAAAACTTTCTTTGCTTTAGCCATGATTGAAATGTTAACTCAGTTTAACGCTTGGAATTTCCGGTCGGTGCATTTTATAGGCGACTTGTATTGATTTACTCAAAGTCATTACTTTAAATCGCTCAATTACAATTTACTGAAAATCATCAATGGCGATAATGTAAAGAAATCAAGTTGAAGGATGAACTATCGATCTATGAAACATTTAGTTAAGAATGCAACGGAAATGCCTTTGATATTTTTATGAGAGTCAAAAATAAACATTTTCAGTCTTTATAAGCTTTAAAAAAAATAAAAAATTCTGAATTTAAATTAAATTTACAAAAAAAATTATTTTAAAAGTGTAAAATTTCTCCTCAATTTTGTGTTTAGAAAATTAATTTTTTGTCTTTCTTTTATTTTTCACATCAAACTGAGCAAATTTGTGGCATTTCCTGAAAACAACCTCAATACAAAATTGAACGTCTACAAGTGTTTAAAGCAAATTTTTTTATACATCAAAAAATAAATTAAATCGTGAATGATTTTTTTATATTTTAAATATAAATTTTGTTATTTAACTTTAATTTAATTAGTAATTCTATTAATTATTTTTGATTCAATTTTAAAAAGTGTGTACCTCAAACCCCGGACAACTCCTTCAACTTCAGTAAAATACAAATTAAAACATTAAAATCATGTCAAAACCGTCGTGAGTCGCAAGTTAAAGAAAGCAAGGCAATCGTAAGAGAAAAAAATGCCGAGAGTGAAAAAATCAATGACGTTGAGTGCATTTAATTATGGTAGTGGAAATAAATTAGAAAAAGGGAAATAAAATTGTTTTAAGAATAGAAAATTTAAAACTTTTAATAATTTTTAAAAAATTTGCTGAAGTGTTTTACAAATTATTATTTATTAGTATTTTTTTATTAACAAGCAGTTTGAAAACAATTAAATAGAATTTAATAAAGTCAACTGTCAAGTTAATTATTTTTTTTATGATGACAATAGTAATAAAATTTTCTAAAAGTGTCATGAGTTGCATTTTTTAAATTGTTTGCGATAAGAAAAACTCAACGAGCACCGTAAAATCTTCGCATGTATGAATGTTCTAGGGAATATTAAGTAACACTAATTATTACTTTGTCGTGTAAGGAAAACACTCTATTTCAGTTCAGCAATCAAATTTAAAGAAGTCAAACGTGTTTTCTCGCGAGCGACAATATTTGACTCTCAACGCCGACGATCTACATTTTTTGTTGGTTTTTTTCGGTTTCATCTCTTAAACTGAGAGGAAAAGAAGAATTTTTATTTTTATTTCTGGTTAAATCGAGAGAGCAAAAACGGAGAGTTTTCAGTACGATTTCGTGTTTTTCAGTGTGTGGCTGCTGCTGTCTATTTTGCCGTGTCTAAATTAAATTTCAATTCGAGACTAGAAATTTGTGAAATATTGTGTGCACTTTTGTGTCAACGCCGATAAAATAAAACATTAACGTGGAAGTATTTTTTTATCGATTTGCTGATAACTGTGAGGTGAGTTTTTACACTTTTGCTATGAAAGTTGAAAACATTGCGAACTTCCAAAGCGCCCTCAAATTAATTTTTCCACGAAATTTAATAATCATTCAAGGTTATTTTTTAACGCGTGTGCGATCACATAGAGAGTGAGAGAATTGAAATTAAGAGAATGAACAAAAGTCATTTGTGTTCGGAATACAAGAAACTTTATCGAAAAAAAGTAATATTTTATACGATCATAATGCGCAGATTGATGGTGTGAATGTGTTAAACGTTAGACACAGCGTCTATGATTTTAATTATTTTGTAACAAATAAATGTTGGTTTTAGATAGAAAAGTAAAACAATAAGCCTAGCAAATAATGTAATTAAGATATAAAGACACAAACAATCCTCATTAAAAATTTCCGGAATTTAAATTGAAAAATTGAATATTAAAAGTATTCAAAATGATCAATAAATTATTTAAATATATTGAAAAAGGCTATTTTGTATTAATTATGAATGAAAGCGAAACTTTTTTATTTCATAATAATTTTTTGGTGCATTATAATTTAATATGAAAAATAAAATAATTTAAATTAAAAAAATAATTTAAATAATTAAAAATCAAAAAATATTTTTCGTAATTCAATATTAATTTACAAACAAGTGCAAAAAACTCAAAAACTGCAAAACAAAGTCATTAACATTTGTTACTTAACATGGCGCACTATCGTTGTGAAATTATAAGCTCAAATATTTGCATAACACTACTAAAATGTGAGAAAAACGTGAGCAAATTTCGCTTTCATTAACGGATGCAAATCAAGTTCACGATCAGACACTACGTAGAAGCAAATTCCCAACAGATGTTATTCAAAAAGGAGGTCGCTGCACGCTTTTTCGAAAGAAAAATACAAGCGCAAAGTGCGAGAGAAAAGACGAAGAGAAAAAAGCTGAAGTGAGTCATGTTTCTGTGAGGTAAGCGACAAGCCTCCGCTTCACAGTGATTCAGCGAAAAAAAAAAATAACTCTCGTAGATTTCTGTGACGTCAGAATCTCGTTCCATGATCGCAAACTTAAATATTGTACAAAAAGTTGTTTTACGTTCATTCATTAGGTTTTTTTTCTCTCGCAAAACGACAAACGACGATAAATTTGTGAATGAAAAAGTTTAACGCGTTTATACTTAATTAATTATGTAACAATAATTCGTTTTTATGAATGTTTGATATTAATTAAATTGATCAGAATAAAAAATTATTTCTACATATCAAATTCTAATTAGATGTTTTGAATTGATTTTTTAAATTTTGAGTTCGTCAATTATTTTTCGAATTTTTTTTCAACTAACGATACACATGGTTCTTTAGTTTCATTAATTAATTTGTAGCATATTTTTGCACTCCACATAAATTGTTCAAATTAATTTATCATTTTGTTTACGACGATCAGCGAAGGTCAAAACTCAACCACTGATGTGTTTCATTCTCGTATTATCGATTTTTTGTTTGGGAATTCCGTGTGGGAAAAAAAGGAAAACAAAGTTCTTTTTAAATTATGAGGCGATTTATTAAAAATTTATTTTTAGAAAATAAACAAAAGTAAAATTTTATTTGTCTGACTCAGATGATCTTAAATAATTTCATGGTAAGAAATACAAAAAATATATTTTTTGGGAAATTAAAATGTTTCTTCTTTTTCTTCAAATATTTCAAAGTGAGAATATCTAAAACTTTAATCTGCTGTGTCATTGTGGCAAACATTGGTAAATTTTTAATCACCAAAACCAATATTGAAAGATGAATCAGTTCATTAAACATCGTTTGAATAAATTATAAATATTGTTTTGACGCAAATTAAAATAGGGAGATAATTTAATATTTTATTGCAAAAATTAAAGCGAATTTTCAACTGTAAAAATTTCGTTTTAATCTCTCTTCAAAAAATTTTCTTTTTGCTATTTATTTTTTAAAGTAATATTTTTTTTGTTTTAGATTATTTGTTTTTGGAAATGTGGAAAATATTCTTTGATCTTTATTAAGAATTTAAAGTATGTAAAAAAATTTTGCATGCTCAAATTTTAAATTTTATTCATTTAAGAATTAAAAACAACTTTATTCAGAGTTTGAATTGCGAAACTGACTTTCGTGGACACTCTTGATTAGGAAATTTATTTCTTAAAATGCAATTTATCCATACAATAATAAAACCTGAAAAATAAATTGCGTTCACCATGGTCATTTTTAAATTTCACTCAATTTTCTAAGATATTAGTTTAAAACAAGCATTTTCCCCAGTTGATCTCATCTTTGAAATTTCTAAGGATTAAATAAATAAATTTCATTGTTAGTCAAGATAATTTTTTCGCACAGGTGAATCTGTTATATGTACCGGATAATTTTTGAGTCATTTTCTCTTCTAAAAAATTTAAATTACTCAACAGTTGAGTTAACCTGCCGCATCAAGTCGAATAGTTTTTTACGTTTAGTTTTTAAAGAACTTGTGATATTTTATTTCTCAAGTGAAATAAAAATAGTTCATAGAATTCAATTGAACGATCGCGAATGTAACAAACTTATATTTTTAAAATTATTTTATTTCATTGAACTTAAGAACTTAAAGAAGAAGAAATTAAATTGCTTTAAAAATAATTACTAAGAAATAAAATTTAAATAATTAACAGAAGTTATGAAATAATAAATTTTCATACTTTCTCATAAATTCTTAGAAATTTTAATCCTATAAATTAAAAATATATTTCAGCCTTCCCAAAATTATGCGCATTTTTATTCATGGAACTAATTTCAAATAAATCGTATAAAAGCTTCGTTTTCTAGCGATTGATCATTGTCACATGTAATCACCATATTTGCAGTGCAGTGTTTTTCCTGCAGTTTATTTTTTTACGTAAAAAATACCACTCGACCCAGAAAAACATTCACTTGTGGTCGTTTAGGAAATGCCTGAAATTTTTCTTGTATGCGGTGGTCAAGATTTTGTCTTGCTTTCTCTAAGTGCTCGCCATATAAATATTATTGACGTCAATACATTAAAATAAGATAAATAGTGGCACTATGATGATGATGATGTTGTTGGAGCCATGGCGACAATGCTCACCTTCAAAAATATACCTTATAACCTTTAACCTGGATATGAGCTGATGACGACAATTGGAAATGATTTCAAACGGTGGAAGTTGCATTCCGAGATGCTATTTATAAAAGTTAAATGCGAAATAAATAGAGTTTACAGATGAGATAAAGTCTATTTTTATGTCCAATTAATGTCACAATGATTTTCTTAGAGCCATCCGAGTGAAATGCCCATTAGACGGCAATTCATGCTTAATAAATTTATAATAAAGTGAGTTAGACACTTTCGAGGACATTTTAATGAGGTAGTCAAACATTTCACGTGCGTAATGCCAATAAATTAAAAAATAACAAAATCGTGCATTTTAAGATTTTGTTAAAACTCCCAAATTGAAGTGTTGAACTTTAATTATGCTCAATTTTAAAATTAATTTTATAATTTAAAAGTTATGAATGATTCAAATCCAAATAGAGCAATTTTAAAAAAGTTATTCATGAAGTCATCAAATAAAAGAAATTTATCAATTTTAAATTAATTGATAGAATTGTTCAATTTTTATGTGATGTCAACTTCCTGCTAATAATATCAAAAAGAGTCATAATAAAAGAAATTAGTTAAGAAATTATTCCTATGAAAATAAAAAGATTAATTGGTTTTGATTGTGTGACATCACAACATGCGCCAGTCATCTGATGGTGAAAATATAATTAACTAAATTTTATTTTATTACTTTTTTGAGATTTTTATTTTGCAGTAATTTTTTCATTCCAGATTTTAAATTTAAAACTTAGGGTGAAACGTCTTTTAGTCGGAATACTCCTTTACCGGAAGTTTTTTTCATGATCAATATTTCTTAACGAACATGAAGACCAACTCACAAAACCAAGAATAACATTCCATTTTTTGGGGTCTGACAAGAATTAAAGATTGGCATGGCTTAAAAGCCCTTGAACTTCCAAAAAAAAACAAACTCAAATAATATTACTCTATTAAATTTCAGATTTTAATCTATTTTTTTATGAATGATTTTTTCTCATTTTTAAGGAAAAAATTCAGACAAAAGGAAGATTTTAATGTTTTTGCATACTGGAAGTTTTTTCTCCCTTAAATGGATTTTTTTGGTTTAGAAGGCGTTGAAAATGAAGTTTTTTTGCATCTGATTTTTTTCATTAGAGGGAAAAAAAAAAGAAAAGGGAGAAAATAGCAGCATTAGCGCAGAAAGAAAAAATAGCAAAATTATATTTAACTTACTGCCTAATGGTATTGCCAAAAGGGGTATTAAACCAAGAAAAAAGCTATTCAGTAAAGTACAAGGAATAAAGCTTTCAGAGCGGCAGCAGACTTTTGGGAGAAAAAAGAAGTACGAGCTGCTAGCAAAGATGAAAGAAAAACGGGAAAGGAACGCGAGTTCAACAACCAAACCAATAAAGAAAATTTTATGAAAAATGGACGTTATGGCTGTCCGTGGCATCCTATGGTCATGACCCAAAAAATTCTTATTGCCTGCTCATATAGACCCTCAGAGCTATGATCTGGTGAAAACCCGAAGTCTCTAGGTAGCTCAGGGGATGAGATCTCGAAGGGCATACTGACGGACAGACGAAAGACGACGGAAAGATGAGCAATAAGCGTTACCACAACTTTGTTGGGCACGCTAAAATTATCCTTATATTTTAAGTTTCACTTCAACTCATATTTTTTTGATCGTTCACCAATTATTTTTTTAACATAATTTTACCATCATTGACCATTTAAAAGCACCAACCAAGCTTTCATGCCTCAATTCAGTTGCTTATAACATTTTTAATGGTTCTAAAACAAATAATTAAATCATAAAATTTTAGATGCAAATTTCCCTTTAAAATATCTTAAAAAACCCGAATTTAGAAAAAAAACTTCCGACTAAAGGAATTTTTATTCCGAGTTTAGGCGGAATTTTCAATGAATTTACAATAAAATGATAAAACACGAAATGTCTCATTTTAAAGAAAAAGAAATTTTTCATTGGCTTGCCAATTTTTTTGTGCCTTAAAAGTCTCAACAATCTATGTTTTTGAAAATTTTCGAAAACCCACAAAAGACGTTTCACCCTATTCAAATTTTTTAAAAGCTTTTAAAATCAACTTTTTAAAAGTAAAATTAAACTTTTACAATTCCAAATGATAATTTTATCTTGACAAATTATGTTAAAAAAATTAAAATATATAATTTTTATGCGATCACAATCAGGTGTTGCAAAAAATGGCTTTTTAAAGAATAGCTAGTGCAATGGACATTCAAGACATTCATAATTTTCAAATAAAAATATTTTAGTTACATAAAAATTATAATTTATTAGCACATCCAAAAGTATGAAATTTAAATTAATAAATTTTTGCAATTTTATGAACTTTAAAAAAGTTTTCAGAAAAATCTAATAAGACGAGTTAAAATCACATTCGAAATTTCATTTTCAACATTAATAAAAGCTTTTTCGCCATTCATAAAATCGATCAGTTGCAATTTTACTTTTGATGAAACATTTGACACAAACACAATGGAACATTCTTAGATTTTGCACCCTAGACAACGATAAATTGATTTAGGCCAGTAATGTTAGTGTCATTAACGAAGATGATGAGTGAATTCCGAATAGAAAATTATATGTGTGGCAGTATCGAAGAATACTTAATATCGAAAATTGAGAGAGTAAAAATAAAAATTGATGAGAGCGAGAGACGCACTTGTATTGATAATTTCACCAGTCATCAAAACATTCAATTTTAAGCACTCAAGAGGTCAAACTTGCACTTTTATCACACACCAAAAAATTGCTGTTTTCGAGAGCAAAGTCTGCAAGTCAACATCAACAACAACAACCATCAACGCGGCGGTTGCACAGTTTACAAGCCTCTCTTTTTCTCTGCGCAAATGCTCGAAGCGCGAATGTGTTGTGTGTCGTGTTATATGGCTTCGGGAGAAGCTTATGATATTATTACTCCAGTCAGTAGAAAAAAAGCAACGTATCGGAGAGTGAGAAAAAAGAAAAATTTAAAGGAGATTTCTGAAAGCATCGTTTGTGTGTATATATAAAAGGCTTTTAAGTAGTCGCAATGTTAAAGCGCTCACAGTCTGAACTCGGCAACGACGATAGTGAAAAGCGACAGATAACATAAATATTTTGTCAGTCACATTCAAATCATCACACGATCAAGTGTCGTCGCATCGTGCGATACAAAAAAATTATTTATTGTGATTTTAATTTTAATTTATTGTTTTGTGATAAAACTTGTGAAAGAGAAAAAAAAATACTTAAACCAAAAAAATGGCGAATATACTTGAAATTTTAAATCGAGATTCTAGAACGACTTTTTCATTGGCACACAAAATTAAGGAAATTCGATCAGATTACAGTGAAATTTGTGAAGCGTGCGATAAAATAGAGCAAAAACGGAGGCGAAATTATTTCATTAAGTCACAAAAATGCATCAGATCAAAATTCTCAACAAGTAAGTCAAATGTAGTATTAAATTCTTTTATAATACTTTTTAATTGAAGTTCTATTTCAAATTTCGAAATTAATTTGTCGATCACTTGATAGAACTTAATTCTTACGAATTTTTTAAAACATAAAAAAATATAATACATTTTTTATCTTTCACGTCCGAAATTTTCAGAATTTTTTGTGCAAGTTTAATTTTTTAAAAAATTACTTCATAATTTTTGTGTTCACAAATTTTTACAATTTGATTTTGGGGTTTTCCAGCTGCACAATAAAATTTTTTAAATTTTTCGTTAAAAAATGCGCGGGCAAAATTTTGAGGCACGAAAACATCACACATGAATTTTTTCGAAGAATTGTCAATGAATCGATCGCGGTACTCGCGATGGAAAACACAAAATGCTGCATAGTGTATTTCGTGCCAGAATGATGAGTCATGCGGCATTCTCTTTTTTAACGGCGTCGCTCGCTAAAATCGTCAAAACATTTTACTTGATCTTGTCACACCAGGAGCTTCAAATTACTCCAATTTTACATTTAATTCCGAGAAATTTATGCTAAAATACAAAAACTCGGAGAGATTATGTCATTATGACCTGTCTTTGACATTCAATCTCAATAAAATATTGACTCTAAAACGTGAACCTCCTCCTAAGAAAACAATGACCCAAAAGTGAGTTCATTAATGTATTTTTACTTCAATTTGTTAATGAATTTTAAGTTTTAACTGACTTTTTGATGTGTCCCCAAAAAAAAGAACTTTAAGGGCGGTCCAAAGAACTCTCATTTACCTGCGCGTGGTTTTTCCTTTCATTAATCTTTTTGCTGATGTTTCTTATATGAACTTGAAAAAGTCCAACAAAATTCTCACAAGATCAAACATTATAATTGGCATTTCCATAATTGTGACATTTGTGTGATATTTATTGCGCTGTCACTAGGAGTGATATGATTTAAAAATAATTCATAATTATTGCTAATTAATATCGATATAATGTCTCATCGATGTCAACACATGACAATAAAAGTTCGCATATGGAGACAGTTGATGATCGACTCATTGAACCATGCGTGAAATAATTAATTCATCTCATAATTAGTGATTAGAAAAAATCACATGACGCCAATGGTGATTAAAAAACTATTTATGGATAATTACTATTTTGAGCCCGGCAGTTCGCAATGGAAAATTTTATTAAATTAATTTTCTTTTAATTTCAGAATTACTTAATTATCTCATAGTAGTTATAAGCATCTACATTCTTACATCGGCTGCTCTTATCGAGGCTAATCCAATCCGACTAAGGAGGAATTCCGATCAACTCTCATCACTAACCAAAAAATTTTCCTGTGGTAACAAATCGCCTGCTGGAAGCTCATCAAGAATGACTGAAACACAAATCAAAGAACGTCTCGGGGACATCTTTAGAAGTTGCAACATTGCAATTAGCGACTCAGACGAGCTCATCAAAACTTATGTGAGTGAAAACATTTAAAAATTAAACTAGGGCAGTGCATGACAATTTTGGCGACATTAAATTTAAATATTTTTGTTTCTAACTCAAATGTACGCTCGATTGTGGTAAAATTTGTCAGCACATCTGGAACAAATTTACGCGAATGGTTTTTTCTTATCAATTCCGTAGACACGAGACTTGTTGTCGCCAATGCGAGTAACTCAAGTGCACAAATTAGCGATCATTAAAATGTAAATGTCATGTTTGTCGAGCATAAGTCGAGTTCGTCCGTTAATTTACATCCTTGTTTTCGATATATTTGCAAAAACACAGCAAAATTTCAACAGAATTACACTTGCCACTGGATTTATTACATCACACACACATTTTTCGGTCCGCAAACAAACTTGCTCTCATTTTCATCTCCGCGTTAATGAAATCGAAAGAAGAAAAAAATATAAATTAAATTCAGGTCGTAGATTTGATAAATGTGCAGTTTAGTGCAGGTAGACTTTCAGTGACTCATGAATTGTTTCATAGATATTTAAAGTTAAATGTGTGATTTTTTTATTGTGAAAATAGTTCAAGGAAATTTTAAAATATATTTTTTATATTTTTTATTTTCGCGGAATTTTGAATTATTTTAATTTCTTAAAAATAATTTTATTGAAGTGATTAAAGAGAATTTTTTTATTTTTAGAAATTTTAAAAAATATTTTTTGATTAAACTCAAAAAGTTTCAAGTTAACATAATCCTTTTTTTTCCCAACCACGTTGATGTTCTCATCATTCGTAATCTCACAACTTACTAATCGAAATTATCGTCAAAAAATTCCTTCATCATCATGATGCGATACGATTAACATTCGCCAATATTCTTTACAGTTTTTTTTCTCTTTTAAGCGCGCGATCAATAGTCGCTCGTTCTTCTTTAATCACACATACGAAACGGAAACAAAAGTAAAAATTCTGCCATGCCACCGTGCACGATGGAAAGGGTGAAGAAGAAGAAGTAAGCAGGCAATAACAACATTGTGGCATGTCGTTCTCGACTTAATAGCCGGATATAAAATAAATAAATGACAAATTATTCGCTCTAAATTGTTGTCTCAGTATGCTCTCTTTTTATATCTAAACAAATTTAACGATGATCACAAATTTTGCCTTTCTGTGTGCAACTCTTGACGCAAGTACAAATATGAAATTGTTAATTAATTCGACAGCAAAGTCGAAAATTATGTAAATTTTTTCTCTCGCTTCTTTTCTTCCGTTGAACGTGCGTGTGTATATAAAAAAATGAGAATGGGCTTGTGCGCCGGTAATGCTCACAAATTATAACAAATTAATTTGTCACCATTTCTGTTCGTACGCAAGATCGCAGCGATAAAGATGTCCACTGATGTGTGCCATATGAATTTTATAATATTTTCTTCTTGCTGCTGCCATCTCGAACCGGACAGGATGTTCTGACTGCGGTAGAATGCGGAGTGTCATAAAGAATGCTCTCTTGTCTCTTGGCTCTTAATTATGACAAATTAACTTCTCATAATTGCACACTTATCATATGTCATTTTTACTAGCTCGACTAGTCGGAAAGAATTTCTTAATTTCCCTCTCTCTCTCATACACCACATAAGTGCGTTCCCGAGTGAAAGAAGGTGTCGAAGAACAACGAGAAGGCGATTTTTTATATTTATTTTATTGTCGTGTCGGATCGGTGTCAATTATTTCGCGCATTTCAAGAACTTCCGAAAGGAAATCATATAGACACGATTGGTCATTAATGCTGACACTTTTATTGTATTCACACTACCTAGTTTATTCTTAATGAATTATCAAATGGGGATCATTGTTAAGTTACGATGAATTTTATTAATTATAATTTTTTTTATTACAGGTTAAGGTAGAATTTAACGAAGATTTGGACATTCATCACGTCAGGTGGAGAGACACAGAAAATAAAGAGATTATGGCTTGGCTTTATCCCGAAAATGTAATGCTGAAAAAGAAGTACAACGGAAATATTACCGATAAACATTTGGGAGAATTGAATGTTGAAGAATGGAACAAGGAAAAGGTGAGAAAAATTTTGCACTTTAATTTTTAACATTTTTAAAAAATTTAAAAATTTTAATTATTGAAAATCTAACAAAAAATTTAAATTTTTAGATTTATGAGCATCTCGAGGACATTCACGATCGTCTTATGCGAATTCGTGATGGATTCGTTGTTATCGACGGATGGATGAATCGAACACCTGATGTTCATAACACCACGCGAGAAATCTTTAATAGAGCATCAGCTAACATTGAAGACACCATTTGTCAAATCGAGGAGTTCTTCAGTCAAATTTCATCAAACGCTGAGAAGGCAGCAAAGGACTCAATTGTGCCACCACTTAAAGTGACGGACACAAAAGTTAGTCTTGAACATTGGTTCGTTTATCGCGAATATGAACATGTTATGAAGTATGCACAACAGTTGCTATCCATCATACAAAATCGTAAATTTGACGAGTAAATCTCAAACGAAAAGAACTTTCAGTATTTCTTGCACCAGTGAAAAAATTATTCTCATCACATAGCGCGATTAATGATGCTATTGAGTCAATTTACTCCCGGGCTGCACTCGATCACTTAACTTTTACTGCCTTTATTTTTTAAAGCCAAATGTGGACATGAAAAGCTTAGAAATTGACACGAATTTTATTAAAAACCTATTTAAGTTCTAAAAGTGCAGGAAAACACACAAACTTAATAAATTTTTAATTTTTAACGGTACAAATTTTCATCAAATTTAAGATTAATTTTGTACAAAAAAACCTCGAATCGTGCAGCTCGAGATTCTATTAAAAAGCTTGCAAAACACTTTTTCCTGGCGGTGTTAAAATTCTTAAGTGTAAAAAACTATCGATGATATTAAAATGTATTAAAAGTGAGCCCATCGGAAATTACTATTGCCATTTAAACTAAAATTTAATTTATTGCGTGTTAAAAAAAGTTATGAAATTTTGCCTTTGCAAGGAAATTTTTGGAACCTAACTTAATTAGAATTTTAAGGAAATGTAAAAAAGAGCTAAAAGATTTATTTATTGTAAAACAAGACTCTTTGTAGATAAGAAGGATATTTGGAGTGTCTAGAAAAAAATAAAAATTAATGTCATGTGTTTCAGCAGTAAATGTTTCTTTGTGTTTGTAACTCTCTCAATTTTTTTTCACAGAACTTTTCAAACTCTCGTGAGAGTTTAAATTTCACTCTCTCGAAAGCTCGTCTCCTGTGCAAACATATCACACAAATACATAGACAGATGCGGCCACTCGATCAACATTATCTTCGTGTCGTTGTCGAGTGAAAATAAAGCAATCAGAAGTGACAACGAGGAAATTTGAGCACTTCGAACAGCGGGGAGTCCATCGCTGACTCTTGCAATCATCGAACGGCGGCATCGGTGAAGCCAAAATCTCAACGATCTAGAATGACATGCCACACCGCATCTTGACCATGGGAGATTCTTTATGCAGTCTCGATGGCGCTGCTTGAAAGATTAAAATTCATCTCTCGACCATAATCTCAGCCCTACAGCAGGTTCGAAAGAACGCACAAAAAATAGTTGCTAAAATCAACAAATTTCCGTTGTTGTAGAGCGACCGACATAATCAGGCATGTAATCCATAAAAATAACAATTTTAAGATGCTTTAATTTCTTCAAAAGATTCACAAGTGGAAATTAATCTTTTAAGCAAATAACATCTATGGAAAATAACAATGATGAGCATTGAATGCCAACTGGCAATGACATTACGAGTTTTTTGCTTTCAAAAAGTGTGTGGAACATTTCAAGGGATGGCAGAGAAATTTGGTAAGTTTTGAATTTTATATTTTTTAAACGGAAAATTTAAAAATAAAATTTTCCTGAATTTTTTTTAAAATAATAAAATTTTGTATAAAAAATTTTCAATGCATTCCTCTGGTGCTCAAAATTCAGCTTGCAAAATATTTTTTTTCCTCATCTACACGTGTAAATGAAAGGTGTTGAAACATAATAATTTTATCATTGTCATTTTTAGGGGAGAGTGAGAGAGAAATGTGAAATTATCGAAAAATGCTTTCACATCCAATTATCTTCTTGTTTCATCTCGGAAATAACGACGGAATTTCATGTAGAATGAAGATTTATTTGCTACTTAATTAAATCGTCACTTGTAAAAGTTATTGTAAGGGTGAGAAATTATGATCATGCCGGAAAATAGTTATTTGACGAGTCGAAAAGTCAAAAAAAGGAGAATTTGCATTTTACAGCCGTAGATTAATCTTTTAACAATCGCTTTGGATTATTTCATTGTCAAACAACAAGCAAGAAAAACATTGTAAACAGAGATTGTTCTCTCTTTATGGTCCTTAATCCTCGCTCGCAAAAAAAGGCGGGTTTTGACTCGCTCACTCAAAGTTGGCAGGTCGAAAAACAAAATTTTGAATGCAAAGCGAGAAAGTGCATGAAGGACACGGCACACATTGCTGATTATTGTCGGGATGGCAAAGAGAATTTTTTTTGAGGTGCAATAAAGTAATAAAGCAATTGGAAAAGTAAACAATTTAAAGGCAAACCACCAAATTCTTGGAATTTCTCGCATCCTCAACTCAACTTTCGCCTTGAATCTCAAAATATTTCCCATTTTAAAATGTTGCTACCTAAAATTTTAAATTGTGTGTGAAAAATTGATTTTTGACAGTTGAATTTTTTATAATTTCAACTATCAAAAAATATTTAAATTTTTATTTTATGAGTTCAATTGATTTAAATTTAATAAAAATTAGTGAAAGCTAAAATTAAATTTTGAAATGATTAAGATTAACAAAATTTTAAAATTTGCGATTTAATTATTATTTTATATTTTTTAGAGCACTTCAAAAATTTAATCAAAAAGATCGTTGAACTCAATATTTTTCTTCTTCTTATCATTTTGACACACTTTTTGTAATCAGTTGATAACTTTTTTTAAGATTTTAGGTTAAATTATTGCATTCGACCTATCTTAAGACCCATAACCCAGATAAATTTTATCACAATTTATTTCGACTATAAAAGCTGCTGTGAATTTTTAAGTTCATATCAAAACAGTTTAGAACTTCAAACAAAAAAGTCTTAAAAGAAATTTAAAAAATGAAAATTATAATTTTACTCATAGCTGTAACATTCGTTGCCGCAAATCCATCAAAAAAAATTTACAACTGTCGTGAGCCTGTCGATTATCGAAAATGTGAAATTCGCTGCAAAATACTTGGATTTGGAGGATCGACATGTGATGAACTTTCAGGTTGCAACTGCTATCATGTTCCAGATAAAACACAAAAAATTCCTGATGATGAAAACTTTAAATGTTTATCAAATCCTGACAGAGAATGGTGTGAAAGTTACTGCAAAAGAAAAGGATTTATCACTTTTGCATGTGATTTAGAAACAGTTTGTAGCTGTTATGGCGATGGCGTTCCATATCAAAATGGTGATGGAAGTTCTGAAGGTGAAAATGAAAATGACGAAGAAGTTCTCAGTGATGATCCTGAACAATTTGAAGACAAACCTCAAACTCAATGCAATCCTCAATTCGATGGTGACACAAGATGTTACAGTTATTGCAAAAATTTAGGCATGAGAAATGGAAAATGTCAAAGTGATGGTCGATGCAATTGCTTTAACATGGACATTGAGAAAATATTTGATGATAAACCAATCGAGAGACAAAAGTGTCTGCCCATGACTTGTCATACATATTGCAAAAACTCTGGATTAAGTTATGGAAAATGTGAAAGAGACGGACAGTGCCGATGCTACGATGATAATTTTTCACCTTATTAATATTTTATTTTTTTTTTATAAAAATTTGAAGAAAAATAAAACTTGTCAAATTTATTCGAGTCTGCCTCAATGTCTACTTTTCAGCTACCAAAATAACAGCAGCAGCCACCAGTTTGGACAACTGCACTGCACAACATCCTCATAGTCTTAATGTTTACCTAAAACGGAGCATATGCCTCTCTTTCTAACTGCCTACGCCATAAAATGGGACATAAAAAGATAAGCAGCTTCAAAGAGAGGACGAAAAAAAGTTTTTACCTTTATCCCTTTGTTATCCGCAGATCATAAAGTCGTGCATACAAATGTATATTCCCGTAAAAAGGTGATGCTCATAAAATTTCACATAAAACCACCGATAGTTCCTGGAAACGAACCCAAAAATCATTGACTTTTTCAACTTTTTTACGGCCCCCATCTAAAAAAAGTTTCCTTTAATTACTTTATTACCAGAGAAACATTTCTTTCTATGTTGCATGCGTATGCCTGCATTTTTTTTCGCCATGCTTAAAATTCCTCTTCGACAACATTGAAAAACAAATAAAAATATTTTTTCTTTTTCTTTAGTGTTTACAGATTGCACCCTTTTATGTTTGAGCTATTATCCTTTAACTGTTTGCTCAACAGCTTGTCACTCGAATGCTCGAAGATGAGAGGGTAAATATTTAACAACTTGATCATGATTACAATTTACTTTTGTAATTTAAAGTGTCAATTTAAATTTGAATTTTTTTTAAATTTTTGTTTTGAGATTTTACTTCAACTTTGAATTTGATATAAATAAATAATCATGAACTTCAAAGTCAAAGGACTTAAATCAAAAAAATCACCTCGTTATTGTTTCACTTAGATTAAAAATTCTCTCCGTGAACATTTAAAAGAGGTTTCAGTAAGGCACTAATCGGTCTCTTTAAATCGTTAAATATATGTTTACAAGCATGTTACGACAATATAATAATACGAGAATGAGAATTCTTATCTAAACATAAATACACTCTTCACTGAACTTCGCCACAAAACGAAAATGTTGTTCCTTAATTTTAACTCGAAGATCCTCGAGGCGCCCGTTTTTCATCACTCTACCGTATATGCATCTCCTCTCTTCTTTTTTAGATTATGTGCATGCTAATGAGTAAGTGTACGATGTGTGATGGATGGACGCAAAAGAGTGAAGGTGAGATTGCATTCCAAATCATATATCGCTCATCAGTCGAACCGTAAAATTTACCGATGAGCGAGAAAAGGAACTAAGATATCGAAAGGGGGTTGAACACTTGAATGTGAGTTCTTTAAATTTAAATTTACTAAAATTAAAAATTTTATTTTCAAATAAATTTAAGGACAATATTTAATTCAAGTGTCCCGCTAACCCATTAAAGTCTTATCACGACCGAGTGAGCCGAAGAGAGTTGCAAGATGAGTTATTTAATAATAATAAAAAAGAGTGCGGCGGCAATAACGCAAGTCGAGGCGAATGAGCCATAATAATACACGTTCGATGTTCGAAGGCGAAGGAAACGTGTTCTTTGATTCATTTCTTTATGTGGCCTCTCGCTGCTGCTGTGCATCCATACATATATGTAATTTTAAATTCATGGAATTTCGATGGAATTTACGCGAATCATGTTGCATTTTCTTGGAAATTTCTTTTTCCTTTTTTTACACACAATGCTCTCACTTATGACGTTGAATTATGGAGTCGCGGTGGTGAGGATTTATCACGTTCTTATCGTAGATCCGATTTTGATTTTTAAAGGAGTAAATTTGTGAAAAATTATGTAATTCGAGTCTTAAAATTTGATTGATTTATACTTCAAACACCTCAATTGACTTTTCCTCGACTAAAACACTCTAATTGAAAAATCAAACACAACGAGAAAGTACAAAAAATGAATGTGATGAGAACCTGATGACAAAAACTAATAATCAGCTTCCTGTTGACTTTCTTTTATAACGAGACGTGAAATATTTTTATGATCGTTTAAAATGTGAGCGACATTTTTTAACTTTTTCTATTTGTTGATTTTATGCGCATGCTTTTTGGTGGACGAATGTAATGAATGTAATAAAAGGGCACGAAGTTAAAAATCCTAAATAAAAAATGTTTAAATAAAATTTAGAAAAGTTCTTCATTGATTCTAGTTCGAAATATATTTTTGATTAAATTAATTTATATCCAATCAAAATTTTACTAAAATCCATTAAGTTAGTCTCATAACTTAGAAGAAAATTATCAGTGGTTAATCTGTAGGTAATAAAAACCCTTTTTCTTTCATTAAGACTTCTGGTCAATGCAATGGTAATAAAATTTTTACGACCTTTCTCTTAAAGACTTTTTTACCTCTATAAAGACATACACATATTGAAAACCATAAAAACTCAAGAAAAAACCATTTAATTTGCAGCCGAAGGATTACAATTTAAATGAATTCATCGCGTCGAGTTGTGCGCTCTCTTAATTTAATACATTTTCGTGCCATGCCACACACATTGTCACCAGAAAAATGCAAACTGAAAAGAAAAATATTTATTTCGCTCGACTCCATAAAAAAAGGCTCGAGAAAAAAAAGAAATAATTCACGACGATGATATGACGAAAAGTTCCATGACGAGCGTTTGGTGACCGAGAATCGCGATAATTTTTGTGTGTCTCGTTACGAATTTCAGTTGGAAGTTTTTGAATGATTTTGTTTCTCAAACCTCATCAGAATGAAAAAAGGGGTGCAACACTTGGGTGAATTTTTTATATTTTAAAAAATCTCTGATGAAAGAATTGATTAAGAAATTTTAATTTTTTTTAAAAAAAATTTAATTCAATGCTAGAAGTTTTTACCCCTTGCTTTTAAAAAACTCAAATACATTGCAATTTATCATCATTCCAAATGTTTTGTGAGGTTCTTATAAAGTCATTTTCTTATATGTTGTCATTAATTTCTCGCGTTTCTTTCCTGATTCCATCAAACAAAGACAACAGCAACAGTTCAATCCTGTGCGGCAGAGAAGAGAAAAAAGAGTAATTTTTGAGTCAATCAACTCAGGAATTTGAAAATGAATTTTGATGGGCTCAAAATTGAGATCACAATCGTCATCATGTGTATCTGCCGTGTG
Organism: Tanytarsus gracilentus; assembly: GCA_038502055.1. Taxonomy (NCBI): domain Eukaryota; kingdom Metazoa; phylum Arthropoda; class Insecta; order Diptera; family Chironomidae; genus Tanytarsus; species Tanytarsus gracilentus. The sequence continues at coordinate 1,960,264 of JAXRKN010000032.1, read as the reverse complement.
TTGTTTGTAATGATTACTCATCCAACTTGTTTCTCACTCTCTGTCAGTATCTCTTTTTGAAGATTATGAATGAGTTCCAATGTGTGTGGATATATTTGTCTAATTTTGTATTCCATCGTGCGCCAAATAATAAATTTTCCGTCACTAAAGTGATTCAGAATCATCTGCGAGCGAGAGAAGAGAAACAAACAGAAAAAATTACCATAAGATCACGTTCATGCTCATTATGTGGAGTCATCGACAAAATGTTAAAGTATCGAATTAATAAATTAAAATTTATGAGCCAGGAAGTTGAGAAATTTAATTTAAAAATTATTTTAGAAAATTTTAAAATTTAAACAGTTTAGCGCCAATTTTACAGGAAATGTACGAAAAAAATTTCTCTCGCTCAATTTAAATTTTAAGGACATGCGATGCCTATCTCTAAACATTTTATTATATGTTCCTTCTATTATTCCGAGAAAAGCTCCGAAAAAAAAATTTCTTACTTCCTTCACATAATGCAACAGCTATGCAGCCTCTTCCCAATTTAAGAAATTGAATGAACAAATATCTCACCGCGGAAAGTGAATGGAGTGAAACACAAGAAAGAGCACCACCGATGATTATCGAAATTAATTAATGACTTCGCTTCACCGTTCTTCTGCTTGCCTTTTCTCTCCTCGTTTCTGTTTTGTGCGCACTTTTGTATGTAAATTAAATTGCGAGATTTTTCCTCTCTCTCATCGATTTTTTTTCGCTTCTCCTTTTTGGTGTTTTTGAGATGTTTAACAACGTGTTATAGGTTGTTATTTTATTTATATTAGAATCAACCGTGAAATTGATTTGATTGGCTTAAAACTTCATTTAATTCGTGCACAATTTTATGAGAATTGAAAATCGTTTTTGGACATTTGATAACGTTTAATTTTTATTTAAATAATCAGGTTGCAAAAAATGTGTCTTTGCTAAATTTTTAAACTTATTTCAACATTTTATAAAAAAGATTTAATTATAAAGATGAGTTTAATTACCTATTTAACCTTGCACAGTTGCCAACAGACAATGTTGCTTGAAGTAAATAAAAAATTAATTAGAAAACCTTATGTACATTCGATTCCGCCCACTTAAGTCATGTGGGATATAAAGAAAATAATTAATTTTTCTAATCCTAATTATTTACTAATATTGAGCCAGTCTAGATGACAACTCACTTGGGTGGCAGCTGAAATTTATTTTTAACTCAAAATCTTTCATACATCATGGACACCACAAACCTTTATTAAAATCGCAAAAACCTCAAAAGAAGCTTCACTATTAATTTTTCACTCCACTTTATGACCATAACGATGGGTGATGATGGTTGAAAGAAAATAAAGCGATTGCCGAAACACCAAGCATTAACAATGATTCATGTTCGCATGTTGTTTTAATAACTTTTTTGCGCTTCTTACATCTATTTATCTGGTTATTGGTTTCTCTGGGGTATTCACGAGAGAATTTGGCTGACTATAAAAAATATTGATTGATGTACGATTAAAATTTTTAATATTTTTATAGCAATTTTAAAATTCAAAAGTTTTTTTTGCTTAAATTTAATCATAAGCAGTCACTTAGCCACCCGAATTGATTTCAATTGTTACCATCCGATATGTTGCCAGCACCGTCTTTCATTAGACCGTAAATATATCTCACCGAAAAGTGCAAGGAGGAAAAAAATAATAATCAAGCGACCTTTTATGCTCTGATGCGGCTTCAGTTTATTATTTATCTTGTTAGAACGCCTCGATATTCTTTTTTTTTTGGTTAAACTCTTTTCTTCAAGTGATAAAGACGCCGCGTAACAAGCTCAAGACAAACAATCTCTTATTTTTATGTTCTCTGCCTCGACTGTTTTTTTTGGTGAAATTGGAGGAGAGAGAGACCGAGATTTTTAAGATATGGAACATATTTTATGTTGTTATACTCGCTCGATGTCTGTTGCCGTAGTTGTCGCGAAAAATACCTGAACATGAGCAATATTGTTGGAGCTGTGCATTGTGTCTCTCTCGCGTTATCTCGTTAATAATCTGCCGGTTTTTATCCCCCCAATTTTCCACTCTCTCGCGGCTGTCCTAAGTGGACTCTTTATGTATACACTTTTTTTGGGTGCTTCTTTCTCACTCTCGTATGTGCAAATAAATAAATGATTTTTATGTCGACATGGTTGAATGAGGCGAAGAGAGAACATAACAAAATGCTAAATGTTACAAAAATGATAATGGACATAAAAATTCTTGTGGTTTCATTTTGCAGAATGGCCTACATGGTTGACAACGAAGACGCGAATAAATTAAAGATATATATATTTGAGAAAACTAGCGCAGATAATGCCTTAATTAAACACACCGAAAACAGCTTCTCGATCATCGTGTGAGTCATTTATCGATGATGAGGTTTTGATTGGTTTTCGAGAATTTCATTAATCACCTTAAAAAGAGTGTTTTGTGAGTCAATTTTAGCAGAGTATTTAGCCACTAATATTTGTCGTAAATTGAAAGCAAACAAGTTAATTAAAGTTCCATTGATTTTAACATTTAAATGAAAAAATAAATTTTAAATCCAAAATTCGGTTGCATGAACTTTGATCAATTTTTAATGCTCTTCAGATATATTTTTTTGGCACTGAAATATATCATTAAAAAGTCATGAGTTAATAGCTAATGAAGGATTGCGAGCGCAGTTAAAAAAGTTGATTGCATCATGATAACTTTTATTTTTGTGGAGCATCAATATTGCAACGCTTCGAGCCTAGACGATGGACACGGCACGATCATCATGCATGTAATTATTAATTATTTATTTTAAGAGCGACCCTTTTCAGTTCCGAAATGCCCCGACAGATTAAATGCGAAATTTTTATATTTAATGATGAACTCGGTGTGGATTGAATGAAAGCTTTTAATTTTGGCTGAGCTATTTTTCATCATCATCATCCCATGCGCCTTTTTTTTCGGTTACTCGAGACATTAAAAACTTTCTGTCTGGACATCGCTGAAGTTTTATCTCGCGATCATCTTTCTAATATCATAGTAAAAATCACAATCAATCGATAAATCTTTTTAATTTATTTTTTTTGTGCAAAAAATCTGATTTTAGATGTTTCCGCGATATTTTTTTGTAGCGAGAGAGATGCATGAGAAGATATTAAGGAGCATTATGAAACGATGGAACGAGAGAGGAAAAAATTTGCATAACAAACACTGTAATTATGTGCCGAAAAGTGATGGGTTCAGCAACAGTTCTTGATGAGAAGCGAAATTTGAGGAGCAGAGAGCAGCAATAATCATAATATTTCAAGAGCGGTTGAACGGTGGAATTTGCCAAAAAGGGGATCAATCGAATGATTGCTTCTTAAACTTGCTCCGCTCTCTCGGTGAATGATGAGATTGAAGATTGTCATAAATCACTCAAAAAAATAATTTTTTTATTTCTTATTATTTTATGGTGATTTTGGGTTAGATTCTTTATTAATAAAATATCATTTTTAACGGTAACTTTTTAAAATACTTAAAAGTTATTTCTTCGCTTATTAGAGACTCAAGTTTTGTACCCAAAGAATTTAAATTTTTTACACGTTTTTCGGACTCAATTTTAAACTTTAATTTTTTTTTTAAAAACTGCACAAAATCACCCTCATGAACAATAAGAAACACTCACTGATCATAAAAGGAAGCGCAACTAACATAAAGTTGATTGCCAATGATGATTTCAGCATGCAAAAACTTTAATTTTTCGGCAATAAATTGTCACATTAAATCGATTGGTTTGTGAGAAAAATGATTTTTGATTTCGACCGCTTAATAAGTGATTAGTTATTCGTCGTTCACCACATGACTTAATAATCGCTAAAATCGTCGGCACATTATGAGAGAGAAGAGACCGAAATGTTAATCTCGACGACCACCTAGACATGGCCATTTAAAGAGGTTTTATTCACCTTCTCGACAAGCAACCAAAAAAAGGGAAGAAAACTCTGCGTTGATTCATTTGTTGCGATATGAAATCTGTGTGCGAAACACTCTCATAAAAATGTCATAAATTATTAAACACAGAGAGCAGAGCAGAGTATTAAAAATTATGAAAATGAACACAGAAAAATAAGGAACATGAGAAAGAATGTGAAACATTTTTGCCTCTTCTTGATTCCACCTCACGTAATAATAATTTTGTGGTGGCTGTGCGGATTGTGGGAAAAAGTTTTTTAGCTTATTAAAGAAGATCCTCATTTTTATATGGCCATTTAATCATAATTTTTGCGATTGTTTGTCGCTTGCGTGTCCATTTTTTTGCGGGAGAGCTATTAAGAAAAGATTTCTTGATTACTGTTTCGAGTCTCTCTTCTAATTGATGAATTTCATCTGCAAGTTTTCATGATGATCGTCATTACCGAAAAGAAAAACCTTAATTTAAGTTGCTTTGTTAGTGTTTGTGATAAAACTTATCTTAATAAATTTGAAAATATTTCACTCTAATTAATGTCCAAGAAAAATTCTCCTCTCGTGCATAGAATGACAAACATTGTCACGTATGCTCATAAAACTAAAGAAAATCCCTTGTGGTGGACACATAAAAAATTTCGAATCACAGGAAAATAATTAAAAATATTTAAAAAATTGACTTTAAAAAATATCTCACATGTCGCACAAGGGGAGAACTCAACACCATGAATCACCACGCCATCAACAACATTTCGCATGAACACTTGTTGTCGTCAAAGCACCGAAGTAAAAGAAAATTAGTTAAATTCACACACATCATCTCAAGAGAGATTGCTGAGATTAAAACAGACAGATTTAATTAAAGCATGGAAGAATCTTCGTTGTTTCTCATTTTTTTGGCATGAGAGTGAGGAGAAAATTCTCAAGCACCGAAAAAAAAACGATATCATGCTGTTAAAAGCACTAAATAAAATCTTGATGAAGATAATTTGTGACACGGTGATGCCGACCAACTATCTCTCCCTCTTTTTTGGATCCTTTTTCGCCAATGAATGATGGAGTCTGCCGCCGACTCGAAAATCCACAAAACTCTCGCCGAGTCTTGTCAAAATAAAAGCAAAAAAAATCACTTTTTAGCCATTTGATTAGATCTTCATCATCATCATTGAGATTGCTCTTAGTAAGTGTATCGTTTATCAAATATTTGAATATCTCATGCCGAGTATGTGTCGGTATTGCTTTTTGTGAGATTTGAGAGTTTCTCACCAGATCGAGACTTTTTATTTCGCTTGAAGATTCACCGATGAAAGCCATAAAAATTTGATACTTTTTTTATTATTCAAATCGTGCAAACAAATTATGAAAATTAATTAAATCATAACACATTCGTAAATTTTAAATACAAATTATATTCTGTGGGATCTTTTGGAGTTGATGGTCTTGGGAAAAAATCTGCCAATAAATTTAAATTTTTTTACTAACCTTAAAAAATATATTTTTGGATCAAAAAACGACTTCACTCCATAATGTAACTCAACTCCTTCATCGATTTCTTCAGTCCGTCGGCATTTTGTGGTTTTCAATGTTCACAAGCTCGTATGTTGAAGCCCTATTACATATAATTCGGACATTGTACTGCAATCGGAATGCCATTGTGACTCGAAACGAGTTTCTCTCATGCATTTCTGCGGTTTTTGGCGATTTTTGATGCTTGACTTTTAAAGCAAAATGGCTGATGCACTTAAACGTGGGTGATCTTTAAACAATTTGACTCCAGGTGATGCAAAATAAATTTGAATTGCACTCTCGAACAATGACAGCACTTGAGATGTGACAGTAGAAAGGTGTTTTTAAAAGTTTTGCACATTTCATTCATGAAACGACTTAAAAAATCCTGTTGAGACGCTTTCTCATCTGTTCCAACAAGTTTTTTTAAGGGAAACAACAATTGATGTTAAGAAAATGCAGCAATAGATGGTCGATTGAGAGACGTTTTGGACCCAGCACAATGGAATAGGGCATAATTCTTTCATTAGATGAAGAATGGTCGTTATTGTTCGTGAAACAATGACCCAGACATTCCGTCGTCAGCAAAACAATTTTCCAATCAATTGTAATGAGCCGACACCTTTTGTGTGCGATGTGTTTTGCCAAAAAAAGATCCTTTTCTCAACGCATTATTGTCACATTGCTAAGATTATATGTTTCACTGCAAAAGGTGTAATGTTCATTGATTATTTCTTGAAGTTCCAGTGAAGTCGTAAATCTAACATTAGACACTCAATTGATGATGATGATGCGAAATACTGTCTATTATTATCCGCTTAAAGAAAATGAGCATTAAATGAATTTCCACGAAAAATAAAAATTATTTTAAAAATGATAAAAAAATTCAAATAATTTTTAACCGTTAATTTTTAAATTTTTCTCTCTTCTCTATAATTTTGTAAAAATCAGAAGCAAATTTGTAAAGTACCAAAAATGAGTAATGATGATTTTATAATTGATTAAAAATCCTTCAATAACTAATTCGAGGACCATGAAAAGCTTTTTCACAAAAGAGCCAGAAAATTTCCTCTCAAACACCAAAAAATAGTTTTTTGTCATAAATCGATTCAATTCGGTCATGGAAAAGCATAAAAGATGAGAAAAATAACCAATCTATCACAGTTTCTCTCTCTTGTTCCCCAAAAAAGAGCTCTTGAGGAATAGTTGAATGCAGCAAGGAATTTTTTTGTGGAACAATGGAATCTGGAGTCTGGCGCCAGTCCTTTGATTGTCTCTTTCACACCCAGACATCACCTTTTCTTTCTAACATGTGACCATGATACGGTTTTGGTTCATCTCACTCACTCACACTCACTTTCTCACTTTTTCATGAACAATATCGAAATATTATTTTATGAGATTTGATTTATTTTTATTTGATGTTTCGATTTTTGAGGAACACAATAGAAAAAAATCTCAATAGAGAAATAAAGGAAAAATGTTCAAGTGAGAGATCGAGGAGGGTGAGAAGGACACACTTTTTGATCCGATGCCGAAGAATTTCTGTAATTAATTTCTTTTGATTGAAAAATTAAGAAACTTTGGAATTCTTCGTGGAATTTTCCTGGAAGAGATCATTCACAAAAAAGTTGTGAGAGATTTTTATGCAGCATTTAAAAAAATTGTTGGATCTTGAAAATCAACGCAAAATTTATTTTCATTCTCACAAAAAAATCTTCTTTTGTTTGCAACCTCTCTGAGTGCGAAGAGTTTTCACAACACGAAATTTTTTTCGAAACAATAATCACACAATTTTTAGTGCTAGAAGTGCATAGGAGATTTTAGAACAAAAGTCGGCATTTCCGTTTCAATATGCGCAAATTTCCATCGAATTGCTTCATCACACAAGATGCGCCACACAAAAATAAAGGAAGGTATAAGCAGCAGCATTTTATGAATGAGATAAAGAGCCGTTTCCGAAATCGAGAACTGCCGGAGTTTTTCCTGGAAGCGAAACGATGCTTTTTCGGTGCATGAATGTGTGTACATTTGAAGACAGAGAGAACGAAGGAGAAGCGTTTCATTGAAGGAAAATGTGAGCCAATTAAGACGCTTGCATCATCCTATATAATTTCCCATCGCTCACCTTAATCCACTTGGCGCTCACACATTCACAAAACGTTGTATTAATTATGGCTCTTAAGATTCCAAAAACGTTTTTCTGATTTAATTTTATTTCTCGCTTTTTTAATTTTCTTCCTCTCTCTTGGAGGAATAAAATCCCTTTAATAACTTTAGACACGTGCAAGGGTTAGACACTTGGATTTGAAATAATTTAAATAAAAAATTGATTTAAAAATTATTGCAAAAAAATTAATTTTTTTATTTATTTCCAGCGCTCTCACCTCGAATTTGACCAACAACATAATCTTCTCTTTTTTTCTTATTCATAGGCTTTTGATTTAATAATAGATCATTCAACGAGAGAACGAAGAAATTTATCTAAAAATGGTGATCTTGACATGATTCTTGATGCGCATTCAAAATTCTAACAGCACTTTTCCATATATCGCTTCATGAATATTGCCCACAGACAGTTTTCATTCTTTTAGGCGCTCTCACTTGATAAATTGCTTTTTGGTGGCCGTGCTATGACTTGCTATTGTTGATGTTGTTGTTAAAGGAATCGACTGTGTATTTTTTTTCGGGGAGGATGCCGTTTATCATTCATCCATATAATTGTGTTTGATCGCCGTTTTTCCATCATTTTGTATTCTACTGTCTTTATATATGATTTATCTAATATAATAACATATGATTGATTTCATCTTGATTGTCGTGGATGAGGAAACATGAGGTTTTGAGGAGTCAATCGAAGGAAATTTATTATTTTTAGAGTTATCTCGGTGAGTAATGAGGCGCTTCTTGATTATATGATTAAATTGAATTTTAATGCTTTTTATAGAGAATTTTAAAACTCAGGTTATAAAAAATGTGTCTTTGCTAACAGTTTAAACCATGACACAAATTTTATTTTTTAAATTTAATTTACACGTTTTTAAATCAGTAAATTCACATTAATAATGTAATAATAATTTAATTCAAAATTAATTTCACCCTCAAAATTCTCTTTTGTTCCTCTCATCCACACACTCGAGACGTGACAATTGAAAAAGCTGCATCTTGACAATCAATATTGATGATGTTAAAGAAGAAGAAAAATGAACATTAAAAATTAATTTGCCGACAGAAAGAAGAAAAAGGAGATTTTTATCCTTAACTTACCTCCCCTATTCCGAGGGTTGTTAATTCTCAAATCTCTCTTTGTCAATGTTTTTGTTGCTCCTTTTTTATTTGAAAAGGTACGAACATGTACACATTTTTGCATTGGCATTGTTCAATGAATAGAAACTTAAATAATAAACTTAATACTCATATTCAGAGAGATGTCCCGCAGAGATGACCAGTGAAGAAGTAAATTTTTCCTTCTCCTTTCTTTTGTTCTTCGATAACTGCTTGGGCATGGTTAGTTGTGTCTCTTCTTTAACATTATGGATGTGCAAAAAAAAATATCGAAGGAGACTTTTTGGTGTTAAATTATGGCACTCAAGTAGTTTCTTAATTCATCGACTAACCTTCAAAAATTTATGTTGAACCTTGAAAACATTTTTTCTGACTTCTGAAATGTTCTCTAAACATTTTCTAGATCATCTCTACTTCCTCTTTCGAGACACAATAAAGATGTAATTTAGTGAAATCTAAATCCACTTCATTGTCCTTAAATTCGATATTTACAAACAATTTTCCCACTTTCTCTTGTGGGTCCATTTCGTAACCACTTAAATTCCATGCACAATAAAAGAGGACAATAGAAAATGCAGTTAACCTTATCCTCGAGATCGAGCTGGAAGAGGATGGGAAAGGAATTTTTTTTAAGTTAAAGAATTTTGTGAGAATTTTTTTGTTCGCACGACTTAATTTTTTTTACAATTTTTCAAAACTTTTAAAAAAATCAAGTCTATCTATTTTCTGAATTGATGCCATCGTGTGGGCTGCTTCAACTAATTTGCTAATTATTCCACTGATTTCACGCAATTTTCATGATTCCAATATTCTTTTTAAATTCGCACGAATAAACATCATAATGAGTCCTAAATGAGGCAATATGATACGATATTTGATGCGATTAAATTGCTACTTTATCCATCTTTCCTTTCTCTTTCAATATTTCACCTCCACAACTAAATTACGCATCGTTGCATTTTGGGAATGAAGGAAAAGAGAAAATTATTGTTTTGCTCATGTTGCTGTTGGTTATTAAAGGGATGTGATGGATAAGAATGAAAAAATTATGGATAATCGCTTTGGTGATTTATCCGGCAAGAAAAAATGTGAAGTGAGAGAGGAAAAATTCATTCATGTCGAGCAAGGAGCTTTTGAGGATTAGTAAGATTTTGAATGAAAATCAAGGAACGGACACTGAATTAATTCAAAATCAAAAGATTAATTTTTAAAAATATTTTCTTAAATTAAAAAAACGTTAAAATTAATTTTTTTTAAATTTCCATCCCTTGACTCATCACATTTCATTCCTCACCGTCAAATTTATCACCATTTGATTTCACTCTCGTTATTTCCTCTTCTTGCGCTCCTCATCATTTCATGTTCAACAACCGAAATTGTGAAATCGAAGATTTAATTTGCGGCAAGAGGAAACCTGAAATTCTTACTCTAAATGCTGAACGAGCGAGCGAGAGAGAATGAGGCAAATAATGATCATTAAAGATTCAATAATGTGGTCGAAGCGATCGGTAATATTTGACCTGGGCCCGGGTAATTTGATACATTAATTAGATTGTTGTTTCGTTTCGTTGCTTCCTTCCAACATGTTAACAAGATAATAGTTGCCGAAAATGAGCTTCCACACACAACAGATCGAACTGTGAGATTTGTTGCAGTCGATATGAATATCGAGAGACAAACACACACCGGTTATGTACATGTCCGTCTATTATCTCGGTCCGAATGTTTTTGTGGTCTTTCGAGTCGAAAAAAATTTAATATAATCCGATAATGATCAGACTAGACGTGACAGGAGAATTCGTTCTCATGAAATGAATTTTATTGGTGAAATTTGAATATTCATTCCGTGACTCCTTACTTTAATGGCGCATGTGCAAAGAATCTGATTTTATTTTTAAAAATGGAGACCAAACCTCAAAAATTTATTTTAATATTTTCATTTTCAGCATAAAAGCTCTCAACATAATTTCTGAGAATGTATTTGTGCTAAATGCTTCTTAATGTTCATCCCCTCTCTTTTTTCTCTCGATCTCCTTATTCTTCCTGAATTTCTCTCTCAACTCTTGTGTGTGTGTAATAAGTTAAACATGAATGGGAGAAGTTGGAGGCGTTGATGTTTAAAATCTTCTTCTTATTGATTGAAACATATTTTTTGCAATTGTGTTTGTTAATCATGTAATAATGATTGCACTTAAGCATTTAAATAGAAAATCAAATGTGCAAATTAATTTTTAAAAAAAAAACGTATTCATAATTGAAAATTAGAAATTTGAGGATTCGTACTTCAATAATAAATTTAGATTTTAAATACAAAATTTTTTTTTCAAATATCCTAGTTTTTTTATATAGGTATTTCAAAAAGTATTTTAATCGCCCACATGGCACTTGCAGGTTAATTAAATTTTTTTCGTTTCAAATTTCTTCTTCATTCAATTTTAAGCCAAATAAATTTTTATTCTTTTCAAATTTTTATTTCATTCACCAAAAAATATTTGACGAGAGCTTTCATAACTTCAAAAAAAATCATCTGTGCGTCTGCAGTGACAAAAGAAAAATTCAATAAAACACATTTTAGGCGCCCTGAATCCTAGTTCAAGCACAATAGAAAAAAAATTTACTTTTCTTTTTGGGTTTTCATAAAAATCTGCATCTGCTGCATGCAGAGAAAGACCCCGGATTGTCAACAAATTAACAAAAAGTCAACCTACACTGAAGAATTCCTCAACAACAATTTATTGATCTGTTTTCATTCAATTCGGCACGTCTTCATCTATTTACACAAAACAAGATAGAGAAAAAAAATGTTAAGGATTTTTTTCGGGGGTGCAGAAATGAAGCTGTTAGATTGATGATGACTCTATTATGTGGATGTTTGGAATTTTCACAGGAAAAACTCAAACGGGTACCTTTTCGGCAACTTTCAAAATATTGAAGCACATTTTCCCTTCTTTTTTGGACCTCCGACATTAAGAGTAAAAAATCACTTTTTTCGGAATGTCAATTTTGTTTCTTTTTTTGGAGAGGATCGCATGTGTATGCAACTGTGCAAGACCTCCACGATTTATTCTTCAATTATCCAGCATTCTCTCAATTTCTCGTTCAATTAAATTCAAGAATCTAACAATGTCCTCGACCAAAAAAGTGGTGAGAATGATTTTATTTTTTTTGAGTACAGTGAAAACTTTTTTGGAAGTTTTTAAAAATTTTAAAAATTATTAAATAAAAATTAAAATTAAACGGTTTTAATTTTTTAAAATTTCAAACTTAAGAGAACTCACTGTCCGACCCGAAAAGCAAGTAAATTCTCAAAATGCATTGAAGAATGCACTTTTTTCTTCAATTTAGATTTCATTCGAGAGACAAACAACGGGCATGGATGGCATTTATTTTATGACATTGAAAATAACTTTTTCTTCTTTCTCATCTTCATCTGCACCAAGCGAGTGGAACGAGGTGAGAATACATAATGGGTAAGAGGCATTGTGGACATCCTTTATTCAAATTATTATTATTATTATTGTGATGCAACTTCGCTGAAGAATTGTTGATAAAAAAAATACATTTCACTTTGCCTTTTTACCTTTTACAATGCCAACTGGCTTCGTGTATTGAGAGAAGCATCAGATAAATGTTGTTTGGTGCAATAAATCACAGCATGAACACCCTGATGTTTCGGCAAATATTTTTGTGAAGAGAGAAGGAAAAAACACCTTTTTTTATGAAATTCCATTTTTCACAATGTCCATAATATCCCAAAAAATCTGTTTGTGTGCGTTGCAGGAAAATATCTGAGATCTTAAGCACATTTAGCTGCAACAATACGATTTATTATGGCTGACAATTTCTTGAAGTGAGAGAGAAAATATTTACGGATCAGCTGAGATGACCATGAAGTGAAAATATTTACACACAGCAGCATTTTTATATGCGCACAAGTAGCAATGCGTGAAGGTCTTTCCAAATTATACTTTTTTCAACCTTTTCTTACCTTTTTCACTCTCTCACTCTCGAATTATGACACATACAAGAATCAATTTATCAATCAAAATATATCAAATAATTTTTATTTCTCAAAGCCACAAATTTATGATGACGAGGCAGAATTTTTTTTTTCTGAATCTAATCCTCAACTTTTGTGTGAGAAAAATATCTCTTTGATCTCTGCAAAATGCATTTTCAAGTATCGTCGGGAGGAACATCAAAAATGTCATAATTTGATCGAGACTTTTGAAAATTATTTAGCGAAATTTTTTTTTTAAAATGAAGAAGCAAAAAATTGTTTTTTTGTTAGTAAAAGCAAGTGGCAACACGTTTTAACAAGATCTTTTTTTTGTATTAAGTTAAAAAAATAGGTTAGTCGATTTAAAATCTTAGGAACCATATTTTGAGATTCAAGTGTTTAGGAATTACAAATAAATGATAATAAACTTTTTTAAAAATCATTCAGCAATTTGTCTTTCTTCAATTTCTCCCACCACGCACGGAAAAGAATTGCTGCAAATTGCGAAATACCATAGTCCGTATTACCCAAATAAATTAACATGTCTTTGCTATAAGCAGACTCTGACTGACTCAACATCTCAATTATATCGTTAGTCAGGCATAAGAAAGACTCAGCCGACATAATTACAATGAAGACACACACGCACAAACTGTAAGTTACATTCTAGCACCTCCAAAAAAGAGAAAACTTAAATTGTTTGAATTCATTGAAAGAAAGAGAAATATTTGCTTCTCTCAAAAAAAAAACCTCCAAACAACAAACAAACAATCACCGTGTGCTTTAGATTTTTTTCTCAACTCAATCGAGGCATAAGCATGAATAACAAAAGTAATAATTTTGTTGAAGACAAAGAGGAGGAAGAGAGTACATAATTTATATCTCAACTAACTTTTGTTCTTGACTAAACATATGAAGCAATAGCATATATTGAATAGAACACCATTCATCTATAATGGAGATGACGATGATTTTTTGATTGTTTCAAACGTTTACGTTCAAGAGTTTCCCATATCGTCTAACAAGAGAGAAACAGTGTGAAATCACTTTTTAAACCCGAGAAAGAGCCTTAAGCAGAAGTCATAGACTCACACACAAAATTCTTTACACCCTGCCAGCATAAACCTCGAGAGTGTGTGAGGTCGAAGCGCTCTATCATCAGTGTACGCAGCATACTGAGAGAAAATTGCTCTTTTCACCTGAGAGTGAGTGAGAGAGAGAGAGACTGATCATTTCGATGATGTATGATTATGGATTATGCCCTCCTTGCCTTCCTTGCTTTGTGTGTTTTTCTCTCTTTATTTCTTTTTTCTACGCGCGCACGCCAGTGCGATCCAAATGATGATTAGACGATGGTTTATTTCTTAAGATATATTTGTTGTAAAATAAATTGGGCTGGCTTCTTGAACAGATCTTTACAAATTAATTACAAAATGCTCACCTCACACTATGCTTTCAGTTGTTTTTCTCTCATGCCTTCTTTTATGGTCTGTATAAAGGCGATTTTCTATGGAATGTAAATTTGTGAAAATATTTTATAAATATTTTCGTGTGTGGCGAATTTTAATTTCATCCTTTATCCTTACGGTGGAGACAATTTGCATTAGCTTAATGGAGTGAAATAAAAATGGGGTGGCAAACTCTGGCAGATGAAATAAAAACTTTTTATTATAAGATTTCTTCAAATTATTAAAAAATTAAAAATTTTTAAAATCACCCCATGTCACACCCCTCATCAACACCTCAAATTCAAGGCCGTAAAAAATTTTCCTTTCCATTTCTCAAATTGAGTCCTCAAAAATAAATTTTTACCTCATGAGGCGAGCAATAAAAGGAAGAAAGAGAGAAGAAATTGGATTGTGTAGGAGGACATTCGGTTATGTGCACAACAAAAGAAGGATTAAGTTGCTAACGAAATGAGCCGTGACAATGTGCGTCCTTTTAACAACCAGATTAAAGCTGTTTTGTTTAACTTATCTTTTGTCCATCAATTTCTCGACATATTTTGGCTCTACCTGTATTGCGATGCTTCCTCAACCAAAAAAAAAGCTGCAGAATGATGTTGATATCAATATTTTTCATGTCTTAACATGATTATCGAGTACAATGATGCGTGCAAGACCTCAAAAACGGTAAATGGCGAGAAACCCGCATGTGAAGTTGTGCATTTACTGGTAGCAACCTTGAACGTCACAGTCAGTTTTCCTTCGAAGGAGAAACACATTAAGGGTGTTAAAAATGCACTTTTATGTGCATTTCTCAGGGGGCTCTGCATTTTTAGCTGCTCTCACACCTAGCAATGATGAAGTTGTTATAAGACTATGCCCGAATACACATCGCATATTATGATGAAGTACACACAAAAAATATACATCACAGCGAGGCGTCTTGTGCCTTCCTCTTTAGATTTTCTATTCTCATATGTGTGAGAAGTGACTTGCCGAGGCCTCACAAAAAAAAGAATAATTTGTTTGTTTTTTGATTAACCGACACGAAAACCTCCTTTCTTGTTAGAGGCAGTCAAAAGATTGTTTGGAACAAAACATATAAAAGTTTGATGGATCCTTGAGAGTCCTTAAAATTTATATTTAAATATTATTTAAAAATTCTTCCATATATCTCAATTAAGCTAACAATAAAGGCATTTAAGAGTGTCCACTTAACAAGATTCAAAAAGAAAGAGAGAGAAAAAAATTAATCCTTTAATAATATTACAAGCGTATCATAATGATTGAATGACAAATAAATAAAAATCATATTTAAGCGATCAAGAGGGAGAGAGAGACGGAGGAGTGTAAAAAGCGGTCAAACATGTTGAAAATGAGACTCTCGAGATCGAATATAATAAGAGCAGTAACAGCCAACAATAATATAATAATGTGTAACATGATGTTTATTTCTTTATACACATCGGAGGCTTTTGTTGCCACTCGCCCTGTGAGTATCTTTCTCTCTCTCTTTTCATATCGCCTCATTCGCCACAGCCATTATTTCAAATTTAATTTGGAAATATTTTTATGACTTGATCGATTGCTATTGATTTGATCACACATCATTTTTGGTTCTTTGAGGCACACACACCAAAAATATTCTATCATATGGATGCAACTGAAAAGAGAGAGAAAATTTTTACCTGCCAGCGATAGCTGTTAAGTGGCATAAATAATTCAGGAATCTGTTTTGCCTACCATCCATCCATAAAAAGTCATTTAACAATCGGGAAGCAGTTGAAATTGTATACACATTAAAGGATCAGCAGCAACAATGGCAGTTTTCAAGGATAAAACACTGCTCACATTTACCGGCAGAGGATGAAACAGAAGAGATTTAAGAAAAAGGCTTAAAATTCTTCCATGCCAACACCTTCGCAGCTGACAGCCGACTCAACAATTGTTGTCAAATGTCCTTCTAATCCTTGAAAAATGAACAAAAATACGAGGGATTAAAAATGCTACTTTTAACTTCTTGCGACATCTCAGGAGGAAAGATTTAGGCGATAAAAGTGTTGCTAATTTGGTGTTAAGTATTTAATATTTTGGATGTTTACAAGTTGAAGTATTTTTTTAAAAAAATTAACGGTAATTTTTTGAATTAAGATTTTTAAATTAAGTTACGTCACTCTAAAAATTTATTTATTTTTAAGAACAAATCTAATCATGACATAATTTACGAACGTCCCCTCAGATCCATAAAATTATCATATTTTCTATTTAATTTTTGAATTCAGCTTCTGTCTCTTACTAAAAAGTAACAATTTTACGATGCATTAGCTATGCACTCATGACAACATCATAAAAAAGGTTAATAAAATTATATCATTTGACAATCCACGGTTAGGGACATAAAGGGATTCACTGGAAATGATTTGCATCATGAGCGAAGGAAACGACCAAGATTAGACACTGACGGAGGTCAAAAACTTTAAATTAAATTCATCAAAAATTCTCGCGAGTCGCTCTTAAGCGCGAGGAGCCGAAAAATATTTAGTTTTTATGACCTGTAAAGTATTGCATATTATCATCATAAAGACCCCGACTCGATATACGATCGTCGTGCGCGCGTTCTCGTCAATAATCATTTCCAATTTCCAAGCAACAAAGTTTCACGATAATCTCGTGAAAATCTCACGTTTTATGTGTCCACAAATGTGACACATTACGAGCGCTTTCTGCAATCAATTGATTTGTGAATATTTTTTATAACTTTTTTTCTCTTTCGCGACTCGCAGACTCATAAAAAAGAAGTTTCGACTCATTTTTGGCGTGTGGACCACACACACGCATTCAACGGCGATAATTAGATATTGTAATGAAGTGAGTCGCCTTGATGAACATTTTGGCGATCGACGTAAGGGGAAAATTTATATTTTAAAGATGAGCAAATTAAACAAAAAAAGTTTAGATAATTTTAAATAGAATTGTTTTAAAAAAATTATTTACCTCAAACATGAGGCAACAATTTAAAATTTTCCCACTTTAATCGTTTCGTCATCAGAAAATAATTTCGCGCCATAAAAGTTCATCTCAGCTTACAATATAAAATAAAATAATTTTAGTGCTGAATCATGGGATGAGCTTGCCATCAAAATCAGATCAAAAATCACATTTTAAAATGTGCATGTGGCAATTAAAACAAAATCTTGCAATAATCGCGTTATTATAAAAATTTGCATAATTTCACGAGACAGTTTATTGCGATGTGCGCATTAAATCGAGAGAGAGACCTCGATCGGTGGACTTAATATCGAGTAAATCAAATGCACAATTGAAATTTAAGATGCAAATAGCGGCAGCAAAATGCACCGAACGGTTCCCATGAAATATGAATTTGTTGTGAAGAGGAGATGCTTAGGCATTTGCATGAGCGATTATCGAGCGTCGAAAATCTTCACTTTTTCGTTATATGCTCGCACGCATTATTAGCTCGCAAACAATAGCCTGAAAAATCACCGCGAGAGAACGTAAAAAAAAATATGCAAAAAAAGGAGATGCGATTGAAAAACAATTTATTGGATTATAATTCCTCCCGTAAGTGTACAATATTGGCTACAGGCCTACAGACGACCGATTGGAATGCGTAAGAAGACGGTAAAATACACAAAATGTGCGCGCTCTCTCTCGCTACAGTTCTTATCGCGAAAAGATTTAAGTATGTTAAAAGTTTTTATAGTGTTTTGTTATGCTCGCAAAACAGTCTCGCGACAGAGGTAATAAAATAAATATTTAAAAGAGCATGAAGAATGTGCAAGAAAAGCTGGCTGGAGGATAAAGTAAAATTAAATATTTAGATTTTATATTTTGTTAATAAATTTGTCGGTTTAATTTTTGCAGATGGACGTTAAATTTCAAAATTTTGAATCATTTTTTATTGCCATGAATATGTTTTTATAAAAAACTAGAAAGTCAAGCCTCTACTAATTGGAAATTTACGTTAAAAATTTAGAAATATTTTTAAACTCCATAAAACCTAAAAAATTTGAATTTGAAAAATACGTTAAACACGTTTTCTTACAAGCGTTACGCACAAAATTAAAACTCATACTTTGTTTGAATAAATCTAAAAATTAAATATTCAAATTTAAACTTAAAAAGCTTTACCGATAATTAATCGATTCCGAATTATTACGAAATACAAATTTTTCCCACATTAACACCCGACGATGAGAGTTTTGACCTCGAAACAAGTCTAACAGCTCCATACAAGTGTTGTGTTTCTAGTTGCATGTGTAAACAATATCGATCTAAAATTTCATCTAAAGCAAGTCTAATAAATCATCTCATTTTGTCTTATGAGCACTTCATAAGTAGAAATTAATTTGCAAATTACAGTGATTGAAATGCAAATTTGCCTTCTTGAATTTTATTATTGTTTACTAAAAACATCACGTTTTGAACGCTACGATCCAGTATCATCACCTTATTTCTTTCCTCTTCCACTCGCTAATGAGTGACATTTGAAGCTTTTCGAGCATGCAAGAATTCTCGCCGAGCACATCTGTCACGAGATGTTTACTATATTTCGCTTTACGAAAACGCTGCGATTGCCTCGGCGACAAATAGAGAAAATTTTAACAGGTCATAAAACTTCGATCGAGTCTTTCGAGCTCTAAAAGGCCGGTTTGTGTAAAAATAAAAATGTATTGAATTACAGCCACCAAGCGGGAGTCAACGAAATGGCTTCTGATATATGTTAATAGATTTTTATGAGTGCATATTGATGGAATAATGGTTTCTTATGCTTTGCGGCATTTTTGTAGGTTTTAACTGATTGAAATGACTTGATTTAAATCAAGAATTTATCCCAAAAAGACCGTTACAAATTATTTAAAAATTTATTTTTTTAAAAAATAATGCAATCTAAAAGTCTGCAAGAACCACTCGAAAAAAAAGTATGAAAAATATTTTTATTGCTGTAAATTTGCGCATTTTTGCAAGCACATAATATGCAAGGCATTCCAGTCAACAATGCCAGTGTTTATCATAAATCTATGCAAACCTTATTTTCTTCTCACACTCTCCGGAGTGTGTTGCGCTGTGTACATTAAAACCTGGACATAAAAAAGGCCAAGAAGAAAAAGAAAATTCTCAGACAGCCACCAACAATCGCCAGTCTTTACTGTGCGAGGTAAGCACACGAATGTGTTCAATTTTATGCTTGTTGTTAACTCGCTCACTGTCACAGTGTCAAAGGGGTCAAAAAGAAATGTTTTTATGGTCGTTTATGAATGCATATAAAAATATTATGTGCATTGCCTCGTGTTGGAAACTTGTGGCCGTTTTGCATACGAATGATGATGACAGATTATCATTAATTTCACGTAAATATGTTTGCACATGGAAGAGAATCTGAAAATTTTTATTGGACTATAATCGTCGCCTCTTTTCTACTAATAGACGTCATTACCTCTTTTCCGAATGTCTCTTTTGTCGTCATCGTAAAATCACACACCCGTCATAACTCTACAATTTTTATTATCTCTATTCGGTTGTGTCAATAGAGAGTTAATTGTTTGCACTCATTCACATACAATATAAATCAAATAATGTTGTTATTTATATCCACATGATCTAGCTCTTGAACTTCATTTTCACGCTCACTATCTCGCTTATGGGCGCACACACGCGTGTGAATGTCGCCGTGAAGAAATAAATACCAAAATAACTTGCGATGTGGTAATGAGAAGGAAATGAAACTATTTAATTTTTCTCTCACTTGACACTAGATTTTAAATTAATTTGTGTCAATGGTTGCATATATTAGCAAATTTAACGGGATTTTACTTTCACTGTCGTTGTATTTTTCTGAATGAATTTCACAAAATTATAGTAAAGTTGACTCATATAAACTGCACTTCATTCATAACCACGACAGTAGAGTCGTAAAAGTTGAAAATATCCAAAGTTAAGTGATTCACACCTCGACTATATAAATTTTATAGATAGAGCTGTGTACTTTTTACCGACAAAATTGACTCATTTCGCTGGGAATCCCATTTTTACAGTTAGAATACTTGAAAGTGAAATGCAATATATTTTAGGGTAAACTTTGTTGAAATGCCCTGGTCGGAATTTTTTTCTTCATATTTTTGAAGTTCTGTAAAAAAATCAACTTCAATCAAATTATTTTTTTAAATAAACGGTTAAAATTTTCAAATTATTAAGAATTTTTAAATATTTTAAGAAACTAAATTTTACTTCCCTGTCTAAAGTCAAACATAACTTCATCCTTCTCCACTTAAAGTCTAAAACCCAAGTGTTTTATCATCTCTAACAATGAGTTGCAAAAAGATGCTTTCATCGTACACATTTTGCGATGTTTGAAATTCCCTTAAAATTTTTATTTCACCTCAAGTGTCGACAATTAAATCCGGCTGTAATATCGACTTCATCCGTAGACGGGTGCCGACAACAGACGTGTGAAGTCAAACTTGTATATTCTATTTTATGATCTAATACTGCTGACGAAAACTTCTTTTCCATTTAAAACGGGACTTGGATTATTCCCAATCGGATCTTCGATGCCACGATGAACATTCGAATTAAATAATTAATTTTATGTAATTTAATTATGATCTGATAATGATGAATGGAAAAATTGCAATGACTCAAGCAGGAAACACAAATGTGCTTAAGCTGTAGGTTAAAAATGAAAAGAAAAATTCACTGAGAAAATTTTTTTTTTATTTTTATTCGAGTTTTTTTAAGAAATGTCTAAATTTTGTTTAAATATTAAGAGTTAAATATTTTAATTAATTTTATTTCTTTCAGTGCCATCATATCACCACGCTCTTATTTATTTGCAGCACATAATGAAGCCACTAAGTACACTGCACTTACGTGCTCCTCGCTGATGATAATGAAGGTGCAATTTTATGACTTTTCGTACGCCGGCTTATTAATTTCTTGCTGACTTCCGAGTGTACCTCTCAATAGTAATAACACAGGTGGCAATTATTGTTTATTGATTGAATGAGATGCGACGACTGGTGAGTGAGCATTGATGGTAGTCTTTAACATCTCGCTAATTATTTGATATGTTTACATATTTTTTTCGGTTATGACGTTACGCGTCGTGAAGTTTTGATTAAAATATGTCATTAAGTTGTAATTAGCAATGAAACGTCATCATCGAGCTTTCTGTTTTTGCCAACGAAAAACTACTTAAGACTAGTTCTTCTTTGATGATCAATCAAAAATAATTGAGATATTTTCGGTTCACACTCGGAAAAAGTCTGAAATTTATTGAGGGTTTATATCAGTCGTCAATCGATAAGAATTATTTTCGAGTATTAGGAATAGTTTAAAAATAACTGTTAGGTAATGAAGCGATAATTCTTTCGATAACCGAAATTTTTTGGTTTATCCGATAAACTTTATCGAAATACAGAAGGTGATTCCCCATTAATCGTCAGTTTAATTTTTATTGATGGATAATTTAATAAGAACATTTGACTGATAATTTAAGATTATCTTTTGCCATTGGTTGACCGCAATAGTTGCAAAGTGCAATCTTACAATTATCTCTCACTTTCTGAGAATTAAATTAAGTTGAATTGTTTTTTTCACATCTTCATCCTCTGTTTAGAATATTTACTCTTTTCAAATGTCATTGAACGCACTAATAATCACTTTCAGCGTCGTGCAGAATCAATTCATTATAGATATTACATTTCTAAGCCGGAGATATTCTTTCAATACCGTAAAACGGTGCAGGGCAGAAAGCGAAAAAAAAATTAAATTGCACTTTCCCAGAGCAATAAAAGCGTGTGCAAAAGATACTCTCTCGTGTCTTAACGAACGCGTCAACGCCAAGCATGCATTGCGTGCAGAAATAATTGAAATAATTGAGGATATTTTTTATGAGCCAACATTGTACCGTTCTTGTTTTTTACGTCATCGATTGAGCATCAAAAATTTAAAAAAAAATGAAATTAATTTCTAATCTCAATCTCGAGTTAGTAACATCTTTCGATGATCTCAACTCACTTTTACTATCAATGGATGAGTAGCTTCCAAAATATTTATTCTCGTTCGTAAATGAGCAAATATTTGAGAACACGTAAATTTTACTTTAAAATCGGCAAAGTAAATATGCTCATGATTATTCTCCTGGTCACAAGTTTAGCAAATAAGAAGATTAAATTGCTTGTGTCAAAATTTTCCAAAATCAAATCAAAATCAGCCTCGATACATGAAAAAAAGTGTGAACAGGCATGAGGAAATACCTCAAAGTTATTTATTTTTTAATTTACACTTTAATTATCAATGCCTCAAAATTTGCGGTAAAAATTTCAATTCGTGTGCTAGGATTTTTATTAAAAACAAATTTACCAAGTCGTCTTCAGAAAATCCCACTAAGCACTTTTTTTAGATATTCTGCAGAATTTTTTATTTTTAAATTTTCTATTTCATCACTTTTTAAACTCATCTGCATCGTAAGATTAATTTTTGAGTCATCAAAATTTTCAACACTTGTTTCGGTCAAAAATGACAAACTCAGTTTGTAATTCTACAGTTTTTTTGCATGCGTTGAAGTCACTTTAAAATAAGATGAGGATGAAAATGAAAAATTTGGTCCCGCATAAAATTGAAGTTGCTACGAGAAAATGTTCTTAGGAAATCAATGAAGATGATCTAAATAAATGCAAAGCCTTGAAAATTCTAAATATGTGATAATTATTTTTATACACAACTGTAACCAGATTAAATTAATAGTACTTTAAACCAGTTCAAGCTATTAACAAAAATTTATATAATAGATTGCATGTAAATTTAAAAATAGAAAAAGTTTTTTAAATAATTTTTTCGCCTGGCTTTAAACCCACGATAAAATGTGTTTCGATCACACACAAAGTCAACGAATGAGTTAATTTGTTTGCAGAATTTTCTTCTTCTCTTTCACCTCATTACACATCTTTCGAAATTCGATGCGAATGAAAACTTGTTTTTTTATTGCCAATCGCCTTTTTAAATTTAAATTAAATATTTCATGGATTTTAAAGTGTTGGAGATAAGCAAACATGATTTTTATTGTCTTACTTCATTCATCATGTGGAGCATGGGAAAAAGTTCTTGAATTTCTCATGCAAGGAGTGAACATTTTAATATAAACTGAATTTAGGTCAAATTATATTTTTATTGGTTAATAAATTGATAAACTTCCGTTGAAATTTCTTTATCAAAATCGATATTGTATGAAATAATATTGATTATAAATTTTATAAGCGCCCATCCATGCGTTAAATAAATTACTCTTCAACTCTTTTCAAAGCAAATATTTTTTACGAATTCCAACAGGATGAATCACATCGACATGTATAGGAAACCATCTTAGAGGTCAATAGGAAGCATAAAGAGCTGCGAAAAGGAATTTTGAACGTGAAGTAAATCGGAAATGCTAAGCGGCGACTTCTTTTCCATCATACACACGTTCAAGACAGTACACAGGCTGTTTTAAAAAATTATGACGCGAGCGGTTTGAGATCCGTAAAGTAAAAATTGATTCATTCATAAAAATTTGCTTCACTAAATGCCGCTGATGTCTTGGCGTGGGTATTCGAGTTGTGATTTGTTTCGTACGAAAGGGTTCCGAGTGACGTCAAGTGACTTATTATGTTGTTAGGATTGTTTCTAGGAAAAATTGGGTGTAATCTGTATCAATCAATGAATGAAATACTTTCTACAATTTCTTTATGACATTCATTAATTTTATCCCTGTTGACACAGAATCAGAAAAGTTTCAAATCTCCAAAATCACATAAAAAATACTCTTTTACAATAAGGTCCGTCTTCGATGACAGCATTCAGCAACAAAGAAGTAAGAACGATAATTTTAGACGTGCGGCAATATTTACTGTATCCGCTAACCATCGCGATTGCTCCCATAATCGTGATAAAGAAAGTTCTCACTTATGTCAGCTTTGAGAAAAACCCAAAAAATTTTACGAATATTCTATTGATCTCAGCTGCTTCATTGTTACGTCAGTGGTCGTTATTCTACGAACAATATTTAACGGAACAAAGTGGTAAGTAATTAACCACAAACGAGATCATCCTGGTACTAAATAAATATTTTTCATGTGATGATCACCTGATAGTGACAACAATGTAGCTTAGCGTCACGCGATTACCCTTGATTGACTCGATTAATTAATATCATTTAAATAAAGTATAATTTATTGCTGCACGTACTTGATTAACACATGCCATGTGTTTGGATACGTGATTGACTTAGTTTCGTCTTATCAATGCGCCAAACTCATTCATAAAAAAATATCAAATTCGAGGAATTCCTTCGACGTCACAGAGAGTGAAAAAAGGAGTTTGTTTGGGGCATTCGATAAGAAAAATAAACTTGAGCAATGATATTGAAAATAAAAAGAGAGAATTGCAGCAAAAAAAAATCATGTCTTATCGAACGCGGAGGCAAATGCAAATAAAAGTGACAGTTTTTCGATTTGTTTTGATTCATTTTTGTATGTCAATTAGAGTGCGTCATGTGACCGTGTGACGTCAAGAGAGCACACCGCGAATCAATGCCCATTAAAGGAATGCCAATCGTATACACATAATTACATCATTGAAAACATTTGTGGATTTTTTTAGGCAAAGAAACTCTTTTTTAACACGTCATCGACGCCTTCGGTTCATATTTTCTTTATCTCCCATGCATTTTTAGACGTAGCGCCATGAATCGAATTAACTAGGCGACATTCGTATAAAATTTGTGTGTCAATTTTTAATGACGCATAACGCAGGGTGTCGTCTTGAAAACGTTTAAGAAGAAAAGGCATGGCATTTCACGAGAATTCGTCATGACTACCGTTATCGATTGCACACTCACTGATGCA
This sequence comes from Tanytarsus gracilentus, assembly GCA_038502055.1. Lineage (NCBI taxonomy): Eukaryota > Metazoa > Arthropoda > Insecta > Diptera > Chironomidae > Tanytarsus > Tanytarsus gracilentus. Next base: position 1,935,165 of record JAXRKN010000032.1, on the reverse strand, counting down.
TATATCGACTAATCACTTTTGATATAAATTTAACTATAAATGAAACTGGGCGATGAGAAAATAAGAAACAAACAAAATTTTTTTTGCGGATTTAGAATTTATCATTTTCGACATGATGAAATAATATTTTCACCATTACTTAACTCTTGACGATTTAAAGTTTTAATTAATTTTATCACCGCGTGATCATTCTGGTATTAAAAGATAAAATCATAAATAATTCTTCGATGAGTGTCAAATCAATCTTAGGTGATTAAAATTCTTAAGATTCTGCCAAAAAAGTTATCAAATTAATTAAAAATTTTAACATCACGCGGTGGAGAATATCAAAATCTTGAGATTTTTAATTAAACTTTATTTCCTCTTTTGAGTGATAAAAATTAAAAAGGATCGTAAATATTTTTTTTGAAATATCGAAATCAGCCGCAAATTCATCAGAAAGAAATGAAATTAATTAAATTGATAATTTTTGACACATTATTTAACATTCATTAGGTGCTCTAAAAAATCATAAATTTTTAAGCTAATCTGTAAAGACATTCCCCGTAATTTTCTAGTGATACCGATAATTGAAAGTAAAATCCCAAGAAAAAAAGATAAAGAAAAAGTTGTTTTTCGAAAAATCACCACTGTTAATCATTATCGTCACATAATTGCTGATAAATAAACCCACGTGGTCAATAAAAAAAGAAGTGTAATAATCATTTCAAATGCACATTGTCAGGTGGGCATTCAGAAGGTATTAACAGTATGAGAGAAGATGATATCGACTAATACAAATGAAAGTCACAGGTAATGTTTCACCATGGACCAATCACATTCTGCAAAAGGTAAAATTTCATTCATAACATTTTTGTGCGTGTTGCACATCCACCGACGCGCGTCGCTCGAATGTACAAGGAGTAAGAGAGAGAAAAAATCCAATATACTGCGAATGTATGCGAATGCTCACCTTTCCATTCGGGTAGTTTTTTTTTGCGGAACAAAGCACGCGAGCTATACAGCTGTACGTTCACACATATCGACACATAACCGGCAAATCCCAATTGTTCGAATGTATTTTCGGTGCGAGCTTTAACATATATAAGAAATCATAAACCTTTTTAACTTCAATTTGATTATGAATACCAAAGAATAAATATCTAATAAGTGAAGACTTCTCGCTAGAATAAAAAATAATTTCGCGTCTACAAATTCAAATGTAACATATGCGATTATCAATATTTAAATTGACGTAAAAGTGGAAAATCCAAAAGAAATCGAGAGGAATATAAAAAGAGTCCCTCAAGTGATTCAAAGTGAAGTGAAAAGACCATCAGTAAATTTTCCCAAACGTATATCAAATAGAAAAAATGGAAAAAGCAGACATGAAGCAGCACAAAAACACATTAAACGGTAAGTAGTTCTCACAGATTTCCCACCCGCGTAATTGGAAGCGTCCGAGAATATGAAAATTTTCCCAGAAACTCGAGCGAGAGATTTTGCGAAGATCTCTTTAAAGCACTTGAAAGATGAGCATAAATTTTGTAAAACGATCTCGATTTACGGGAATATCGTGGCACTGCCAGACAGCGAGAAAAATCTTCTGAATCATCAATGTTTTGTGGTGTGACGTGAACTGAAAATTTTCATAATTTTTATCGTGAAATTTATATATTTTAAGAAGAATTTTAGTGCCTCAAAAAAATTGCATATTCGAATGAAAATTCAAGTCTCAAAAATTAAATTTAGTTTCATTGAATTTTAAATATAAATTTAAATTTAAAAATTTATAAATAAGTTAAAACCTTTAAAAATTAAATAACACGAAAGAAATTTAACGTATTTTTTCAAAAATAAAATCAAATTTATTTTCTTCGCAAAAACCTAGATCGAAGAAAGAAAAATCCTTCATTATAATTTTTTCCATGGTAATTTTTTTTCACCTACGATTTTATCAATTAATTTTCAAGATGACTCAACTCAGAGTCAAATAATCGCTTCAATCTACAATGAATATTTTACCATGGCAATAATTATTAAAGCATTCCACTTCCCGATGGAGACAAGATTTTTTCATAGTGTAAACAGATTCCAGCGAATCAGCAACAATAATTTCTCATCTTACACTTTTAAGCACTGTCTCACAGACTCCAAGTGGCTCCATAAATAGCCGGCTTCATATCAACCTCAGTTGTTTATGTTTTCGCCGTTTTAATAGGTTGAAGATAATTGGCGACTACCACACGTGATTTTCTCGTGAGCGCGTGAGATTTCTGTTACATTCAGCGTGACTCATCTCGCTTTTGCATGTCATTACGCATAATCCGGTCCGTCGATTTATTTTTTGCCTTGAAAAAAAGTCTTGATTGAAATCGGAAGTATCGGAAGTAGATACGAAACTTTTCTATTTTTATCTCTATTTCACCAGCCTTTCATTTGTGAATCACCGATCATAGCCGATTTTAAGTTCGTTTTTACGAGTTTTTATCGCAAACGAATTGTTTGTAATTAGCGCTCATGGAGAGAAAAGAAGTGTCTGCGTCATAAAAAATGTCAATAAAATTATTTTCTGGTGATTTTTTACTAATTTTTATTATCGAATGAATTTCACAAGACTTACGCAAGAGAAAGCAAAAGACTTCCTTTCGGAATGTCTGGCAACATTTTTGAAATTCTTCTGATTCGCTGGCGCTTGGAAAAAAAAATAATTCTGAATCATTTTTTTCTTCCTCCCACACATTACATCGCATCTCTGAATAATCAACAGGTGGATTTTACACAAAAAGACTTAACAAAAAAACGGGAATTTTTATTTACCGAAAGTAGCTCAAATTTTCGAGTGCACATGAAAAAAAAATTTAAAAATTACGCAACAAGGAAACGATAATGAACTTGTTGAGATTTTAAATTAACTCTCTCGTTGAATATCGAGAGTGTGAGTGGAAGAATTTTTCATCTTAATTTTTTAAATAATAAAATCTCGCACATTAAAAAAGAAATGACCCAAAAAATTTTAAAACTTAGAGTTTTTTAAATTTCAAACTAAATTTAATTTTTTATTTTTAATTATTAAATATAAATTTCTAAAAATATAATTTTTTAATCACTGAATAAATTTTCAAATGATTTTCAAAAATTCCCTTGAAATTCCGAAAAACTTCAAAAGTGACAAACTTTAACCACAAATCTTATGAGATGATGAAAAAAGAGCTAATGACTCTTAAGTTCATTCATGAACAAAAAAACGTCAAGTATAGTAAAAAGTGATATCATGAATGAAAAATTTCTCCTTCCCCTCTAAATATTTTTTAATAAGCGTGACTGAATATAGCAAATAATTTTTCATCGTCATACAGCCCGCGCAGACACTTACATAAAGTGAATCATCCATAAATAGAATAGTTTTTTTTCGGCAGTGTGTACCAAACAATTCAGTTGAGACAATTGAAAAGAATTGTGTTGTGTGACTCAGTTGCGAGGGAATCCCGCATTCCAAGAAAATCTTTTTATTCACTATTTTCCATACTCGCGTGTATGCATCGATGACGTCATGATTGTCTCTATTGATGAAGTGCATGAAATAAGCGGAAAAACTAAATTTTAAGTAAACATTTTGAGAAGTGTTTGAGCAGAGTCGTGGGAAATTTGGGGAAAAACCGCCGAAAACAAATAAGAAAATTTTATCTTCTCGAAAAACATAAAAATTCTCTCACGAGAGAGCGAAAAGAGAAAAAACAATAAAATGCACAACTAACATTTTCTCTATATTGTATAAGAAGCCGGCTTTGGATGTAAGTGTGTGTGTGTATAAAGCTCAACCCGAAGACTTTCATCCTCACATATACAAAACTGGACAATATTTTTTTCTCCTCTTTTTTTCTTCCCTCGCATACACAACTTCAAGTGAGGCACAACTGCAAAGCATCATAAAGCGACGAAAAGTCAAACTGATCGGACGTATCTCTTAAAATCTCAAAAAATAAATTTATTTAGTTAAAAGAAAATAATTTTTAAAATAAACTTTTATTGATCGCGAAGAGAAAAAATAATTTGAGAAGAAAATAAAATATCATAAAGTTGTGAAATAAAAAATTGAAAATTGTGCAAAAAAAATATTTTTTTTGTGACAAAAAAAGGATATAGAAAAAAAAGTTAAATGTGCATTAAAGTTCAACAGTATAACAATCGGCAACACATAAAAAATTTCTGGATTAATTTGATCATTGCTAGGAGACATTCAAATTACAAATCATGCGGATCAACAGAAGTGCGTGGTGTGTGTATTTATTTAATGTTGAAATTAATTTATAATTACGCGTTGAAAAGAATCAAAAGAATTTTCAAAGTTAATCTTATCAACATAGCGCGAATGCACTGAGGTGGCAAATATTGTGAAATTTAAATTTCTTTTTTTTTTCATTCTCTCACTCTCGCGCGGTCATCGAAGTCCAAAAATTATTCTTCTGGAAAAGAATTTCTTTTCAACCGATCAATGCCTTTTTTAAAAAAGTTCTCGATATGACCTGTCATCCGACGGCTTAAAATTTAGTTCATGAAATTTTAAAAAATATAGTGTAAAATTTTTTAACCACAGAAAAAAATTTCTATTAGTCATCGTTTTGAGTCACATTTAAACGTCACCAGTCGAGTGAATTAATTTACACATTATTTTTGGCTAAAGAAGAAAATGTGCGAAACGGTGTAAAGCCACTCCTCGTGTTAAGTAGAGGGTTGTTCTCCCACCTGATTGAACTTTGCGTTTTTACGGATAATTAAAATTAATTTTCAAGTGCGATAAAGAAATTCTCCAAAAATTTCAACCAGACTGTGAAAGTATTTTTATGACTTTTAAATAATTTTCACATTTTTTTAAAAAAAATATTTTTAAAGTTTTATTAATTTTATAAAAAATATTAGAAAATATTTTCAACAACAATTTTTTTCTTACAGTTGCCAAAATCCTTGCCTGCCTCGTGATAGTTCTATCGGTAGTGTCAACGGCACCAATTAATGAAAGCCCAAATACCCAGCAACTTGGCAAAAATAAGCCAATGAAGAAAAGCAACGGAAATCCACCGAAAATGTTCTCAAAAGAAGATTACAAAGCGTGGACAAATCCATGCCAGGCGGACGGTTATGCTTCGAGTGGAAGCATCTCACTTACCGATCGCTCAGAAGCATATCAAAAGGTAGGTCATGTTCGGTGTTTGATGTGAAAATTTTAAATGTAGCAAAATTTCACACAAATTTCCCCCAAATTTTTTTCTTTCTTCCTTTCCATCTCCTTACAGTATTTTTTATATTCGCAGATTAAATTGACAGTCGACACAGTCAAAGAGGACCTCAACAATCACGACAAAATCAATACAAGCAATTATGAGGCATTTGATTTCTTCAACGCCAACAACTATGCATTTTTGCCAAATAAACCAACGGTGAGTTTCATTCATGATCTTTTATTATAATGTGCAGCAAACAAAAATCTCTTCACATCCCCGAAACGCGATATAGTAATGATCGAGTGGATGCTGATTAATGCTCCGATTGATTGATTTATGTTAAAAGTTGAGTAAATCGGAAAGGTTTCATAAATATCTCAAGCGCATAGCATAGCCTTCATCGATTTTTGTCTCCCGTCGGCGCGATCGGTCGAGAGAAACATAAAGTTCGTCCCGTTCATGAATGTCCACCTCGATTCATCATCGGATACGATGAATGGTGTTTTCGGGCGACAAATCGATTTTTTCTTTCATATTTGCAATTCAATATTCGAAGGGTTGGACACAAACAAAGTTTTTTTTTAAAAAGAAATTCTAAGGAAATGAGTTGAGATAAAATTACGCAACGATGCATGCAGCATGCAAAAAAAAGTGTGTGCATATAGCAAAAAGGAGAGCGTGAAAATGTTAACAATAATAGCGCAGCGCACGATAGGCCCGATGGGAAAAAAATGTAGTGCAATTTGTAGTTACCGATCAAAAGCCGCTGATAGTTTCCAATTTAATTACGCAAAATGTGTGCATATATGATCGCATACTTAATCGTGTAATTTACTGCCTGCGCATTTATTGTTGCGCTGCCGACGACAGCCAGGATAAAAATCTCAATTTCGTCGCATTTACAAGCGAAGGTGGTTTCGATAATCGCGATAAATTTTTATGCTATTAAATTATGAATTCTTTTATCGCAAAAATATATATAAAAATTGGGGCAGAGGGGAGTTGCACATTGCCTTAGTCCATAAATTAATTGAATATTAAAAATAAAATTCTCTCGGTAGCAGCGCATTGAACCTTTCTTTCTCATGATCATCCCTCAACAAAAAAAATTTCGTTCCCATACTGCAACGCGCTCGAAGGCAAGCAGTGTTCATGAGTGGGCAGCAAAAGTCGTGAATTACACTTGCAACTGTGGAGTTGCATTGATGATTTTCATTCACAAATTGATGCGCAGATATGTTTGCAGCCGCAGGATATTTTTTAGAACTTTTTTTGCCTTCTTTTTGTGTGTGAGAGCGAAAAATCTTCTGAAATTGGATAGGCATAATTATCGAGTCCTCGCTGTTGCACAAACAACAAAGTTCATTGAGAAAAATTTTCGGTGCTGTTGCGGTCCATCTAAAGTCCAAAAAAATATACATAACAACCCAAAAAAAGAGTTTTTTGTTCCTTTCAAGATCAATTCACCAAAAAATCATCATTGAAACTTTATGGGAATATTTTTGTGTTCTCTTTCTAATGTGAGACATGCATGCGAACCTTTAACGATATATCAAATGTGGGGAGTTGTTTGTGAGTTATGGACGGCTTTAAGAATTTTTTAATTCCATGTGCAGTCATTTTCTCACTTTTATAAAAGCAAAAATTTAAAATCCAAAATGTTCAACCATGTTTTAAGGTATTTTAATTCACTCGACTGTCCCACAAGTCCCAGACTTTTTTGCCCCTGAGGCATACCCTGAGACGGACTGCGAGAGAGGAAAAAAAGAGAGCAACATCATAACGGCATCGCTTAGCCATTAAAAGCATTTAATCAAATTTATAGTTTTGCGGGACGACGAGATTTGTGATTAAAGTTGAATGAAGTGATCATTACTGATGTATACGCGTATAAAAAATGGATGAGGGGAAATTTCTGATTGGATTTTTGCTCTAATTGGATTCTAAAGCGATTTTAACTAATTTATTTTCTTCTTTTTTACAGAATAACCACAGAAAATGGCATCTCGATATGCAAATTTATGTCGCGACTTTTGGTCTACTCTACAAGGAGCAACTCAAAAAGGACGTTGAAAATAATAACAATACACTCTCGGCTGAACTTCATGACATTTTTAATTCAGCACGTGAACTTCTTTGTACCATCGAAGACTTTGTGAACTCGACAAATACCGAGCGAATTAATAGCAATGATTGGCTGACGAGGCATGAAATGAAGCAAATTTTGAACTTTAAAAACTTAACTGATAAGCTCACAATCCACCGAATGTATGCGAAGGGTCGCTTTCAAACCTATATCAAGAAACTTCATGATCGCATCATCGGACAAATAAGTGATCCATCAATTCAAAATCAAAGTCAGAGCAAATATCCAAAACTGAGAGCACTCAAGCGAAAACCAGCAAATCGTCGCAAAAGCTTACTTCAAAATGGCTCCGCCACCAAAAAAGTTCACAAAATTCGTACGACCACAACGAAAAAGCCCAGATCATTCATGAAAAAGAGGAAGAATCAAAGACAACGACAATCGACGACGATATCTCCAATCATGCAGTAAAAGCAGCGCGGAAAAAATGAGAGAATCTCACCAATTGTTGTGTAGTCAATCGCATTCCAGCTTCCTATTTATAATCTGAGACTGACTTTCGAGTCTTTTTTAATTTTAATTTTTCTTTTTACACCGATGAGCAATTTGAAATTGCGTCTGAGTAGAGGGAGAAAAAAATATCGTCGGCAGCTTAATAAGTTAGAGAAAAAAAGAGAGTTTTATATGTGAATCTGTGATACTAAAGTTTTAAGGAGCTCTGTGTAAATAATTTATTTAAATGATTTTCTAGTGGAAGTATTTTGCGGAAAAAAAGTGCAAAATAATTTCATGCCACCTGGAAAATACAAAAAAAGGGTTAGGGTGAAGAAAAAGAAGAAATAGTTCCTGTACAATTTTCTAGATTTTTAAGAAAAGATCCCAGTATAATTAAAATAGCATGTAAAATGTACAATTATAGCAAAAAGTTTGCCGACAGGAACTGATTTACTTAAAGTATTTCTTAACTAATTGTGGAGCTCGAGAATCAAAAAAAATGAGAGAAGGAAGAATGTTCATTAAATATTTAAGATGCAATTTCAAATCAATCAACAATCGCGCTAGCGACATGTGCATTTTTATTGACAAAAAAGCCTGAACAGTATTAGAGTAGAATTAAAATTATTTGTGTGAAGGATGCAAAAATTGCCTTCGGTCTTATTTAACTCTCTATCTGAAAAGTGCCCAAAAATTATTCCTTAAAAAAATTGTGAATTTAACTTAAGTATTATATTTGATGCCATTATATGCTCTTCCCACAACTTAAAGAAAATTTTGCCTTTGTAAAAGTTTTCAAGAAAATATTTTGATTCCTAAAAATGATCTTTAAAGTATTAGAAATTATCGCTAGAGAAAAAATGAGTGTAAATTTTACTATGTTAGGACGAATTTTTAATTTTTATGCTTATGAGACACAGAAATCTAAAATTTATAATAATTTATGACAAAGATGAAAATTTATTAAGAAAATATAAAAAATTTTAATCTAAAATAATTTTAATTTTTTAATTTTATTTTTCAGATTTCATCAAAAATTAAAATTATTGCAATAAAAAAATCACGCGTTTAAAATTCTAGAACATTTCCTAATATCGCAAATTGGCGAAATAAAAAAACTTAAGAAAGGTGTTTTTGGTAATTAAAAGAAAAAGTGATTGAATTTGAAAGTGTAACGTTTTTGAAAAATTCAAACGACAGAAAGCTTTTTCGGTTAGCATTAAACTTTAGCATGATCGCTTTCGAACATGAGTCATAACTTAGCTTATGAATCTTTGAAAAGCTTTTGTGCATTTTAAATCTATGGATTTAAGTTTAATCGTTGGATTACCATTTTAAGGATTAAACTTTGTTGGAATTAGAAAATCGTTTCCCACACATAAACTATGAATTTTTAACGCGAATTAAAAAAAATTAAGCAAGTGAAATATGAATGAGAAACTTAATTATTTAATTAGAATTTTATTTAATAGAAATTAAATGTAAGAAATTTAGGATCAATTTGAAAGAAACAAAACTGGGTTCGAATCCTTAAAATATCATAAATAATTTGTCTAAAACTGCTCCAATTTTTTTTTCAATTTTTATTAAAATTTTAAGTAATTTGAGTTCACAATATCAATAAACATTTGACTCGTTTTAATAATTCTTCATAGAATTTTTTTAATAACTGATTATCAAGTTTTGTCAATATAAAGCTAAAATCACAAGACACGAGAGAAATTTTTTAATGTTAGCAATTTGATGTTAGCGGCGGTGCTGGTGGCAAAATGTTCATTCGCTTGACACTAGCTTTGTCCCTTTTCGGCAATTCCGTGAGAATAATTTGTTGTGACTTATTAATGATATTATCATCACAGTTTGTCTCATCATCCGACACGAGTGAGTTGAGATCAGAATTCGATGGCGATGGTGAGTGCTGTAAGAAATTTTCCTGTTGTTCCTGCATCATCGTGCGAAATTCCTGAATTGAATCATTCAACGCCCACAGTTGTGACAACAATGATAAATCCAACTGACGAAGACCATACTGTAATGAGAAAAGAGACAAAATTAACAATTTAATTGTTTTAAAACGACCTTAAGAAGATTTCAAGAGGGTCTCAAGGGAGAAGAGACTGAGGTGTTAATTTATTTTTAATTATTCATTTAAATTTGTTAAAATGCCCGAGTCATTCACCCTTGCAAATATTTTATCCAAAACCGTTTCTTGCCGCAGCTCAACAACATTCACATGAAACTATTCATTATGTGTTTGCTTCTAAGGTTGATTCCGTTTGTACTCAAAATTTGTGTGATTATTGTGATTTTCGCAGAGAGCACAGGCGCGCTTACTTCAATCATTGTGAAGCGCAAAAATGTGAGTTTAAATTTTTTGTTGCTGTTCAAATGCATGAATGTAGAAAAAAGAGATTTTTGACCTCGATTCGGTATTTTTTTACCACTTTGCTCTCTTCAGTCACGACTTTGTGACACACAAAAATCGACATCACAATGACATGGAAAAATATCATTTTGTAGCTGCTGCTGGCTTTGACTTTGAGGCTGCTGTAGGTAAAAAAGAGTTGTTGATTGGATGCAGCATGTGGGTTGAAGTTACTTTGATGCGATCGTAATTTTTAATAGCTAGGTTATGAAAATTTTTAGTGAAAAACAATACTTAAAATTTTTAAATTTTTTAATATTTTAAAAAACTTTAAATTAATTTATTTAATTTAAATATTTTTATGATTTTTCCATTAATTTGAGATAAAATTTTTTATTATTACCCAGAGTAATCCACCCCTCAAATTACAAATAGTCAAATAGTTTAGCCAACTAAAAAAAGAGATGAGATAATTTGCGAATTCTTCTTCATCTAAATTATTGCGTACACTGGAAATTGGACATGATCTCTTTTGTGCGCCGCTCGCACATATAACAAACAGGAAAGAAAGAGAAAAATATAAAATAAAGCGGCGGCGGCAATGAGCGAGAGAGTAAATCATAAGAAACAATTAGCTATCATTACGCGATTGAAAAATGAGACGTGAAAAGGCAAATATTGGCATTGTGGGCTGCCGTATATATATCGCGAAAGAGAGAGATAAATTATGGGCATTTCGTGTGGCGTCATCTACTCCGCACTCCAGTTAACAATCTAATTATGTATCGCTATAATTAGTGCACGAGCTCCATCAATTATTTCACGTTTTATGTGTCGTTTAGTACACGTTTGTGCAACTAGCCAGCAACAGCCACTTTGGTGCAGAGCAAGTGGGAGCGAGAAAAAAAGGAAAAGTGAGTTATCGCGACTGATGTCAATTATAGATCGGTAAAGTGTCCGTCAATTGCAATTGGAAATTTATGTTCAATTGTGTACCTGCATGTGGAACAAGTTAGAGCACCTAATGACCTACAAAAGCCATCAAGCAGGCTGATCACGCCCCGGACTTGCATTTCACTTCCATTTTGGTGCATTAAAAATTGTCTGTGTCTCGATGTCACTTGATAAGGAAGTGAAAGAGTTTGACAGAACAATACGCACAGTTCTTTTAGTGATTATCAGCATCGCATATGTGATGTGACATGACAAAGAAGTCCATCATGCACATCCACGCGAAACACTTTTACTTTTTATTTTGTATTATTTCAATTGCAATAATTCTTACACAATTCAGTCTTTCAAAATTGAAATATTTTTTAAAAAATTTATTCATCAAGTTCCGCCTGTGAATACATCACATGATGATGAGCACAACGAAAAAAGTTATTATTACGAGGGAATGAGCAAAAATGGCTATTATGATGAGTCGAATTGTGTATATGGACGATGATCGCGTATTTATTTATTATTTTTATTGGCTGCAAGATTTATGAGGTGCTTTTAATAAGGGCAGTTATGTACATGACGATTATGCAAGAACTAATTGGCTGCGCTTTAAATCAAATTGAACTCAATTTTATGTCAGATTTAATGAGGAATTTATTTGTAAAATTAACCATTATTTTTTTAATGCTATCGTATGGGTCAAAAATTAACCATTATAATTTTTCCTGGATTTTGAGCCGTTCAAAAAATATTTAATTGTTACAAAAATTTGAGAAATTTTTATATAGAAAATGAATTGTTTTTAAAACACGAATTAAACTTTTTGAATCAAAAATATTTTCGCATTGTTTCGAACTCAGGAAGAAATAAATTTAGAAACAATTTTAAAATAAATTCAGCAATGGTCAAAAGAGCACGCGAAAATGAAAAATGGGAGATTCACATCGGCGACCAGCAGCAATAGCAAAAAGGTCTTTACAACTATGTCCAACAGCCATGAACCTTAATATTTATTTTCACGCTCCGGCATCATTCGAGAGATTTTTCATGGCAAGATCATTGCCTTTGCGTGTACATGTGAACATCTCAATAGAAAATCACCATTTGAAACTTGTATTTTGAAAATTTTGCCATGAGGTGAGGAGAGAAGTGAAAGTGATCCCAAAATGCAACTTTGCATGCTGCTGCTCTCTCGCAAACACAGTCGATGTAAGCTTCTTTTAAGATCAACTCTTATTTCTTTTTGCAATTAAAGTTTTTTTCTCATCGATACATTTTTTTTTGCTCAACAAGCTCTACAAGAGATTGTCAAACATGATCAATTATGAACGACTGCTCCATTGTTTTCCTAGCTGCATATTGTGACGCTCTTAATGAACCTCTCTATTGCAATTGCGTGAGTTTGACTAATGGATCGTGATTTCGATGTCAGAAAAAGAACATAGCCGTGGATGATGCAAGCTTGAAAAACTTAGCGTGAGTTTGGGTTTTGATGTACACGAAATAAAAGCAGAGCACGTGAGCAGCATGGGAAAAACAGAAATCGAAATGCACTTCTAATGTGCTATAATTCATATTTCTTTGTCTGTGATGCAACGCTTTAAAAAATTTCTATTTTTGTACAAAAAAAACTCTCGATTAAGCATGAAAAATAATATTTCTTCGATGTTATGTGGAAAAGTCACTGAAATGGTTTAGATTTGATCAAATGAAAGCGATTTATTATAAAACTCTCGAATTGACGTGAAGAAAGTTTTTCCTTAAGTGGGTGAATGATTTTAAATTCATAACAAATTCAAGCTGACGAGTTGCCAAAAAAATTTTGATGTCAGTGCTGATATATTCTTTAAAAATTAAAATTCAACTCGCAAAAAATTATTTAGGTTATTATTTTTTAAATCCTTGATTAAATTTATTTTAATTACAAAATCTCTACTTAAAAAATTATCAAAAACACAAATGCGACTTAAATATTTAAATTTTATTTCAACGTTTTTTTATAAAATCTTTAGAAATACAACTCAAATGTGAAATAATAAAAGTCTGCAGAAAAACTCACTAAGAATGACATTTAATTCCGTTCTTCAAGACCATAAACCTCATCACGGAAATCAAGAAATTCTCGAAGAACTTGATCCCATTCTTCATCTACATTCCTCTTTTTAGCATCCATAAAAAATATCACTCGCCTTTCAAGAAATCACCACAACATGCATTAAACTTGATGTAAAATATTGAGATATCAAGCTCTATCTTTTCACGATCAATGCCATCATCATCAACGCCCATAAAGCAGAAGAAATTAATTTAGTTTCCTCACACCCATGCACGGTGTGCGGTTCTGTTTAAAAATTCATCACATCTGCTGCTTTTTTAATTTATTTCATAAAAAATCGTTTCATGCATTTGCTAATCATCAACATCACGATCATAATCGTTAAAAAAATAGAGTTTTAAAGACTAAATTGAGTTTTCAATGTAAACATTCGTGAGAGGCAATTAACGGCTGATGACAGAAAAGAAGATTTGTTTCAGCGATCATTTCACATGAATAAATTAATTATGGATTATTGATCGCATAAACCTTGACCAACATACCCTTTAAATATCTAGATTGATTGGTGACGCATAATAATTAAGAAGACTCATCCTCCCCCATTTTATTAACGACTCAATCGAGCAACAATGTAAACAATGGAAATTCCATAAAGATCGCAATGATTCGCATTTCTAGCATGATGCGTGCAATTGTAATAAAATGTTTCCTTGGTAATAAATCAAAAGCTTAAATAAACAAAAATTTCCTCCTCGATTAATTGCACAATGATTTTTTTTGTGTTCGTAATTCGTTTTCCTCTCTCTCGACTCTCGTGCCATGCAACTTGATATATTCGTGATATTAAAATGGTGTGCAATAAGAATAGAGTGTAAGGTGCAATTTCTCATTCAGCGATATTTTGCCATTTGCAGGCACGAAATTGAAAATTAGTGCAACTGCAGAGATAAATTATTCGCGCGAGCGTTTAAAAAAGCAAAACACGAGAGTAAGTCCTTGACGTAATTCGAGTGGAATTTTATTTTCAATTGCACAGTAACTCATGCTGACTGTTTTGTTTTTCGGGGAGAGGCTCGTTTAGCGAGGCTGGGCGCTGGTCTGACATTTGAATAAATGTTGCATTATATTGAGAAATTAACTTTGTAACGCTTTGAAAATTACTTTGCGGCGTCGTGTGATCTATTTTTTTTACTGAAGTGCAACAAATTTCACGCTTTTATGGATATCGAAGAAGAATTATTATGTCTTTAGTTTTATTTTTAAATGAGGTGACAAATTTTTTCTGATTGAAATTTTTACAATTTTATTTTGCTGAGAAACTAATTTAGGGTTAATCTTAAATTGTGTCATGGCCATGCATGGTCTTATAATTTGATAAGATTTTTGTAAATTACAAATGATCTAATAAAAAATTTCCATGTCGGAGTTATTTAAAAATTATGTCACATCGTTAGAGTAGAGAGTAATTAGTAACAAATAATAAAATATTGTAAGTAATCAAAAATTTCTAAATCAAACTTGAAATAATTTACGAATTCCTCCCTTTAAATCTTTTTAAATCCCTAAAATTTCAAAATTTAATCATTCTTCAAGAAATTTTTTTAAGAGCTTTATTTTGACACGAAAAAAAGTTTAAATCCTCAGAAGATCATCATTAAATGGCTCATTTCACATTAATGAGACTCACATTAAGTATATATGCGATAAGACACAAACACACACTTGAAAGGAAAGACAAAATAAAACTTTCATTCTTCGCATACGACAATTAAGTGTTAGAGCCGTTAAATGCTCTTTATGACAATGGATTTCTTTTGTATTCACATTGCCGTGACATCACTTGAATTTTTTATTTGATATGATCAGCGGAACGAGCATAAATGAGCATGAAAAGAAAACAAAACGAAAACGCAAAATGAATTTTTAAAATTGGGAAAATTCGATGTGTTTACAGTTATACATTGAGAAGCGAGTGTCAATAGTAGAACAGCGCTCGATCTTTTTCATTCACAGTTTATTGAAACCTTCAAGGCCATTTCTACAGTCAACTTCCTCCTTTTGCTGCTGTAATTTAATTTTTTTCCATATCGTTCTCTCGAGTTTGCACGAAACTGGATTTTTTTCTTCTTTTCACTTCAAAGCGAGCTCAACAGCTTTCGTTCTGCTTCATGATTCATAATATTCATGTGAATGGAAGATAATAATTCTCATCGCTTGTGGAAGATGAGAGATATAAATGAGTTTTTGGGGTTTTGCATGGCTGGCGTGTTTACGATGACTTGATGACGTAACGCACGTATGATTTCGCTAAATGTTCTCGTAATCGTTCAGTTGTAAAGTCATTAAGAGAAAAGAATGAGGATTTACTTGACTTTGCGATCTCTTGTTGCAAAGAAGCATTTCAAGTGAGGCTTAAAAATTTTGCCGGGTTTAAAAATTGTTGTGGACAGAATATTAAAATGAAAATTTGTTTTTGAGACAGAGAAAAATTTATTGAAAATTATTATTTTATATTTTTTGCATAAAAATCCAGTGAACTCCAAATATAACGTAAATATTTAAATAAACAGGTCGTAAAATTTTGAATTTTTCCAAATGTTTTTTGCGACAACATTCGTCCAAAAAAGTTGTCAAATCAAATCAATTTTAAAACTTCACTTGTCTTAATTATTTTTTTGCTCTCTTTCTCTACCCACAAAAAGTTTACAATCACCTCACACTTTATCGACGAGTCATTGATCTGTAAACAGGAAAAAGCAAAGTGCCTTGAACTCAACGCCTCAAAGAACTTTTTTTTTGATCGAGAAATCTATTTTGTGTAATCACTAAGAATTGAGCACTTGACGTGCCTCGAAACGTTCTATTTGTGGCTGACGATATGTTCTCAATATTGCGGTGATTTAACACAAGTCAAAACAGACACACATCGCATTCCAATGTGGATGAAATGAAACCCTACATATTATTCACTCTCTCGAGGTACGTGCCTCATCCAATTACTTGGCAAATATAAAAGTTTTTGAGGTTGAACTGATTTTTTTATTCGATTATTAACATAGCAAGCTAATTTTTTATTCTCACTTGTAATTGTCAATTTTTATAAAAATTCGTCATTAAAATGCGGAAGAAATCGGGTTAGAGTTTGTGACGATTTATGGAGCAAACACAGAATCGGCAGAAGACAAAGAATTAATTCTCTCAAAATTACAAAATGACCATTAAATGTCGTCTTCCGCCTTCATCACACACGTTTAAGATGTGGAATGTGTGTTAATGTTGTGACAATCACTTTTCGGATTTCGTGTTGACTGATGATAGCCGTGGCAATTCTGATTACACAACTAATTATATAAAATGACAATTAAGAAAAACGATTAAGACTTTTATGGAGTTCGTTGGTGGCGTTTTTGCGAAATTGACGTGAATTGAGGTTTTTGGGGTGAGTTAAAAAAATTGAATAAGAAATTTTATTTTATAAAAAAAGTCGAAGAAAATTTTAAGTTGTGCAATTGCATGCAAGCAAAAATATTTTTATAATTTTGATCACAAAAGTTTTAACTTCTCTAATGGAAATTTCCTACAATAAACGAGTTTTTCCTCTTCAGTAAATATTTTTGGTCAACTTAAAAAAACTAAAGTAAATCCGCAAATATTTAAACCTCAAAGATCTTTTTTTGCTAATCTCAAAAATCTTTTAAGCAGATCATTGAGGAAGTGGCAATTATAATGCCACATACCAAAGTCCAATAAAAGCTCATAAATTTTCTCATTTCTCCCCGAAAATAATAAAAAATATAATTAAGAATGATGAATGAATTGGGCAGCGGATGAGTCATGTCTTTTTGTTGTTGCTTCTTTTCTCATGACAATCTCTTTAATTGTCGACGCATAACAGTCATAGCGGTAACAACACAAATGATACAAAACTCACCATTTCTCTTCGTAAAATTGCCAATTTAGTGTCTAATGTTGAATCTGTTGACGGTTGTTTTGATGTTGTCGAATTCTTTGATATATTCTGCTGTTGTTGATTTGGTTGATGTTGAGATAATTCTAAGCCGCTGAGACTCTTTGGAAGAGGTGGTAATCCAGGAAGTGACATATTGATTCTGTAACAAGAAAACAAAAATTGATGAACAAGTCGAGAGGAAATGAGATTTTTTATGATTTCAATTTCCTAGTGACATAAAAATTGTGAAATTTACTGTTGGAGAGTAATGGTCGATTGCATAAATTTCAAGGTGACTCGAGATTTTAAGTGACCTAAAATTGAATAAATTGACGAATGGAATTTTAATCTAACGGAATTTTTTAAAGTTTATTTAATTTATTGTTGTGGTCACTTGGGAATTATTTTAAGACTATTTTGATAGAAAAATTTGCATAAAATTTAAATTGATTGTTAAAAATTTTATAACAAAATAAGAAGAAGTCCAAGAATATTTAGCAAAGACACAATTTGATTTTTTAAATTAAATTTTAACGTTTTAAAAAAATTCTTAAAAAATGATTCAAAAATTTTATAAAATATTAATTAGTGAAGCTCTAAACTTTTAATTCGCTCTTAAACTTTCAAAATCCCCAAAACACTTTTCAGTTGCATTTAAATCCAAATTAAAAATTCATCAATTTATTTTTCAGCGATTAATTTAGACCGTAAAAATTTAGGAATTCCCTCGTGAACAAAAATTACAATTTCGCTAAGCGGAGAGAAAAAAATAATTTGTTCGCGTGAAAATTTAATTTACATAGCTGACCCTGAAAATTCCATTGCGATGAATTTACGGTTTTAATAAAACAGCTGTAAATGATTTTGTCTTACCGATTATGCATTTCCTTGCAACTGTCCCAAGAATCACCGACACCCGACGATGAGCAATCATCAGGTTTCTCTTCATCCTCAACGCCCGAGTCCTCAAGACTAATTAAATATGTGTTGGTTCTAGTCATATCTCCGCCATTGCGACCAATATTTAAGACTTGTTTGTGTCCGCTTGGCGATAAGTCGGAGCAAGATTTTGCCGCACTCAATCGATGATTTTCGCGTCGCATCTCAGAGAGCTCGGATATGAGGATTTCATGAAATGCCACTTTACGGTCTCTCTGCAATTTCTCTTGCGGTGTTGACGGTGACATTTCAACGATTGAATTACGATCATTCAACACATCACATGATGATGATCGTTTCAAATTGCTTCCACTATAGCGTAAATGAACATTAGACGCTTCCACTAAACGCCCACTGAAAAGCTCATTCAGTAACTTTTCCTTCAACTCATCGTCACGACTCACATTTCTCTTGCCATCGAATTTTTTCTGTGGATGTCTTAAATTCACTTCCATTGAAGGTTGAGATGAGCGAGGCGATGATGGCGGTAGTGGAGGAGTTTTGAGACGCGGTCGAGGCACGGGTGATTTGTAATGCATCACCGGGGTTGTCGTGGATTCTTTGTTCGTAGGTTCTATCGCATTAGCACGTGCTATGTTGCCATTTTGCGTTGTTATATTCACCTTCAAACCGGTTGCTGACGGCGATGAATCATGCGATTTGGTGTCAAAACATTGACTATTGTTGTTGTCGGTCGATGTGTAAATAACTGTTCTGCCTTTGGCAATGGGAACGGCATCGAGCGGTGGAAAATTCAGTGATAGATTTCTTGTCTCGAGGGCCTTTTGAATGACTGTCTTTGGAGGTCGCGGAGGCACGGGCGGACCCACCTTACGACTCGACGATAAAATACTTCGCAATTTATCCATTTTTTCTCATATTTTTCTTACACTTCACACTCGACAGCTCTCTTTAGAATGAACAACAGAAATAGAATTTTTTTTTCTTCTTCACTTTCGAAATTCCGCTCGGGTGCAATTAAAAAAATTATATTTTTATATTTTTTTACGACTTTTTACGTTTGAAGTTCATGAGAATTTCACATTTTTCTTCACATTTCTCTTCATTAATTTTCCTTGTGATAATTATCGGGGATAAAATATTTCAAACTATAGAAAAAAATTATTCACGCGCGTATTTGCATATAATTCGCAATGAACTTTTAATCTCTCACTCTCCTGCTATGCGAGCAGAAAGGTATTAAAAAAATATTGCGGAGCACTAACCGACAGTGACTTAGACGACATGAAAGTCGAGCGATGACTAACGAACAAAGTTAAAAATCAACAGCTGAAAAGTGAAGTGAAACATTAACACAGCCGTGAGTTTATGAGTGTATAAAAAGAAAACATTAACACATTTAAAGCTTTCAATGATCATTCTACTAACTGAAGACCTCCAACATGCAAAACAATGACAATAATAAAAAAAACTTATGTGTACATTCGGTCACAACGTTTTCAATTAAAACTCATCACGCATGGGCGAGCTGGCTACGATGGACAGCGTTTCGAGGAAATTTCAACACATGACTCAGCAATGCAAATTACATACTCGGGAGCTAATCTACGCGACAGCTGAAGCAGACAATGGCATTAAACTGGAGCGATTTATTTTTTTTATTTCGTGAAGTTGTTTCATTATTATCAACTGAGTTGTGCAAACACGTCAACGCGACAGACGACATTGATAAGAAATTTCGGGAGGGGCTGGACACATATCAAAGTGGATTAAACTCTAACAAAATTATTGAATTATTTTTAGCGTATAAATAAATTTTGAATAGTAGACCTGCTTAAATTCTAGCAAAATGTAAAAAGTGCTATTTAGGAGAGAAACTTTTTAAGACCTGACTAGTTGAAATATTTTAAAAATTTTAAAAATTTAGCCAAGACACAAATTTTTAAATTTAAATTTGGTTTAAACGTTTTAAATGAGCAAATCTTAAGAAAAATATTTCAATGCAAAAATTCTCTAATTTTACAACAGTTTCCAAAGCCTAGTAAGAAAAGTTTCACTCTCTATTATTAAGTTTTTTACTTCCACCTCTTTTAATCATGTGAGCATAAGCACAATTCCATGCAAATGAGGTTGAATATTCAAATGACATTTTTTTAATCGCAATTGCATCACCGTACATGCAGGAAAAATATATATTTCATTATCATCGGAGATATAAAATTAAATCGTTATACAATAGACGAGTACACATGCTAGGGATTTTATCACGATTTTGAAATTATCAGCATGTGGCGCAAGAGATTTGTTTTTTAAAGAGATTGAGATATAAAATGCTGTGCTGTTCGATATTTTAACTGGTAAAGTGTAATGTGAGAAGTGTTGTTCACGAATCGGTAATTTATTATGTTGATATTTATTGGCAGGAAGGTCTCATGACAACATAATGGAAGTTGAGCAGGTTAGGTAGGTGTGAAGGGGTGAGGAAAGGTTTTGAAATTATTTAAATGCATTTTTTGTACCCTTTTAAGAAATTTAATCTAAAGTTTAACTTCACCTGCTTTGATTCAATCAACCGTTTATTCTTGCAGCGATCGTGCATCACCTGTAGATTCTTCATTAGAATTTTTAGGAATTAATTTTACAGAACTTACCTAGGGGTCTTGCCTAATATTTATCTTCCAAGCAATCAATTTAACAGTTAACAACTTTTGCAGCAACAAAACAAAATTACTTTACAAATTAACAAAAATCGACGCGTGGTTAAAAACTGAACCATTAAAGTTTCCTATTTTGTTTGTTGCGTGCACGACCTTGAATCCTATATTGATTTTGAGATGTCTATCATCCAAGTCAGTTAATTTCAATGAAGCATTTTAAAATATATCAATTAGAGTTTTTTGTATTTTTAACATATTGCTAATTATTGTGTTTTCAATTTTGTATCCTACAGTTCATAGAAAAAAAATTATGTGGCAATCAACTAATTTGAGAACGGAATCGAAGATTGTTTTTGGAGAAAAAAAATATTTACAAATTGCTGTTTTTGAGTTTTGCCATTAAAAATGTTCGAAAAAATTTAAAATTACAGGTTACAAAAATTGTGTCTTTGCTGAAAATTGCTATGAAATTTAGCAAAGATATATTTTTGTAAACTGATTTTTAAATTTTAATAAATCGTTTTTGAAAAGTTGAATTATTACAAAAATATTACTCAACTATCTCCATGTAATTAACTCAAAAATATATGAGACACTCGAACAATTAACGAATATGCGTAGTAATATCTAACACAATTGAAATTCCACCCAAAAATGCTTCAACTTCGAGATAACAATAAAATTCTTAACTCAACATCATTCATTGAAAATTTTCAATTCAATCAAATCGACATTTTTTAACAATTAGCGTCTCTATGGCTGTTCCAACTACCACACCTAAAAAAATATTTTTTTTTCTCAAGATTCTTTCATGTCAATATAAATGTTACATGAAATTACTTCTGACGATAAAAAAATTGTTTAACATGCAATATTTAATCTACATCAACCAGAAAATATCTTTGACCGGCTTTGCTTCAAATCATGAAAAATTCGCAACCAAAAAACGGCATTAACTAATCGGCGAGTAATTATAGTGAAACTGTTATTTAATAGCAAACCGCCGGATCACGAAAATAGCATTAAACAAGCATCATACATGCTGCTGCTCGTCTGACTAGCACACGAAGGAAGTGAGTGAACAATCAATTTATAAACATGAAATTATGTGCGAGTTTAGATTTTTCTTATTTTTAGAAAATTTCTTCTTTTTTCGCAAGGAATGCGGGAGGGAATGGCGAGACATGCGAGTAAAAAGTATTTTTTTTGGCAACATTAAACGGGGAAAAGATGAAAAATTCTCAGACAAGTTTTTTGACAGCAATAAATTTCAGACCGGAAAATTGAGTCAAAAAAGTTGTTTTCATTTTTTTGTGTCATGACACAAATATAAACCAAAAAATTTTCTTCTACAAACTTGTGACAAAATTTAAAAAAAAACCATTAAAAATTTCCATTTGACGTGGTCTACACACTCACAAAGTCTTTCAATGAAATCTTCAATTGATCTTCGATTTAAATCTCAATTTCAATTAATTAAAGTCAGGAATTTGACCTTTCGTGAACATTTTGTTATTGTTACTATTATGACTTAATGTGCTTCACATACACATTCACTCACAAATGCAAAACGTTGAATTGTCTCGTCTTACTTGAGGAATATGAGGTGAGTTTGGTTCAATGAGATTATCTTTGACTTACAATGTTGGGTTGCAATGCTTGAAAATAAGTCATTTTTCATCAAATAATGATCGATTAGAAGAAAAATGATCCATTGTTGTGAATTGTGGCTTAGGATCATAAGTGATCATGATACTTTTTTAGAAATAATCAAGGCTGTGCAAGGGAAGGAGTTTAAATAATTTAAAAAAATTGAAGATAAAAAATTTTAATTCTAGCTCGATTTTAAAACACGTTTTATTCAGCTGAAGATTAAAAATGTGAACGTCCCTCTATAAAATTCTGACATAAAAGAGGAAATAAAGTTTTTTTAATTTAAAATAATGTAAATCGTTAAAGGAAATGTTTTTATCGCATTTATTGTGTACTTCTGATAACTAAAAAGAGGCTATCGTTGCATTTGTATATTCTCTCGTTTTCAGTAAGTATGCGAAGGTCAGTGATCTTTTTTTATAATATCGTCGAGTATAGAATGGAATTTAAATATTAAAATTAAGCTTATCGCAATTCTCTTGACGGTCAATTTTATTAATTGTAAGCTACATCGAAAAAAAAATCATTTAAAATCGTGCTTAAGTCACAATTTTATAGATGCAACAATATCCATAGCATGCCGACATTTCTCATTTAATAAAAAGCTTGTTAAAAAATGTAATTAGTAATTTCAATGACAAATCAACATCTTGAGTCACGACACAATAATTATTCATCACTTATAGAACTACTGAAAATTAAACCTCAACGTGTGTGTGTTATGATTAACATATATTAAGAAAATTACAAGTTTTTACTATGAAAGTCCTTCTACACCTCGGGAGGTGATTTACCGGTTTTTAAATTATTAAATTAATTTTTTCTAATTATAATTCTCGTTTTTGTTCTGACAACATAATTTTTTACCCTTGTAGCACACATTTGAAATGTTTTATAAAAAAATCGGCTTAAATTTGATGAATGTCTTAAAAAGTTTTTTGCATAAGTCACGACATGATTTTTAAAAATTTGTTAGCATTTAAAATCTTTCATTTTTTAGTTGTTTCTAATAAAATATGTGTAAGGGTAATTTTTAATTTAAATCTATTTTTTTCAAACAAACTTTCTAAACATTAATTTACAGAAAATCAGCAAAAAATTAATCCCTCATTAAAGCTTATCAGTCGGTAGAGATAAAATCGGCTCATTGCAAATTATTTTTAAATACCGATAAAAAAAATCTATTGAGTGTTAATTTCAGTTCACTTTCACAAAGAGCTTTATTATCTTTGCTCGTAAACGTGATAATGCTTGCAGTTAAGCTGAGATATTGTGTTGGTCACAGCGATAAGAAATTTTGTGTTATAACAATTATCTTTACCTGTAGAATATTTTCGTCATAAAAATTTATTTAGGGATAAATTTCTAGATCCCTTGACTTCGTTTTAATTTTAAGTTTTCTTGCAACGTAAAGCAAAAATTGTTTTATAAAAAATACAAAGATTTCAGTGAATCCAATTAAAGAAAATCCTCCAACGACGCCAGTAAGTCCTCCAATGTTTCCTTTAAATTAAATTAAATTAAAATTAATAATTTTTCTTCTGAGTCATGAAAAAATTTATCGTACCAAAGATTTCAAACCAGTAGAACGAGACATCTGGAAAAATTCATATTTAAAGCCCTAAAAACACTCACTCAATGATTTCCTCACCTTGTTTATATTGCCAAGTTTCTTTCTGACCAAAATACACACGAATCACGGAAATGTCGGAAACATTTTTAATGTTATTGCTGGAAAAAATTAAAATCACGATAAAGTTTACATAAAAGTTTTCGGCTCTTAAAATTTACGTTAATCCAAATCCTCGTCGATGTGAATAAACTAAAGGAAGTCGTGAGGTAGTCACTCGATATTTAGAATCGGAGCACAGTGGAAAGCATTCAGGACAAATTAACGATTCTTCCATTTCCCTCTCCAAGCCCTCAATCTGAATAATTTCATTTGTAATCGTTGACCATTTAACTAAATGTGAGTAAATTAACTTTAAATAATGTCAAAATCAATGAAATCCCTGGTGGCACATTGAAGATTAAATTTTGGTCAAAAACAACCTTTTTTTCTCAGCTAGATTTTGTGTGACATCAGGGATGTGAACTGCATTACTTTTGTACTTGTTCAGGCAAGAAACGGACTCCAAAGTGCAAATTTTAGTTTGTGCGTAACCGGCTGGTGCTGGGAGTTGAAACGGAATGCAGTCACACAACGCCTTAACGCTGCGAATTTTACAAGTTAAAAGACATTCACTGCGAGTGTATTTTCCATTAAAGGCTTTTTTCTCGTGTGGAAATAGGCATTGACGCTGTTGAAGAAATTGATGACAGTTAAAAAATCAATAATGAAGTTTTTATCAAACCTTTTCAGCGCTATATCCTAAAATGTCTTTTTCCGAAGCAATCGAACTGGCGTCAACTCTTATGAAAATTTCTTGGCCCGGAGAAACAAACTTTTGAACGGCAGTGCCAGTCGATGGATCGGGATATTCTTTTGAGTTGTGAATCATAACCTAAAAATTATTTAAATTAAATTTAATGCAACTGAAAAATATTTTTTTGTTACGTGAAATCCTTTCAAGTTGTGTAAATTATAAAAATAGTCATCGACCATTCCTTTAACAATCAAAATTAGCCCCATGTCAGGACCGGTAACATCATTATGGTACGCATAATTTCTGAAGATAAATTCAAAGAAATTTACTAAATTTTAAAATGATTTAACTTTTACCTTGCATCGCTGTCGCCCATCGTAATAAAATTAAAGGAGCAACAAAAACCACTTGAACATCTTCTCGTCTCCATCATTTCGAATCGTAACATGCAAGGTAGAACTGCACCTTTAAAAAAGCACTTGATTAAAATGTCCTCGCATTTAGGAGTCAACTGAAACATTTTAAATTGAGGATATTTCTTTGATAAATGAGAAAAATTTTAACCCTATAGACGATACTCGAAAAGTTGTAGACATTTGTGTCGTTAATTGTTTTATCGAGAAACTGCTGAAAAGTTGTCATCTGATGTTCATTCTCCACCTCATAATCATAAATTCTTCCAATAAATTCAATGTCTTTTAAGTAATCGTCTTCATCTTTGTTTCCACCTGGGTCATCTTCAAAGTCATGTGATGCTCTGTAAAAAACGTTTGAAATATTTTTATTTAATTTACGAAAATTCTCACAATTCTTTTGCAAACTTTTCCGCTTCTCGTTTTGAAATTCGGTTATTGGTACAAACTGTCACCGCTGGAAAAGGAATATTTCCAATTGGATAAATTGTATCGTGAAGTGTCGTGACCAAAGGATTTAATGTGAAGTCATTCCATATAGTAAATGTGAAGAAAATTAGTGCGCATGCATCAAAGACGTGGATGCAAAACCACATAAATCTGTAAAGTGTTACATAATTAATTACAGCTGAAAACAGAGCGATTTTTTTACCTTTCAATATTGGTTCGATTAACTTGAGCCAAGTGTCGATAGCAATGGCAAATTGTGCTATTAAGAAAGACGTAAAGCTCATCTTTAAAGCTTGAATTATTGCCTTTTTCTTTTTCGCTCTGCGATGACTTGAGCCACAAATTAGTGCTCTGATTTTTAAACATTTTCAACTTGAGGTTGATCTGGTTTTGGGCGAACTTGAAGAGTGAACTAATTTAGTCGATTGAGTGAGAATTTATTGACTGTGGAAGGTGATTTCATTTTATTAACGTTGTTAATTGTTCTTGATGATAGTCAATCAGATTGTAATTAAATGTCAGAAAAGGGATTGAAGATGGTTTTTTTATGTTAAAATTTAAGTTGGAGAACTAAACCCAAAAAACCGTTGGTAAAAAATTTGAATCCTTATCACAATTTTATCTGCAACATAATTTTGTCCTTCAAAATCTCAACCTCAATCTACCTGTTTCAACTTCTTGAATCAAGTAATTGAGTCAATGCTACAAACATAAAATTCAACCCACTTTGTTCATGCTACATTGTGGCGCTCATTAAAGACCAATCAATAACATAAATTCAATTTTTTATTTGACTCTCTACGTTGACATTTATCAAAATAACATAAAAAGTGTGAGTGGAAAAGAGAATTATGACGAGTTATAAAGAAATACAAATATTGCATGTTGCTGCAGTTTTTTAAAAAACCAGTTCGAAGCGACCAGTAGTGAGTTTTCTCACAATAAATCTGATTTCCAAAGTCACATAGGCGGCAGAGCGCTAAATTAATCGATCGTAAAAATAGCTGTGACATTAATTCCACTCGATATTTTCTAATAATTTTCCCTCTCGATCTTTCTTGCCATGCATATTTTTCTGCAATATTTGATCTTTAAAAGACTCTCTCGTAATTGCATAACTTTTACTCTTTATTATTGTATTGCAACACAAGCGGCACTAAAACAATCGATCATAATGCTAGGTTTTGTTGTTGTTTCTCAATGGCACACTTTCGAGGGAGATCGAAGAAAAATTATGGCGCCAAGTTGATATGAATGCGTAAATTATAGCTGTCATGCATGCATTTGGATTAAAAACTATATGCACACAGCAAGCGGACATTGCAGCATATATGAGCGAGTGAAAGAGAAAACTTAAGGAAGTGCCGAAACTCCACAGTAGCTCGACGATGGATTAAGCGAGAACTTGAAATGAAACTTTTTTATTTTTAGCCACTCAATGAGTTTATTAATAGATCAGAGGTTGATGGGTAAAAAAATTAGTGAAATTTTAAATTTAAATCAAATTTTTTTCCAAAATTTAACTTTAACCTTTAGAAAAGTTTAAAAATTAAAAAGTTTGAAATTGATTAGATTTTGATATTTGAATAATTTAAAATTTATTTTTAAAAAAATTTCATAATTTTCTTCACCACCCTCTGATCCCAACCTACCGCACACTCCATATCAAAAGTGAGACTTTTAAAGTAAGCGCGCAAGAGATAAAGAAGAAATTTATTATATCGAAGGAAAAAAGCTCAAAGAACTTGAAACAGATCGAGAGTGAGAGTTGCCTTCTTTATGGTCTGAGCGCGAACATTCGTCACATCCATGTGTATCAAGCATTAGATTTATTGGAATTATATTGTGTAAGTGAAAAGCTATGCAATTTTCTGATCCAATTAGATTCGCGATATGTGGTATGGTCGACCGGTTAACTTATATTTCTCAGCTTTGGTCAATCGGCAGTTGACTTATGCGTTAAAATGCGGAAATTTTGTACTCATTTGTGGCTTTGATTGAGCTCGACTGCACATACTATGCGAAGTCAATAGTAGATATCGATGAAATTGACAACTAAAGTTGGAATATCAACTGCGAAAGCGAAGAGAAAATTCAATTAAAAACTTTTGTATGCATAAATTGGAATAACTACTGATTTTCTTCATGAAATGTTAATTATTTGGTGTCGCATTGATTAGCATAGATTTTTATAATTTTGTAAGAACAACTGTAAAACAGTTATAAATTCAACCATTATTTGAACAAACAATATTTAATTAATAAAATTTGAGAAAATTGTTCTTAAATAAATTAAAATACATAATGAATCCCAAATAAATCATACACTAATTAGTTTTAAAAAAATTCAAAAATATACGATGTAGAACACGTGGCTTTTCCGTTATAAAAATATTTTAAAATATTTTTTTCTTTTTCCGTCAAAAGATGTCGCTAGCTCTTTTTAAAATTCAAAAGCTCGTTAAAATTAAAAATTTTATAAAATATTCTAACTACGCGGGTGATATGAAATGAGATCGCAAAAATTGTTTATTCAATCCCCAAGAAGATTGCATCTGAAAGTCAATCTTCCTTAAAAAGTAGTACATTGTATTTTCTTGCAAATTTGACTTCGTTAAAAGAAAATTATCAATTTCAATTACCAGTGAATTATTTTAAAAATAATTTAAGAAATTCTTGAGGCAATATAAAATGTTAATATCAATAATGAATTTCATCAGAAATTTTTATTTTTTCTAATAAAATGTTCGTCAACACAAAAAAGTGATGACTCAAAAATGTTTCTTATCAACGTTTAAAATGTGACTAAATTAAGTTTACTTTTCCCTTCTGAATGCCATCAGCTGCCTGAAATGTGCGCAGCAAATTTATTTAAACACACACTTTTTAGGAAAAATTTTAAAAAAGATTTATTTCATCGCTTTGTACTAACTTTGAGGTGATTCATACACAAAAAAATCAGATTGAAAATAAAAATTTAAAATTGCGAAATGAATGACTCGTTTTCTTCAATCTGCAACTCCAATCGCTCTTTGGTCGCCATCGAGATTTTCTTGTCTTTCAATTTTTCCTTTGCTGCCAAAATTCCAACTTTATATCCAGTGACATTGTGAAATACTCTGATTTGTCTATCACCAGCAACGAAAAGTTGCAAACCCAACGGATCGAATGCAATCGCCATAATATGGTCATTGAAAATATTCTCAATAGTCATGTCGAGTTCTCCCGTTAATCCAGAGAAAAGTTGAACGTCACTTCCAGTTGCGATGGCAACCACATGTGCGGAGTTTGATAATGCAATGAGTGGAGATACGGCCTTAGATTCATATTCGCCTGTCATGAGACATCGCGGAGATTCACCTCTGACGTAATCAACTAAATAGAGATTAGAAAAAATTAAATTTTATGGAAATTTTTTAAAAATCATTTTTTACTTTTTATGTCAAACAATTTCCAAGTTCCGTTCTTGCATACAGTTGCAACATGCGATGAATCGGGATCGAATGCAAAATCCCAAACACCTTAAATTATACAAAACTAATTATAATTAAAATTTGTTTATATTTTTTACCCACCTGAGTTATGACCAACAAGTTCAAAGGCACGAACAGTCTTTTCATATCCACCCGATTTATTAAACTTCACCTCCCAAAGCTTTACGTCCGGTGCATAGCCTACAATAATGCATTATATAAAAACATGAATAGTTTGATGTAAATTTTTCCACCCACCTGAAACGCCCACAAGTCGACCACATGGTGAAATTTTAGCAGAATAATTTGACATTGTAAACGTATTTAATTGCTCAAGAACATTTCCACGAACATCCCATAAAATTAAATCAGTCTTGTTGCTAGCCGTCATGATGAAATGTCCATTGCAGGCGATGCTCAATCCAACCACGTCATCGTGCTCATGAACACGTGGAAACGTGATGCTTTTGGCATAATTTACAAACGCACCGTCTTTCTTATCGACTCGATAAACTTCAATTGTGTTTTCCATTGCTTTGAAACCTAGCAGTGCCTTTGAATCGGGGCTCCATGTGATTTTGTAAACGTGATCATATTCGACATTGATACGAAACGTTTTTCTGTCTTTTGCCGTCAAGTCTTTCAAGTACCAAATTAAGATTGTGCGATCTGAAAAGATTTAATCATAAATTTTATTAAATTGAAGTTAATTAATTTAGAATATTAAGGGGTGGGAACTCAGATAATAATAACCGACAATCCTTAATTAAGATAATTAAGTCTAGACCCATTAAAAAGTACTCAAATTATAAAATTGTGACTTTCACCTTGACCCTCATCGTTCATCTCTCGCGCAACATCAACCAATTTTACTTTTTAAACAAATCAAAATCAATTTAAATTGCACTCATTGCTATCATCAGTTGACATAATTAAATTTTCGTGTGCTTAAATTTTTATTTGCACTTATTCATCACTGAATCAAAAAAGAGAGATTTTTTTATATGTGTGTGCGACAATAAATAAATCATCTGCAATGTTTTCCCCACGCTTCTATTATTTCGGTGTGACCTGAATTGCCTCATCTTTTTTTCTATAATTCAATTTGATGAGTAACTCTTTAGAAATTACTCATGGTTCTCATTAGAGGAAGACTGTCATAAAGGATCGTCAAAAAAAAAGATAATTTCACAGATTATAAAGTTCTTCTTAATATTTTTTTTTACCTGAGAGAGAAAGTTCAAAAAATTTATTTGGGTGAATTTGATTTTCTTCTTGTTCGAGTACTTGGTTTTATTTTTTTTCCTCATGAAAGGTCGGAAATGATGTGTTTAAAAAATTTAAGAAAGTTCT
The DNA here is from genome assembly GCA_038502055.1 of Tanytarsus gracilentus. Taxonomy (NCBI): domain Eukaryota; kingdom Metazoa; phylum Arthropoda; class Insecta; order Diptera; family Chironomidae; genus Tanytarsus; species Tanytarsus gracilentus. Next base: position 1,904,803 of record JAXRKN010000032.1, on the reverse strand, counting down.
CAAGTTTTTTGATTATCAATTTTTTGGTACCTTATTTTTGAAATTAAAAATTACGTTATAAAGTTTACTGTTTTTTTTCATGTAAATTTTCACAACGTACTTTTTTAATTTAAAAATAATGTAATAAAAAAAATAATCCGAAAAAACTTGAGAGCAGCTAGAAAAATTCAATTTAAAGATTAAAAAAATTTGCACAAAATTTTAAAATTATCACTTTGCACCCTGTTATTAGTCAAAATACATTGACAGCATGTCTGTTTTTTGGCATCACAGTTAGCACACATTTACTGACCCGATTCTTCATCATTTTGACTTTAGTTTGCAGAAAAAAAACTTTTATCACCTCAATAAAAGTTTTTCGAAAAAAATTTCGGAAAAGGCAATGATGAAAGCAGTTTTGAGTTGAGCTAGTTGATTATTGTTGAAGAGGTGAATTAAAAATGGAAATGAGGTGGAAAAATTTAAATAAACGTCGCAAAAAAAGAAGTATTAAGAAATGTCATCTTGTAGACCTTCGAATCAATAATTGAGGATTCAACTTTGCAGCTGTTTAAATTGATGTCAAGGGTTGTACTTTAAAAGTCGTCTTAAAATATTTTCTTAATACAGAATTTATCACTCTAGAAACCTTTAACTAGCAACCTAGATTTTATTGCCTTCCTTTCTTCTTTTTCATAAGCTCCACTTTCAATTTTATTTTTTTCCAAAACAATCAACCAAAGCTGATTATCATCTACTCATTGTGTTGTAGGAAAAAAAATATTTGATCTCTTCGCTCACGGGCACCTAAATAGTAAATTCATAAAAAAGAATAAAATCTCAATTATGAAAACAATCAGTGGGAAGAGTTTTAACATTTTGTCACTTTCAGCTTTTTTTGTGGTCTCATTTAACAACCTCAGCCCAGATTTTTCAACTCTTGCAATAAATTATGAGCATGAAAGTGGAAATTTATGAGTTCCGAGAATTAAATTTTATGTTAAGGAGATGTAGTGATAGACAATTAAAATGAAAGAGAAGTTTAAGACGGAAATCAAAGGGTTGGGACACTTTTGACATTCTTTAAAAAATATTTTAAAATTTTAGATTTTTAAAATATTTTTGAATTTTAGATTTTTAAAAATAATTTTTTTAGATTTTTAATAATTTTTAGTAATTTTTTCTTCACCACGCAAAAAGTTAATGGAACATTTTTTTACGACTCGCTCAGCTCACGGCATCGGTCATAAATATGGTAAGTGGACGCTCTGTGATAAGAGCGAGGATGATTACATGTGAAAGGATGGGCATTGAAGTATTGTAACCTTCACGAAGATGATTGCAAATTGAGAGATGTGCTCGCTATTCTTGACATTGCAATGCACGTTCGTTGTCTCCTACTAAGTGAAAATATCTCGAAATTCATTCACCTCGCGACACTCTCTCAACAGATGCTTCGTGGCGTGCACTGGAATATTTATTGTCGCTATTTTTACTGCCGCCGCCTCGCCTCTTTAAAATTGACAACTCTTCCTTTGCTAAGTGTAAAAAAACTTTCTCGCTTTCTGCACCGCTTTATAAATTCACAAAATTATCTTTTTTAGTGTCGCATCTCTCTTCGTGATTAGCTAATAAGAGAGAGAGAGATTTTTGTTTGCGAAAAAAAAAGAGAAATGGGATAGTCTTCATATGTGATAACTTTAAATAATTAGATGCGAAATGAAAGGAAAAGTATAATTTCGATCTCATTTCAGCTTCAAAGATTTATTGACTTCGAGGACGAAATTAATTAATGTTGTATAACTTTAATGAAGCTTAAAGGTTTTAAAGAGAAATTTTTGTAAGGGGTTGGGACACTAAAATTATTTATTTTCTAATTGACAAAATAAACAATTTCCCTGCAAATTGAAACGTTTTATTTTTTGCATTAAAGTAAAAAAACAAAAATATCCATGCCCTATATTTTTAAGTGTAAAAAGATTGTGTTAAGTTTTTAAACCTGTGATGCATTTTTTAAATGTCAATCGAAACTATTTTTAAATCCTTAAATGTTTTTTTAAGCCAGCAAATTTTATGAATTGTCTTCTTTCAGTCTCGTCTTCAATAAAAATAAAATACTTTAAAAATTTGTAACAAATTTTAAATAATTTCCTCAATCGATTGCAATCTGTGATTTTTTATAAAAAACCTAAATTTTTTTGCAAACTTTTCTTAATAATACAACTCAATTTTAAAAAACACATTAAAATTTTTAATCGCCCATAAACCAACAAAGTAATTAAACCAAAATCCTCTTTAAAAGAACTCCCAAAGCGATTTTAAAAATTACCGCTGATTTCATACGAGTAAATTTCTTTTTACTCTTTCGTAAGTAAATGTTGATAAATTTCACCTCCTCAATAACTTTCTCATTTTATCGTTGCGATATTTTTAGACGCCAATATTTCTTTCTCGACAAGCGAGGATTCTTACGAGTTTTAAAACATTTGTTTGCAAATCTCACGATTATTCAATCAAAAATGAGTTAATTTTGAACTTTAGCCTCCAATTGTTTAAATTCAATTTTTCAAGTGTGTTTGATGATTAATCATTAAATTTAATTTTGATTAATTTAGACATATCTCGATGACATAATCCTTAGGAAGTCATTTCACAATCGAATCTCACAGTCAACTTTATCGATCACATGCAGCTGATAAGTTGCATCAATTTTGCTAAATGCGAAAAAAAATCATGCACGACTGCTTTCGCAACTCTTTATACTTTATTGCCTCAACAACGCCGGTAAAGGCAAATCTGATTTGCATAATTAATTCCAATATTATTATGATGAGTTAATATGGCGTCATTTTTTTGTAAACTCGCTCAGATTCCGGTCCTCAATAAAGTTTCGCCTCCCTTTCCCCTCGCGTCAAGCTCCATAAATTAACAATTTCGCATAATAGAGAGCACACAAAAAAAAAGTTTATGAAAATTGACATTGAATGTCATCATCATCATCATCATCATATCATTTCGAGAGAAATAATAGCTGGCGTTAAAATGCGTTTTACGTTTTGTGCCAAATCTCATACGCATTTAAATTTAAACACACACTTGCCCTATACACAAAAAAGTGAATGCAAATAAATTAAATAGAGAATTTTTAAGCGTTTTTAAAATTTATTGTCGGGTAAAACAAATTTCTTTTTAACATTCTCGCAATTCTTAAAAATCATGTTTGAGTTATTTATTAATAAAATATTTAAAAATCGTTTAAAAATTAAAATGCGTTTTTATCCACCATGAAGCTTCATGAACCAAGTGGACAATGCGCTAAAATTTAAAATGATAATGGGCGTACAATCGTCGAAAGTCGGTCAACATTTCTCTCTCTTTTTTATTGTTTTGGAATTAAAGAGCTCAAAATTGAATTAATTCATTAAATTCCAATTGTTGCATAACAGCACAACATCCGATGTGTGTTGTGAGCTGACTTTCATTACGATTCGCATACAATCATAAGTTGAATTGCCGGTCAAATATGTGTTTTTATAAGTTTATCGCGAACAATTAGAATTGTTAATCGATTATGATGTGATCTTGCTTGTAAAGGTTGATTCGGATAAATGCGCTAAAAAAGTGGAAGCGAATGAGTCATCGTTCCATGTTTACGACACCGTTAAAGGTTAACAAATGTTGCGTGAAGCTTTTAACACCTCAGAATTCATAGAACAATAGACGAAGTCAATTGTATCTGCCCACAATCTCTCCTTGTCATCATCATCGCATGTTTCGATGAAGCTGTGCAATTCTTTTTCTCGCTACGCTCAATTTGATGTTCGACAAAGAATAAAATGCTCTTTTGAACAAATGGTTGAGAAACTTAAATATGGAAGTATTTAAAGAATCTTAAGCAATTCTCAAAAGTGTTCCTCACCCTTGTCAGAAAAAAGATTCGTTAACAATAGTCAAATGTATTTTTATCATCTCACAAGACGATGCTAAATCGAAAAAAAGTTATGAAGGCATTTTACTAACTCAGTCTTGAAATTCTGACTTGAATTTTTCGCAATCCGCTTAGCTTCACGCTGCTTTTTATGGTATCAGCAAGCAACTGATTGAGGAGTTTAAAACCATAACCGTAGTGCGTAAACTTTACGAATTATGCATGGAAAAATTATTACTCAACAATTACGTTGCGGCTCTGCGTGGTTGGTTTCTTCATTACATCGTTTGCTGAAGAAAAATCTTCCGTTGATAACAGAGAAAAGCAAAATATAATAATGAGAAATTATTGAATGTTGTAATTAAGGAAATGAATGAAGAAAATCTATTTTGTGTTTAACAACAAAGCGCAGATAAAAAATTATGTAAGGTTAAATTCTTAAAGGGCTTTAATAACAAATTTTATCAAGCGGATAATCATGAAAAAATATGCGTAAATTTTTTATGATCTATAATTTAAAAGATTTTTTTTGAGATTGTTAAAGATTGAAATTAAAACTAAAATAAAATTGTGTAAAACTTGCGCAATATTTATAATATTTGCCATCTTTAAAAAGACACACTCTCATAATAAAAATATCATCATCACCTTAAATATCGACTGTAAAATCGAACTCACATGTTTTGCCTCATTTGCTGATTTTTCAAAAGCAGATAAACTACGCCGATACACATGGTCGTAAATGTTGTAGAAATATTATGACAAAAATCCTTTTTATTAACTGCAAAGATGTTTTAGTGAGTGATTTGTAGATTTTACATCCAATGGCGCTCGTGTCCACATAAAATTGCGACGCTTATTGCAGCAAAAAAAATTTGTTGCGTTACAAGCAATAAAAGTCAATGGCGACGATCGCGCGATGAATTATATAATGACTTGTGGTTACTTTTCAATATGAATTTATATGAGATATGATGGCAGTGCTGTCTTAACTAATGGTGATTTTATGCCTCTCTTCTAAAACTTTAGTCACTAACTATCCACCCACACCTTCAGCGTGAAATGAAATGTGAGTTGAACACGAAATGTGTTTATTGAAAAGAGAAAAGTCGCATGATCGCATTACAAATAAAAGAAAGCAGAGAGAAAAAGTAAAAGGCAAATGCAACTCGAGCAACGGTCGAGATCTTTTTATTATATTTACTTTTTTTGCATATCCAGTCGCGAGCGAGTGCAAAAAAGCGAAGCAAGAGGTATAAAAATTATTATTTTTTGCTCCCATACTCTCTTGGAGTGAAAGTAGAAAGTCGCTCTTTTGGACTGACGAATACTAAAACCGAAAGCAAAAATTGTATGAACACGAATGTTTTTTTTACTATATCGCAATCGAGTTTTTCAGACTCAATAAAACGAGTGATAATTGAAAGTGCAATTGATACATGAAATGAGGTGATAAGCGGGGTTAGATTGATTTAAAAGTAATTGTATTTTTTTAAAATCATTTAACTGAGTCAATTTTTAAGATCGATCCTTAATTTTTATAAAATGTTTTATATCTAAAAAGTTTAAAAAATCCATCGAACCTCAAAAAATTCTTAATTCTTTTTTTTAATAAATTATTTAAATTTTTAGTAACGTTTTTTTTCAGTATCTTTTCAGCTAATTTAACTCAATTGTGCTCTAAAATCAATGCAAAATATTTTCCAAATTACCACAATCTTAAAACACAAGTCGTGAGGACAGTTGAACATAAGGAAATGTTTCTTTCGAGGAAATTAAATTTGCACATTTTAACTCTGGCAGTGCTGCATTATTCATTCACGATTTAACCTTTTTTTCGTAACAATTTAATGCACATGTCGCTCAATAACTTTCGGATTAAATTAAAAATGGTCTACTTAAAGTACTCCATCCGCCGTCGAAGTCATTGTATTTCAATCCATTTGGGTTTCTACTGACAGCTGTTTGTACTGTTTTCACAAATGGTTCTTTTTATTGAAATATTTTTAAAAAATGAGGTAAAATTTTTTTGTTTGCATCCAAAAAAATTTAGAGCGGGATTAAAAGTTTGCAGTCTGTTATTTTCGCAAGAAAATTGGGCCACAGAATATTTTTTTACAGTTTGGAGTATAAAATTAGAATTAAATTAAAATAATTAAAACAAGGCATGAACACTCGAATTTTTAAAATAAAATAAATTAAAATTCAAATGGTTTCATTAATCATTCACATTATCCACGAATGGCTTGTTCCTCTCTTAAATGCTTTAATAGTCAATTTGTAAACCGTATGAGATCTCATGATTATTCAGCCATTAAAACAAAGTTAGAGCCAAAGTCCACAAAAAAGGTTAAACGGTTAACAAAGTCATTACTGATGCAATTCATTTACAAAGTTGACACCTAACCTCAAAACAAATGTCATACATGTTGACTGAAAACCATAACTTGACCGTAACCTCAACAAAATTTACAATTGACAGCAATTAACTGAAAGAAAAATTAAAAAGTAGGAAAATAATTATTTTTTTTTTGACAAATTGAAAAAATATTTTTTGTGTTTTTATTTTCACGTCAGATTTTTTTTCACATAATTTTCTTTATCTATCTGGCATAAAAGTTGTGTTTGTGCTCAAAAGAGACATTTTTTCCGTTGTACAATAATACATAAACACAATTCTATTTGAGAATGGTGCTGTAATGCATTCACACATTAATTTAATTTCTATAAAAAAATGAATTTGATTAAGACACGACAAATTGATGAGAAATCTCGCAAATACAATTAAAAAATAATCTTTTTCTCTGTATTTGAGAATTTGAGATGTTGGCCGCCATAAATCTCTCGCTTATTTATGCGCGAATGTCAATAGATTTATGCACTCTGTGCATGGCTATTTTTATGACTCATCGAATTCATGCCAACTTCGCTCTTCTTTTTCGTACAACAATAAAACACAATTAATTAAAATGTGCATTTTGTGACCGATGATATCAAAGACATTAAAAAATATTTCTTGACCTTAAAAATTTAGTTTTTTTTGCAAATCACTTTTGAGCATTTCTATTTTTTTTTGATATGCAAATTTCTGTCCTTGACTTTAACATTTTCTCTCATAATTTGCAATTAATACACTGAAAATATTTTATGCACCTTGCATGAAAAAGTTTTCAATTTTTTTTTGTATAAAAATTATTTGATTTATTTACAGTCTTTATCACAATTCAAAAAATTGTGTACAGTTAAAAATTAAAAATTACATTTAATATTTACATTGATCTCTAAAAATTATAATTAGGCATTTTAAGCTGTTGCACGCAATTATATTCATTAAAAAAGTTGTTGAATTTAATGCAACGTTATTATTATCAATTTTGAAAAAAAAAACATTAATTAGCGTCATTAGAGTGTTTTGTAATTTAACAAAATTCTCTTCAACTATTTCCACAAAGGCAATTTAAATTCTCTTTCATAGAATCGATAATGAGTCGTTGCGAGTTATTTTTGTGAACAGCTTCTTTTTATATTATAATATTCGAGTACAATGAAAAAAAACAGTGAAAAGTGCCAAATCCAGAATTTTGTTCATAATCTTTTTCCACCGTTGAATTAAAATTTTAGGAACACATTTAATTTTTAGCCATGGATTTCTTTCGTGTCACAAAATCACAATTATGCGTTAGAATTTTATCAGAAAAAATTCTGAATCTCTTAATAAATTATCACTAGCATTATTCATCGACCTTAGTGTCGCTAGACAAGAAATAGGGTTTAGCAACACTAAAATCAGACTTTGTCGTCGGTTCTTAAAAATTTCTATAAAATGTTGCTAAGGAAAATCTTAGCAAACTATAAATCTTAACCAAAAGTGAAAATTTGATGCTCTAAAAAATCAAGCTTCCACCCTTCGGAGTCTTAAGTATCTAAAGAATAAGAAGAAATACTAAAAATGAAGTTAATTTTTTGTTTGACACAACAACTCCATTTAGCGTGGTCTTTACAACTCTCCAACGTGCCACTGTGTGTTTGTTTTTATCTCTCTATCATCAATTATTATTTCGACATCGACGACAACAAGAAAACACGTTTTTTTAATCACCGGCGCTGAAATCTAGTGCTGTTCCAAGACTTCACGAAAATCTTTTCGCACTTTCCACAACATGAGCTCGAGACATGCACGCGAGTCTTCGAAACTGCAATGACCATTGTCGGCGGTTTGAATGTCACGCTTTAGGATGCTCTTAGTAAGTGACTTAAGAGATCGTCTGTAGGGCAGGCCATAGTAGTGAGGAAATACTATCGACGTATCCACAATTGACCGGTGAATGAGCTTCAGCGCTTTGAGATCATTTTCGATCGAGTGTCCGATCAGAATTGTGTCTTCAAAGATAAACTTGAGAAGATCTTTTTGTACTTCTTGCAGTGACTTAACGGTACGCTGATGATAACTGTTCGAGCTCGTCGAACTGGCACTTGAGTTAGATGCCGTCGATGCTCTTCGCATTCCGCAACTGGAATTGATGTTCAGATCTTTTTCTGTTATGCCCGAGAAGCGAGTGTTATAGTCGACAATATCACGCTCTGGCCTCACAAAGCTCTCGTAATGTAAATTGCCATCAGATCTGATTATTGTGACTTTCGCTAGCTCCAATCCGCATCCTGTAAAGCACATTTCGCAGTCTAATGCAAAGACACCATCGGCGGGTAATTGCTCTCGACGTCTCCTCGTGCGCACGAAACCTTCATACGGTCCATTGAGACCCGTCGATACGCCCGTCCAAACGTGCACGCGATTCGCCGAGCATCCATTTATGAAATTAGAATCGTAATTACGATTACAGCACGAATAGACGCGTCTCATTTGTTGTCCATCGTAAAACTGATTGATTTTACCCCAATGATAGAGACACGGCTCGTTGGTCAAATAATCGCCATTGTTTGTGACAATGAAATCCTTTCCACATCGAACGCACTCTTTCTGTGAGCTCACCATCGTGTTGTATGGTTTCTTTGCGGGTTTCACTTTAATTGGCTTGACACTCATTTCATAATCGTCGGATGGCGATGACGAACCCGAACCTTGACCACTGTCACTATCGTTTATCTCAACTTCACATCCGAAATTCTCTTCTGTCGGAATCAAACCATCGTTTTGATTGACAAAGATTGGACTGCCACTGTAGTACGTCGACGACGTTGTTGTTGTCGTTGTGGCGCTCATGGCAGTCTTTCGTTGTGAAATGAATTCATATGGCGGATATTTGAAGATAATTGCCAAACTTGGTGCGACATCGTGCTCAATGGGAAAGCCGAGGAGTCGCATTGACATGTCATCGAGTAGATAATTTCCCAAATAATGCATCAATTGAACCTCCGTCAAATTCAACTTTGTGTGTTGCCGAAGAGGTGGCTCAAGTGCACGATAACGATGCTGCTGCTGTTGCTGATCGCACTTTTCATAACTACTACTTTTTATCGACAAGTTCGGCTGTGTCGCATTATTCGCTTGGCCATGATGATTCGACATCAACTTGCCATTTTGATTGCGATTTGAACGCTGCTTTGCGAAATGCTGATTCGCTTTACGATTGCGTTGTGTTCGCTTTTGTTTGGGAGAATCATCGCTACTTGTTGATGTCTCGTTTGTGACGTCTGATTCACCATCGAGCGATGATGATGAAGGTTGTTGTGTAATTGGGGATGGATCTTTAATTGACGAGAGAGAAAAAAGAAAGGAATTTTTAAAAATTAATCGATTTGTTTGCAATTCTCACATTGAATTGGGGAGGCAATAAAAATTTAATTAGCAAAGTGTGCAAGTTTTATGAGATCGCGAAGTTATTTTCTAAATTTTAACCTTAACCTCAATTTGATTTGAATGCATTGAATACAAAGTCAAAATTGTGTGTAGAATTTGTCTTAAAAAGGTGTTTTGAAAAATGTCTTTGGGATAATTTTAAAGATTTTTTGTTTGATTGTCCAACACCAAAAATGATAAAAAGTAGTGTCAAGTGTTATCGTGTATGCTTGTGCCACCTCCATGCAACTCACATATCTTGAATTTATTTTAAATTCACTCAAAAAATCACTAAATTAAATATTTCACTTTTATTTAAAAAATTAACATGCAAAATATTTTTAAATTAATAAAATCACTCAAAATTTATTAAAACATTTTCATGCGTTTTTTAAATCACCGTCCAAATTATTTTTAATAGCATGTAAAATTATTTTAAATTATTTTTTTCGAAAAAAAAAGATCATAATCAGGTGATCACAATCGAAGCATTGAACTTGAATTGTTATCAGGAAAAAATAATCGTAAAATTATATTTTTGTTGTGAATTGCATTCGAAAACTCATCGAGCCATGTGCATGTTGTTTAGTAATTAAGAGTCGATAAGAGTGGAGTCAGTCATTGGCGCTATTATGGTTATTTCTACTAGAAATTATAAAGATTGATAGGGAAACTCACCATCTGCACATGTTGCAAGATACTTTCCATTTGCGGAAAAGCTCATGTCCATAACTGAGCCGGTGTGACCCTTGAGAGTCGTCAATAACCAGTTGTGTGAGTAGTTCGCTTTATCGGATCGCTTCTTCAAGTTGGAACGCTTTGAACTCTTTCCAACGTTCGGCTTATTCTGATTTCCGCTTGTTTCTGTTTGTTTTTTAGTGTTTGCTGTTTTGCTATCCTTTGTTGCATATTCTTCCAACTTTTTCTGTGCCTCATCTGCAAAGAAAATAAAAAAAACAATAAGAGGTTAGTTGATACGGCTTATCAGTCACATGTGCTATCGAAATTGACAATATCAGCAAGTCGATGTCAATGCCATATATAACGTTTGTCATACAAGCAAAAAACTTGTTGTGCAATTTGTGCTACTGTAATGTCAATTTTCAGAATGTACGTTGAGAGAGGCACGGCACTCAACTGACGTAACTTTGCCAATTTTAACGGTTCTCTTTTTTCATCTCTTAAACTGCGAATGTTTTCTATTTCATTGCGTGAAAATATTTGCAGAAAAATCACGCTTGATGTAGGCTTTGAAAAGCACCTACAGCTCGTGATTAATTTTTTAAAATCTCAAGGGGTGATAAAGACCTTTTATCCGGAACTCCCCTTTGTACCAACAATTATCAACAATATTTTATTGTACAATTTATCAGTTTTTATGACTTTTTTGATTTAATAAAAAATTCACACTAATGTGGATTTTTGCGGTTTTTAATCTTTCTCGGGTATTACAAGCTAAAAAGTTTGATAAGCATTGTTTTATGCGCTTTTAAGTAAATACTTTGTCAAGTTGTAAAAAATGAGTCATTGACAATTATTTTGGGATTTTTTAATTCATAATTTGGGAGAGTCCGAAAAATTATTTTATCAAAAAATTTATTTGATTAAAAATATTATAAAATTTACATTTTTATCGCTTTATCCTTCATTTAATACAAATTTAAATATAACCCATTTAATGTATCATCTGTATTTGAAAAATTTCAAGTTTTTCAATGATAAACAAAAGCCTCAATTGCGTTGTTTTTAATTCGTTCACACTCTCATAAAATTATCTTCGAAATTGAGCCTTTAACTTTCGTCATTTTGTAACTATCTGACCATATCTTATCAGTTCATTGTTTTATTACACTCAAAAAAAATAAGCGAGTTGCCCCAATTTTTTAGCACGTCTCCTTAGAAATCAAAGGGAGTCACAACAATTTTTTCTTATCGCTCATGTGAAACCTATTTGATATCGCCAAGGTTTCAATTGGCAACCCAACACAGAATCGAACGTTATTGTGAAACTTTAAAGTTTTTCCTCATGCATTTTTAATGTGATTGAAAGTAGCCGCTCATTACATCGCCGCCATGTGTCTCAGTTCACATTTGCTTTCAGTAAATAAAAATAAATCAGTTCGCATTAAATTATTAAAAACCACTTTCCTGCCAATGGTGAAAAGCTAAAATGTGACATTTTGCGGCGAAAGTGAGGGAACACATAATTACCGAGATAAGGTTTTTTTAGCTTCGAGAGAAAAAATTGTGCATGTCAGTCATGTGGGGTCATTTGAGGTTGAAAATTAATTAAATTTCATGCAAATATTTTTATTTTAAATCATCTCTCGGCAATTCAAAAAAAAAACTTTAAAAAATTTATCACAAAAAATATTATTAAAAATTTATCGTCGTCACATTTTTTTAGTTTCTGTTTACACGAAATTCAATAAGCGATAAGAAAAAAATCACGCACAAATTAATGAACTAGGCCGAAAAGTTATGTCACGTGCAAAGTGCCAAGCTAGAAAATCTCGTTGATCTGCAACGTGAAGAATTCCAATAAAAAATTGCCTATCAGCATCAATTTGAGTTATTGACAATTGATTGAGAGTCGAGTGGAGGCGAGACACATGTTTAGAATCACGCTACCAACACGTTGCACGTACAATTGTCAACTCGACTTCAATAATAGGGAGTCATGTTCGTTGTTTCCAACCACCAAGGTTGCTCAAATTGTTATTTTATTGATTTTCATACATTCAATGCTCTTTTTTCTGTACGGAAGTGGAAATGGTAATTTTTTATATTCATTTCTTTTTTTTCATCAGGAATTGAATCATGAAATTTTACAACAAAAATTCATTCGCACAAACCTCCTTCACTGTCTGTCGCGTGCGAGTCTTGTTTAAATTATTTTGAGTTAAATGTCAATGAAGATCACCTGCCAAAAAATATATGAAAATATCCTCTCTCGTAGTTTTAAATTTGGCGTAAACATAACGACTTTATCTCTCTCTTCTCACTCGGTGTAATGGACTGTGAGAAAAGGCTAAGTGACATGCGGTTACAATTTCTTTCGACTTAGTGGTTTTTTCATCGTCCGCTAATTGAATAAAGATTTTTTTTGGTGGTCATTTAAAAAATGAATAATTGAATTAATGGCAGCAAAAAAATGGCACAATTGTTGATAAAAATTCAGAGCAGAAAATTTTGGTCAGTTTTTAGCGAAATATTTTTTCTTCCGCACAGCAATGAATCACTATCTAATTTTAATGTTTCATTTAATCTACAAGCATTTCTTTGAACTCAAATCCGCTTTAAGTAGTTCAAAGAAGCATACAAAAGTCAAGGAACCTATTTAAATCTTTTAATGATTGAAATTTTACTATCTCATGTAGGAGAATTTAGACTTAGACGAGAAATGGCATTGAAAATTAAACATAAACTTTTTTCTAGTTTAAATTTTTTAAAATTTTAGAAGAGAAAAAATTTAATAAATTAATTGCACGAGGTATATTGACAATTCGTTTGATTTGAATGTAAGACAATGAAAAATAATTGAGTGTAAATAAATACTTAAAAATATCCACAGACATAGACAGTTAAAAATATTTATCTAAAATCAAGCAATCAATTAACAACCCTGCTTAATAATAATATATTTTTTACAATCCCCACACATCAAAATAAAATGAAATGAGTATTATCAAAACACAACGATGATGATAATTGCGATTATAAAAAAGCAAATATAACACGAGGAAGAACATTGAAAATCGCGTTTTTAATAGCGATAATTAGCAGACGTCATCGAGCATAAATTCTGCGTAATCAGATTGATGATTAAAAGTCCCGCTTCAGACCCCCGTAAAAAAATAATTTTCTACTCGATCTCAAACAGCTTAAAATCAAATTTATCTTCTTTTCTTTTTCATTTTTCCGCTCGCTCTCGTCACATTTTTATTTTCACTATTTTGTAAACAATTGCGATGACGAGATCTTCTTCACACTACCGCGTATTTTCATTTTGAATGAAATTTTCAAGCTGAATGAAATCCGCAATTCAATTGTTGTGAGATGAGAAAAATTATTTTGCAACATCATGTTTGAAAAATTTGCTTTACTTTGAATAGGAAAAGTTGTAAAATGAGATTATTTAACAAGAAAACGAGCAATTTCACATTAATCACGGATTCTCATGCGAGAAATTTACAAGGAGGAAATCTGGGGAGTTATTTCGAAATTCTTCGGTTACCGAAAATTTTTGTTAATTCGTTTGATAAAGATTTTAATTAATCTCAATTTAAAATAGAAGAACTTCGTCTCAAATTAATTGAGTAGCGTAAAAAAACCTCTTCGTATCATCACATTAACAGCTTTTGTCTCATGATCTCGCGTACAGCTGAAAATTTGCGTTCAAGGTAAAATTCTACATCTCATCAAGTTTGTTTTATAAACTTTTTTCTCCTCTCCCGCTTTTTTAAACAAAAATTTAGCTGTTTTGACTGACATTATATGCTCATCATCATCGCCTCGATCCCTCACGAAAGAAAAAATGAAACAAAAAGTTGACAATGAAGTTGTCGTCATCGGCAGCGTATATGAGTGAATTTTTTTATCGTTGTTGTTGCGATATCGCAATCACATGGTGTCTCTTTAGAGATTAATTGCATAACTCAACGTCAAAGTAATTCTCATCGGGCTGTTAATTTTTTTTGGATTTCTTTTTCTAAGCTTATTTGAAAAAATATACAAAGAACAGTAAAATCAACATTCCGAATGAGAAAATTTTTATTTTGCAGCCCATGCAACGTGGGAATTGTAAACCAGTTTCAAGTTACACCAAATGCAGCCTCTGACAACTGCTTTTCCTTTTTGCTTATTTCTCTTTCTTTTTTCAGGCCTCACATTTCACGTTAAATGTGCAGATTTTTTAAATTCCTTCAAGATGATGCCATACGTGTCTATGCAAGAATGGAGAGCTCGTGAGGCGAGACGCGATGGAGAAAATATAACAGAACTGCGGCATACATTTTACAATTTTCACGTGCATAATGCGCACAACCGCAGATTTATCTCTCCGACAGTTTAAAATATTTCATTGAATTTTTTTGTTGCCACCTACAACTGAGGAATTGATTTTCTGTGCTTGTTTACTTAGAAGGCTATTTTTCGAGTGCCATAAAAAATTACTCTTCACTCATAATTTTTCCTTAAAAGTCACTTGAGAAATTATTTCACTTATAAGTCGTTGTCCTGATTTATTTAATTTTTTCGACGAGTGCAAAAAAATAATTGCATCATGATTCGCTCGTTAAAAAAGTCAAATGAGTCACGAGTTAATTTGTCTTCCCTTGTTCAGACGAAAATAAAAAAAATTCTGAAAAACGAGTTTGATGTTACTCATGGAGCGTTTCTGTGGAGAGAGGCAAAGATCGAGAATGAATCACATTTTTTTAAGAATGGACGTCATCGTAAAAAATGCCGCGCTCTCAAAAACACGTGGTCGGTCTTCCTTTTTTGAATATATTTTATTTAAAAAAATTTTTTTGCTTACTTTTTCTTTTTTCAGAGACATTATCGTGCTCGGCATAGTATTGCCAGAAACCGTAGATTAGAGCGGATAAAATTAGCAGTCCGATAATGATTGTATCCAACATAATGACGATTTTTTTCTTTTATCGAGTTTTTCTATTCCACTCTCATTTCTCGCTTAAATGCACTTTTTCTGATAACTTTTATGGCCAAATATTTTTTTCTCCCGAACTATTTTTATCCTTTATTTTTGTTTCATTTCTTAAAGAAAAAATAAAGCAACTTTTCTTCTGCTTATATCCAGAAAAAAAATATTTCACACCTTTATTTTCTTCTTTTTGCCTCCGATTTTTTTTTATTTTGCTTTATCTTCTTTAATATTTTTTTAGATATCAAACACCAGAGAAAAAATTCACCGAATGAGTGCGGGAAAAAATATACTAGCACGTCTTGATCGCTTGAATTCACGAGTAGGATTGAGCAGAGTCGCGAGTAAAATTTTTTAGTACGTGAATTTATGTTTGTACTAAAGATGACGGTGGATGATGATGAAGAGTATGCGAGAATGTGTGAAAGATGCACTCATCGATGTGTTTGTGTGAGGATGCGGGAAATTTTTCAATCATCTCATTTGGGAAATCCGCAGTATTTTCTCACTCATATGACCAGCCTCCAAATTTACAATTTGTGAGTAATGAGGGCAATAAAAATATTTTTGACCTGAATTTTTTTGATGAGTTTTGTTATCTTATCTTACTTTTAAGGATTAAGGATGTTTCAGGTAGATAAATAGGAACCAGTATAAACTGACTCAAAACATTAATTTTTATTTTAATTCTTTTTAAAATATTAATTTTGATTTTTAAATTTAATTTTAAACAGTGACATCAAATTTCATTCATTAATTCCTAACACGACCCTCTCACTCAAGAAGTTTTTGTCCAACATGCTGCCGGCTTTTAAATTACACGTTTGTGTTGATTCACAAACACTAACAAACCAGATTCAAATTTTTAGTACAGTTTTTTCTGTTACAAACTGCGAAACATTTCCATAAAGTAATTTTTTTGTTCTCTGTTGTTGGTCTCAAATTTCTCTACATTGAAAATTTTCATACAAAATTTGAGCACATGACACTGCAATGTAACTCCATTGTTGATACTGATGGATGTTCATTAGGAACAGATTCACTCTCATGGCTCGTGATTTGTTCATGAAAAAATAAAGCGACATCATTATGCGCAACTAAAGACTTTTCGCTATTATTTTGTTCGTTGTCAAACAACTTGTGTGTCACAAATCGACTTGTTTAACTTTCCAAACACGTTTCTGCTTGAAATTAAAATTATTATAATATTTAGTTGTGTGTGCATTACCCTATGGTGCGATACACCAGGAAGCTTTTTTTAATTTCTCTTTGTGTACCCACATATGGACAGATAATTATCGTGCTTTGTGTGAGATCTTTGTTTAAATGTTGCGAAAAAAGAGACTTTTAAAATTTTTAATAGGATTAATAAATTAGCTGGAAATTTCCAGAAGTAAGAAAAAGTTTTTGATAAACTTGTTGACTTTTATTTTTGAAGAAAAATCCATGACGCGAATTCTATTTTTGCCAATCTAGTTTATTGTTGACATTTCTTTTATTTACAAATATTTATTACCTGCGTGGGACATGACCAAATGTTACCGTTAAAATTCAAAAAATCCTCATACAAATAAAATTTAAATCTCGGCTTCAACGTATTTTCAATAGCAATTGTATACAAAAAGTATACTTTTATTTAAATTTACGGCTTCAACGGTTTTCATGTCCCACGCAGGATTTATTATTGAGCTTTTTCAAAAGCTTTCATCATCCTTGCGTAATGAACTTGATTTCGAGAAACGCGAACTCTTTTCTTGGAAAGTATCGTAAAATATTTACACATCGCTTATTACAAAAATCAACACTCGAGCGATATCAACCTGCAAATAAAAGTTTAAAGTTGTCCTTTAAGTTTTTAAAAGCGCAAAAATTTGTTGACCTTGTTTTGACGAAAATTTTTAAGTCGTCAATTGAATTTTACAACGTGCGATTATGTTTACAAAAATATCAGCACACGATCATGAAAATTATGGAACGGCTTGCATAAAGAAAATGGTGACGTAGGCATGTAAGTGATGTCACTTTAAGCCGATCATTGTCAACTTTGTTATTAAAAAATTTCTAAGAAAATTCTAAAATGTTAAATTTAATTAATTTTAATGTTTAACATTTAAAAAACAATTAGTGAATTACAAACAGCCCTAACGAGTTCTCAATAAGTGGAATTCAAGGAATTTGTTCGAGTATCGTGATAAAAACAACTTATTGAGAATCGATAAATAAACGACCAGACATCATCAATATTGATATCATCACGAAGAAATTTTTATCGAAGGAATTTTTAATTCTCATGAATGAATTATGAATCAGCTGTGGTATCGTGGACACAAAAATAGCGACACACTCGCGAATGTTTCCGATGACGTATCAATGACGCAGCGTGAGGATGGGATTTTTTAACAGATCATTTTCAAAAGAGAGCACACGACGAAGAAAAGTGAGTGAGAGCAAGAAACTGACTGACCTCTCGATTTAAATCGTAGTTTACGTTTTGCGAGTGACGCCGCATTTCAATAAATTTATTAAAGCTCAATAAGACACGGAAATATCATCGTAAAGTACGACCTATACAACAACATGTGAGTGAAATTATTATAAAAACTGTTTTCCCACCAAAAAATTTAGACTCACCTAATTTTAGCGGCCACTTCACTTTAATAGTCATCCACAGCGAAAGTGCATAAACTTCCCTCTTTTAATTTAAATTTTACTTGTTTTTTGCACAATTCTCACGGCAGTTTTCGTCAGCAACCTTCACAATGAAGCTCAAATTTTCACTTCGTGCTTTCTTCGCAATCAAAAAATAATTCTTTATGTTTGTTTAGATTTCCATGCATATGCTCGTTTCGTTAATTATTTAGATCACTGCTCTACTGATCTACTAATTAAACTCAATATTTTTTTTATTCGAATTCACTTGTGACTTTTTCTCCCTTGAGAAATATTTTTCCAAGAATAAATTTCACTAATTTTTCACTTCCGAGTTTCTCTGCGAGAATCTGAGAACTTTTTGTTTTTGCTGCCTGCCTATCCGAAGCGACTGAGTCAAATGCTTCTTAATCGTACTCCCGCTATTAGTATTCCGCTTCTTTTTTTTGCTGTTGTAGTTAAATCCATATTCTCTCGCATTCTCTTTGTGTATGTTTGTGATATTTTTTCTTCTTTACAACGTCTCACGACGACATTGCCGTTGTATGTATGACTATGTGCTGTAAACAAATCCGACCGACTGACTGACTGTGTGTCTCTAACGACTGAATGCTCAGCTGTTGTTGTATGCGCTCCGAATTACTAATGTAACTTTGACTCATCCATTTTTGGGGGCTCTTTTGTTGTGATCATACCTAACCATGTTGAAACATGCAGCGATCACTGCACTGTTGTAAAAGAGGAACTCAATCATGTTGAAACTTCATGGCGAAATTTTCGCTCTCATTTGGCTTACAAAAGAAAATTAAATACGTCATGAGTCATGACTTTTGTTGTTCAAGTTCAGACACGCGATTTCTTTCTTTTCTTCTTCTCAGCTTTTTATCTATAAATAAAGCAACAAAAGTGTTTCATGTTTTCTGTCGACCGTTGCACTTTAAGATGTTAACTGATAATGGCATATTTGAGGATTATAGTTTTAAATTTAATTGTTGTGGATCAGGGGTAGAGACAGGAGTTTATTATCAAGTATCTATTAATATTTATTTTAAATCATCGGAAAATCCTGAAAATTTAAATTTTTGGCTATCATCCCGGAACTTTTTCAAGAACAAAAATAATTCCTAGAGTTTTGTCAAACTTTTTAAAAATAAAAATGACCCATATAAGAAAAAAACCCAGTCTCAGCTTGTCACGAAATTCCCTCAATCGAATGGAGAAAATTTTAAGTTCAAACTTAGAAAAATTGATTACTGGAGCGATAAAAAATCTTATTTTATGTTGATCACACTTTATGCTGACAACAATTCTTCTACACGACACAACACGATTCTCGATATTTTAAGACGAAATTTTAAAGCAGCGGATGCGAAGAATAAACAAATTGAGATCGTTGACTTGACGAGCGAAAATGCAGCCTTCAATGTATTTTTGATGAATACTTTTTTTATTAATTCCGTGCAATTGAAATTCATCAACACAAAATTAACTCTGAAGTGTGAGAAAGTAGATCAAGTTTACTCTTTTTTAGTTCGTTAGAGTCACGAAACTTTTATTGACCTGTGGATTAAAAATTTATTTTTTATCGGCGTGCAACGAAACGTAAACGGAGGAAATTTAATCATAGAAATGTGTGAACTGGAAAATAGCATAAATTATTGAAGAACTTAATGACCTTTTTGGAGAAATTTAATCCCTGGTGGCACAAACTTGTATAAAATTTCAACTTAACTCAGTAAAATTCCCAAACGTTTCTAAATGTGTGCCACAAGGGATTGCCTTGGTCAGTGTCATTAGAAAGTACTTTCCGACAGTCGGTCATTACAGAATTATTGATTGATGGATTAAAAAATTACGTAATTTACTATTAAACGTTTAATATTTTTTTAAAAATCCTTTTTTAATTCATTACGTTTTAATTTTCAAATTCATGCCTCAATAATTTTTAAAAATTTTTTTTACAAAGTATAAAAATCATGTCACAAAGGTCATAACTATGTCTGCCATCATTAATGACTCATCAATCTTCATAATATTTTTACAATGCATTGCAAATATTGCAATATTACATCGATCAATACATCCTTAAGTTTTCCCTAATGACCTAAATAAGAAGAAAGCGACTAGCCGAGGCCAAAGGACTTGATGTAAGCTGACAGACATCGGATTGTACACAAGGAAGTAAGATAATGGAAAGAGGGAAGTAAAATGAAATATTAATAGAATATAAAAAAGTTTAATTGTAAATGTAGAAATTTTCACATTGAGAATATTCGTAAGCGTTTTTCCATATGTACAAACGGCGAGATTACAATAAACAAAGAATTGCAATTGAGTGTTAATTTCAACTGTATACAAAGAAAGCAAATTTAATTAACTCTCGAATGTGTGAAAGATTTTCTTACACCCGAAGGTTTTGTCATTCGCGTTAATGTATATTTTCTCACTCTCAATGTGCGAAGATTAATTTTAATGCGCTTATAAATTGACAAATCGCTTGGTTAAATTTAAAAAATATGGAACATAGTAAGACGAAAATTTGCATTAAATTGAGCTAATTGAAATTAATTCAAATGCGCGAGGAAATTATTGCACAATCCAATTAAGCTAATTTAAAGAGCTGTTAGGTACAATTTTTACAATTTGTTGCATGCATGTCGATGATTTTGTTTGATAAATGTGGTTTTAAATTTAATTCCATTAACATGCGAGTTCATGATAATCTTAAAAATTATAGAGATGTAGTTCATAAAGTAATTAAAAGTTTAAATTTTTTTGTAACGTATTTTTTAAATTTAAATATTCTTGGAAATTTTTTTAAACTGTAAAATTTATTGATGGTTTTCAATACACAATAAAACAATTTAATTAAAATAACTCAATTCAAATTAAAAGAAAAATTGAAACCGTAAAATTTATTGCAATAATTAAAACGTCAAAGCTGACATTGATTAGACAAATTTGTATTTAAAGATTTCCTAAAAGTTTTTAAAATAAACCACGAACCACAGATAAGGTGAAACGCGCAGCAATTAGAATTGTTTGTTTTTTACTTTAAACTTGAAAATTAATCTGCGCGGAAGTTTACTACTCACCCCATGAGTCACGTTCCCTTTCGATTAAATGCTTTCTCATTTTAGTTAAAATCGTGCACATTATGTCATGATGACTTTGATCACATATATATTTGATAAAAAAAATTGCAATATCAATCAAGGGCTTTAACGTCGTGAATTGTGAAAGCTCACAAGGTCGAAAATGAGAGATGATAAAATTAAATTTCTATATTTGCGTTGGTGCACAATTGTGAATATAAAATTATTAAAACGTAAATGAAATGTGTCAATATTTGTTTTAAATAAAATTGATTTTTAAAAACTGACTGCAAAATAATTTCTAGTAAAATCTCAATCACATTTATAATCTACACGCATATTTATTATTTCCGTTAAATCTATAAATCTTCCTTTAATAAATTAAAATTATTATTGCGTAGCGGTAAAATTTTCGGTCACCAACTCAATTACAAATGAAAAAGATGACGAAATTTCAAGACTGCCTTAATTCATTTCGTCGTATTCGAACTCATGAACTTAAATCGCGCGCAAATACCGTTCATTATTCTTCTTTTTTTTCGCGGGTATCAATGAACTGTCTGAAGGAAGTTTTTTTACTATAGTCGATAAGGCTCTCTTTATGTGTTTAAAAACTCAGGCGTATTTGTGAGAGTGCCGGCTGGGAGAGGAAAATTCCATTGACCTCCAAAAAATTGAGTATTTCAAAAAGTGGGATGGTGAAAAAATTAATGATGATCTTCAAATAAAAAAGAAAGAATTTGCGACGCAGTTTGAAGATGCGAAATACTTTTTTATTTTTAGCTCTAATTTATGATGATTGCCACTCACAACTACTACAAAGAATCATCGATATATTTTTTTCCGCGCTTTCAGTAAATTTTTTAAGACTCTTAAATCTTCTTCATATTCAGATTAGTTCAATAAACTTGAGATCGCGAGCGTTGACAGGAAAATTTCATATTTTGTTATCTTTTTGCTGGATAGTAAAAAAGTTGTGGAACACTTTTTATAATAGTTTAAAAATATTTTGAATAATTTTTATGAAATGCATTAAGAAGAATTTTCATTTTTAAAATTTCTTATACTCCGAAATATTTGATTTTGAACCAGAGTTTTCTGCCCCTTCTTCAAAAACTATATTTGCGTGTAAAATTTCATTCGCCACGTTCCATAATATTTTTACTGCTAGCAATTGCTTGGAAAGTTCTCATTAAATGCTCGAGACTCTTCTGTGAGCGTGAAAGTGAAATTTTATGCAACTTTTTATCGCTCAAATGAATTCTCCTCTATCATCGAGCACATTTGAAGCAGAGAGAATGCCATTGAACTTTACAAAATAATAATTTTTTGCACGATAAATGTAACTGATATTAATCAGCTCGTAGTCAATTAAAACCATGACTTTGAACTTCAATGCATTTAGTTTAGAAGCTTAAAATTGATTAACATCAATTAGCGGCAAACTTCCGTGAATTCTTTTCTGGGTTTCTGTTCTAATGACTTGATCTGAGAATTTTTGATTACATACTTTAAAAAGATTGTCGGCGATGAAGTCATTTTTTAATTTAATTAAATACTTTCAAGTTTGTTTGAATTTTATTTTAAATAATAATTTGTTATAAAAAGTCCGAATTTGAGCGATCTGAAAAATCTATAAAATTCAACAAAAATTCTTTCATCATAAAAGAACATAAAACGAAGCTTCATTAGCAAAACGTGAAGGAAATCCTCAAAATGCTTCATGAATTGAAATTTTCCAAATCAAAAAACTTAAGCAGTGATTTTAAAGTCATGTGGAAGATTTTAAAAAGTTCCTCATTCTAAGCAAGTGTTTGGAAACTTTAATTTTATTTCCTCATTTTTAGCATCAACCGAGTGTGTTGAATATTTAAAAGAACTTCCAAATTTCATGACTTTAATGATTAAAGTTTAATCTATTGTCTCACTTAAATCTATCTATTCTGCATTAAATAAAATTTTACAGAAATTTTTTTACAAAATAATTTTTTTTATTTTTTAAGGGTGTGCTGTGTGGAGTTGGGAATTTCCCAGGTGTTGGGAATTTCCCAGGTGTTGGGAATTTCCCAGGAGTTATGAATTTCCCAGGTGTTGGGAATTTCCCAGGTGTTGGGAATTTCGAATTTCCCAGTTGTTGGGAATTTCCCAGGAGTTGAGAATTTCCCAGGAGTTGGGAATTTCCCAGGAGTTGGGAATTTCCCAGGAGTTGGGAATTTCCCAGGAGTTGGGAATTTCCCAGGAGTTGGGAATTTCCCAGGAGTTGGGAATTTCCCAGGTGTTGGGAATTTCCCAGGTGTTGGGAATTTCCCAGTTGCGTTGTTGCAAAAATTAACAAAATTAAATAAATTTTTATTCAAATTATATGCAGAAATTCTGATGGCTGGATGATCCACTAATTTTTGAATTTTAAATAAAAAATAATATTTTTATTTTGATAAAATAATTTTTGTTTTTTAATTAAATTGTTTTAATACCCTTCGCTTTCACAAAACTTTGTATCACAAAGTACCTCAACTTGCAACTTTTCATAATTTATGAGTATATTACTCTTTAGTAAGGGAAAGGAGGAAATTCATCGCAAAGTAAGGCGCAATAAATCTTTCATTACTTATTAACTCAAACTGGACATGAAGTAAGTTGTCATAAAAATTGAAACGTGACTTTCATGACTGGAGAAAATTTTCATCATCTCAAAATCGCGAAAGTGCACGTCAAAGTGGGTGTGAGTAATTTTATTTTTTTGTTATTCGAATTGAAACTTTTATTGCGCTTGAAAATATTGAAATTGCACAAATCTAAGCAGACTTCAAGCCGGCAAAAAAGTTGCGCAATAAGTGTGAGAGAAAAATATCTGGAATGCATTTTTCTTATCGTGAAAATTATTTCGCTGTAAATCAATTTCATGCTTCTGATTTACTTTTTGTATGCAGTTATAACTTCAAGGTTGTCAAAAGATTTTATGATTGTGATTTAAGATAAAAAATATTGTGATAAAATTTTTGGTTTTCTTTTCACTTTTAAACAGTCAAAAAATTTTGATTTTCATAGAAATTCTCTCACGGTTTCAACTTTCTTTCTGTTAAAAAGTAAAATTTTCAAAGAAATCATAACTAACATTTTATCATTGCACTAAATCTCTTTTACCCCTTATCAGTGTCTTCATTGTTTAATGGAGTATTTACAATTATGTGCAAAGCTTGTTATCTTGCAGTCTGATAACGACCTTAATAGACTCTCTCTCACCCTATCTCTCTATTTATCAGCTAACAATGAGACATTAAAGACCATTTAATTAGGCTTTTAGCAATTTGCGATGACAAATAGCAACGAAAATGTATTTTAAATAAAAAAATTTGAATATTTTTCCAGCTTTGAATAAAAAATGCGCAATTAATGAGGGAATGCGAAGCTAAATTAGTTTTCAACGGTTAATGAACTTTTAAAATTTATTTGAATTAATAAATTCATTATAAATCAATTAGGCTTTGACGTATCAAAGTGTGACACATTTTCGGACTATATTCAAATAAAATTTCATCTCCCGTTTTTTGTTCGAAACCAGGAAAAAAATTATTAAATTTTTAACGTTATCAGCACTGTCATGTTGACAATATGACGACGATTCAACCTCAAACTCTACATCACAGATTTATATTGCTCCTTCGCAAATGTTGTCATTTTAAATTTAGCGCACATTATCAGTACCGATTACACATGTGTCCTATTTTTACATTTCATTCACATTTCATGCATGAAAAACTGGGTCAACAGACACAACTCAATTGATCCAGAACAAGATTCACTTTTTAATAATTTTTAAATTTTATGCGAGAATTTGTTAAGTTTTTTTCTCTCGCAGCATAAATGCTGCACCAATATGGTGTTGGCAATATGAAAATTTGTCAAGAGCAATTAATCGCCTTTTTACGACATTTTGCTAATTGCAAATGTCATCGATCAAATGGAAATGAAATCTGTGTCAAACTCAAAATGTGTAAACTAGATGTTTAAAATGATTGTAAGTGGTCGAATGTTGCCATATTTTACACTTATGGGGTGTGTTTGAGGTGTGTGTCACGTGAGACAAAAAATTAATCGATTTAATCTCAATTAACTGTGTTATAAAAAAAATAATTAAAATAATTTAAAAATAAATTTTTTACATCATTTGTAAACCATCACAAAGTTTTCAATGCAATTAATTAAAAGTCCATATTTAGTTAGCGATGCTTAAAAAAATTATACAATAAAATAAATACAAGTTTTATTTACTTTTTTGCATTGAATGGCACGAAGATGCGACAACCTCGAAGTTAATGATTTATTACTTACATCGAAACCGCTGACCGGCATCGTCTTGACACTCACATTAAAAAATGCTATTCGAAAGGCATTTAATTGCAATTTTATTGCCGACTGACTAAAATTGGAAATGCATCCAAACATGACCTGCCCAAACAAAACTCGCACTACGCTCGGAATTTTTGATATTCGAATTGTCGAACTAACTTTAGGTTATGCAATTCAATTATGGGCTCATTATGTGCTACAGATTTGTTTTTAAACATTTTGAATAATTTATGCAAAACTAAATTTTAGATGCGTGAAGGCTGAGATGCACGTGAAAAAATTTTAAATATTTTTTTATAAATTTATTTTAATTTTCAATTGTACTCGTTGATTATCACTATTATTATATTGTTCTATCCCTCTCATTGTAAAATGTCATTGAAAATCTAACGGTTAATTAAAATCCAATCAATAGCGGTTCATTTAGAGAAAATAAATAGTAAAATTGCGTTGCACCTTACATAGAGATTGAAGCGCCATGTCAACGTGAGAAGATTTCTGTACAAGCATTTTGAAGGTTTCACAACATTTTCAAATGTTTATTTAGTTAATGAAGCACGTTTTAAAACGTGATCTACGACAATTTTTAATTTGTAATAATCGACTTGAGGATCTCTTTAAATTTATTTTAATATATTTTTTAAGAAAATTGAAAATGTGGTCACAGTATAGGAAAAATTGCATTGACATTAAATAAAATTAAAATTATAATTGCTTAAACCTTTTTAAGGAAATAATTTAATTGAGAAAGATTTCAAACTGTTGAAAATTCATTTTTAATCCTAACGTATTTTTAAAATTCAAATGATTTTTTTCACAGGAGAAAAGTCATATCGACATCACTAGGAAAAATCGTAAACAAACGAAATTAAATAATTTTCATCAATTCTCGCAGATCAAGTGAAATAAAGTAAATTTAAACAATTTAGATTCATTCTTTACATTAAAGTCCATCGAAATAATATAAAGACAGCGCTTAAATCATGACGACAGCAGCGAGACCAACTTTTGACACAGCTCGTGGAAAAGAAAAAGATTTATCAGCCTTATCAAAGCAATATTCATCTCGGGATCTTCCTGGTCATACAAAACTTAAATACAGGTAAATAATTAACTCGTTTAAGTAACATCCAGTGACTTAAAAATCAATAATTAACATTTTAGAGAAACTGGTCAAGGAACTAGTGATGAAGTACGTGGCCGTGACCTTCGTAAAGAGCTGGAAGAGCGTGAGGGTGCAACCAAATCAGGAAGCAAACAACAATCTGCCGTAGTTCGACGTGCACTAGAAGCCAATGTGAAAAGACAAAAACTGGACCAAAATCCCGATGCCGATGATCCTGTTGAGAGCGAAAATTCCGATGATGACGACTCTGATGATGACACTGCTGCACTCTTGGCTGAATTGAATAAAATTAAAAATGAACGAGCTCAAGAAAGTGCCAAGAAAGAAGCCGATAAGCAGCAAGAGGAAGAACGTATACGCATGGAAAACATCTTGTCGGGCAATCCATTGCTTAATTATACAGCAGCAGCACCAAAAGGAGCCACAAAGGTGAAGAGACGTTGGAACGATGATGTCGTGTTCAAAAATTGCGCTCGAACTGAAGTCGATAAGGGTGAAACATTCATTAACGACTCATTGCGATCGGAATTCCACAAGAAGTTCATGGAAAAATATATTAAGTAAATTTATGTGTATGCAACAAAAAAAATAAAATCTTTTCTTACTAAATCTCAAAAATTACCATAATTAATTTGCATATGACTCGAATGGAAACTAAAACTTTCAAAAGGTCTCGAAGACAACCAACTACTTAGGCACCGAGACTCATTTGAAAGCGATAATAATTCTGCGAGTGACAATTAAAAAGACGAGAAATGCAAAAATAAAGTGATAAGAAAAGTGCAATATGCACATGCGACATTTATGAAAATGAAACTTGCGTTGAAGTGGATTGAGATTGACAGGGATGGAAGAGGAGAGATCAACAGGTGGTCGAGAATTTGTAAAATATAATAAATAATTTTTGATTAAATTCATTAATTTTAGAAATTTATTGAAATAAATTTGGGAAGAGGTTAAAAATATTTACGCAACTTGAAATTATTCATTCAAATAATTTTCCGACCCATTGACACTCAACTGAATCCCAAAAAAATTCTTTGATAAAAAAGTTCAAAGCCCTACTCAATTTTTGTGAAGTAATCTGATGCCCGCCAAAAAAATACCAAACAAGCAACGTTGTGCGAGTAAAAAAATCAATATCGATTTTTCTTCCCTCAACTCCTGCGCATAATCAAGCACAGACACACTTTTTTGTGAGGAATTAAATTTTGAAATAAAATAATTGCTCGTCTATGCAAATAAAAATTAAACAGGAATTAACAAAAGAAAATTATGTGGCGTATAGAAAAAAGAGGCTTTATTGTGCGTATCCTTTTTTTTGAGGAAAAATCTACAAGCTTTTTTTTCAATGAACTCTCGTACGTTGCTAAAGAGAGCGAGAGAATAAATGAGAGAGTCACCCCTCTGCATATTTTTTAACCACCAGTCAGTCAGTCGATGAGCACAACATAAGGCAACATCGTAGACATTTTCACTCACTACCTTCTCACCCTCCCTTTTATCAGCTAGTACTTACCGTGTGTGTGTGTGTGAGTGAGAAAATTGAGAGAGAATTAAAATGAGAGAGCTAGAGGATAGAATTTCCTTTTTTTACGATTCAATCGCAGACGTTGTAGGAAAAATATTTATTCAGTTTTCAAAGGAGTCGGAGTGAGTGAGTCAAGACGAGAATTTTCCACTCAAAGAATTTTACAAACCATTAAAAAAAGAGTAAAGGAGTTTTTTGTCATAAGTGAAATAAAAAACTCAGAAACGGCCATCGTAGTTAATTTTCGGTAAATTTATGATACACGAAGTGCGTTTAGGAAGTTTATAAATTTTTAGGAAAAAGATATTTTTTTTGCTGTGCTCCGCCGTGAAAAAAAAAGTTTTTTTTATTGTGCTGGTGGAAAGTACGAATGGACACATAAATCCCACCAACACAGTGACATGTGCAATATGCTATAGCAAGAGGATGAATCAGAGTATCGTATCGCAAAGTTGTGAACTATTGTGAGGAAAAGATTTATTGTGCGATTTTTGCTTCCCCTTTCCACATATACGTGCATTAAAAAAGGCTTCGATTGCAATTAAAAATTATATTTCATTTTAAAGAAATTCCTCTTCGTGCTTTTGTATGGGTGAGGGTGAAATTTGTACTGTGGGCAATAACCCGATGAAATTGACTCTTTGAACTCTTATCATCGCTTCATCGGTGAGATTTTTTCTTATAAAATGAAATGTTTAATGACGCGCGGTTGAAAATTTATTGATCCGCTCTCTCCCTCGCGCTGATCCGTGGGCATTCAGAGAGCCAAAAAATCAAGTGAAAGAAAAAAAGGCAGCGGGATGCTAAGTGTGAGAAAGGATTCATCAAGTCAGTGGCAATTTCTTTCATACATTTCGATGTCATTCAGATTGATGAGGCACGAGCGTGGAAACAATTTCACAGTGTGGAGCGCACACCGGGGGTGGCAGTAGAATTGAGATTAGATTGCGAGAAAGAGTTGTGCGTTAATGATGCGACATCATCTATGTATATACATATGTTATGACTCTCCCGTGACACGTCTTCAAGAATTTTGAAGGAGGCGAAAGCGGAGTTTCAAAAAAGAGGAAATTGAAGTGTGCAAGAAGAAGAAAAAGTTCACGGGGGAAAGCGGAAAAAATCTTATTTATGTGATAATGATAAGATGTGTTGGTGGAAAATTGAGATATTTGATGTGAGTGCAAAAAAGCGAGCAAGGTGAAATGGAAACGTATAGTGATGATTATCGGGCTCTCGAATACACGAGGGAAATTTTCGAGGTTTGATTTATGATTGGATTTGGAACATGAAATTTTTTTGACGTAAAAATCTAAATAATTGACATGAAATATATTTTTCAAAAAATATTTAATTTTTAAAATTCAAAAGCTCGAAAAAAGTTCACGTGAAGATTTCGAAACTTTCTTAAGGGAAAATGCACATTCAAACACTTGGGAGTAAAGTAGAGCATAAGAGGTTTCATGAAATATTGCGGGTAATTTTTAACGTGAAACCAAAAACTTAGCTTCATTTCCAAAGATTTTTACACAGCAAAACAATTTAAAATTATCAAAAACTAATTTTTAAATTAAAATATAAAATAACATGTTTAGAATTGAAGCGTGAAAGAATTCATGGAGTTCAGTAGAACAGCGGAAAAAAATAAATTGCAAACGATCCGTAATCCTACCTTTTAAATGCTTCCGCTTGTTGCTAAATGATGTTGCCATAAGCACACACTGTTTATCTCAAAAGGTTTTTGCTTTCGCATAAAAATCTCGCTATCTTTTCCTACTCGCTCGCTCGCTCGCTCTGCAGAAAATGATAAAGTCAGAAATGATTGAAACGAGGCGCTTCTGATGCTATTGCGATAAATATTGCTTCATTCCGTGAAATGATATCAACATCACTAGGATGGCAGTTAAGAATGTTTTCTATATAAATTAAAGCTTTAAAGAGCTTTTGATGAAAATATTTAAAATAAAGAATCTTACAAAAGAAAAGATTACAAAAATTATTTTAATCTCGCAAAAGGTCAAAAAAATGTTTGAAATCAAATCTCAGAATTTATTTTAGAGCACAGCAAAAAAATTCTACTCACTCGCATATAAACTTCCAAGGAGAGACTAACGTCCTCTAAGCGACTTATAACTTTTCTCTAACTTACTCCTTTAAATTTCATCAATATTCACATAGTGACAGCTGTAAAAGCCAAGTGAAAGAGTATTAAAGAATCGTTGAAAGTTACTCGCTGAGAGCATGGCAAGACACTTAATGAGCACAGAATCATAACATCATCAACCAAGTCATTCGCTGTTATCGAATGTCATATAGAAGAGTGAATAGTTTGAAATTGAATTGAATTTTATTACGATAAGTAAGTTGTGAGTGAGCACAATAGCACATCAAGACTCAAACCGGGCGGACGGTGGAAGGAGAAAAATCTCATCAAATACAATTCAATTAGTGGCAGCAATAATGTCACCGACATCTGCAGGCGGTGGAGGGTCATTGTGGCGTTTGACAGAGTGGTCATACTCATCCTGTAAATTTCTACTCACCATCGTCATTCTTTTCATATCAATATCGGATGTATGTTGTGAATTAAATAAGAACTGTGAGTACGCACTTAAATATTGATTCGATGCCAGGCGATGAACTTTTTTGGAGTTTTATTTTTTTGAAGAAAATAATTTTATAAAATGTTTAAATAATTTTTGTACGTTAAAATTTGCATTTTTCAAAAACAAAATGCTCTCACCTGGACTCGACAATGACGAGCTTAATGGCACCATGAAAACATTTTTAATTATTTCTTCTCTCTGTTTTTCTAACCCTCCACTCACGCACGCCAATGATGCCCTCAGATCATATAAATCAATTGTGTAAAAATTCGTTTCTAAGGCAACTCTACAAGAAGGTCGATGGAGCAACACTGATGAGTCAGAATGAACGTAACCTCGACTGCGAAATAACATTTCAAACGCACTCAATTTTGCAAAGATTTATGTTAAGGTACTTACGCACCTTTCACGACCATAATTTTCTTTAAGCCTCAATAACATGTCGATAATGTTTTTTTTACGCTCTCAGGTTTGACACGCTTTCATTAGACTGTAATGATCATCTCTATGTGTACGACGGAGGACACGCGGCCGGACAGCCCAAGGTGAGCTCCTTAACTGCAATCTCAACGTTTTAATAATTTATTTTCATTTTCATGTCAATCGACACGTATAGATGGATATCTCATGTCGAAATACAAAGCAATCGGTGGGCGTTTTGTTCACAAACACAAATCATATCACGCTGAAATATGTCACAGACAATTGGGGGACTGATATAAATGGGTTTAAACTAGTCATTACAGCAATTAAGGATCCAAGTGAGAACTCATCAATTTTTCACTATTAATTAATTAATTAATTAAAAATTTACTTTCAGAGCACGCTTGTAGAGATTTTAGATGCCATGTGAAAGAGTTTTGTATTCATCCTGAACTACTATGTGACGGTGTCAATCACTGTTCTGATGGATCTGATGAATCGACGGCAGCCAACTGTCAAAGTAAATTCATTTAAATTCACTAATTGAACTGAATTAAAATTAAATCATTTTAGGTCCAACCGAGGGTCAAATATTTGGTGTTGGTCTTACGTGGGTCGTGCTAATATCAGTGTGCAGTATGCTCTTAATTTTTGCGTGCTTTGTGGGCGTTACAATTTGCATATGTCGCCGTAATCAGCAAAATGGTAGCAACAATGGAAGCGTGCAAAATACCAACGGGAATTTCAATCAAGTTCCACGTGAGTTTAAAAATATCATCTCCAAGATCTGTCAATTAATTCAACATTTACTTACCAGTTATATATCAAACCAATCTGAACATTACGAATGGATCGAAGCATTCGACGTTGCCACGTGATCAAACGACAACACGATTGCCAGGTGAAAATGGCATGAACGGAAGTCACACAATTCCGAGGAACTTCAATATGTGCTACGAGACTACACAAATTGATGGTGCGTCTGTGAATTTAAAGGCTCTGATGGGACAGGACTTGACACAGAGCAATCCTGCCACCACCAAGGATGAATGGTTCGTGTAAGGAAGACAAGTGTGAGCGAGAAAGCTTTTAAGTGACTATTTTATACTTTTTTTGTGAGTATTGAAAAAAGACATTTTGTAATTTAGCTAAATTTTCCATTTTTAGATTACACTTAGTGAAGACTTCGTAGTGAAGTATTGAATAAGATGAATTTATAAGTTGGTGACCTTTTAGATCAATATCGAGACTTATAATCGAGGATCATAATTTTGCAATTTATCAACGAAAAAAATGATTATTTTTGGCGAACCATTGAAGCGACTCAACCGACTGTCTGCGTTCAATCAGAAATAATTTTTTAAGCAAATTAGTTTGAAAATTGCAAAATTAATCTCGAGCTCTTTCTCCTTTATCCAATGAAATATCAAATGAAACCTGATAATAATCAATTTAAATCTAAAATTAGCGAAATTTATCGTTGAAATCACAACCGAATGTTTGAGAATAAAAATTTCATTAAAAATCTTGGAAAGGGGATTTTGAAAATGGACACTAGCAAATTAACATTTGACGACTGATCAAATTATCAATTCAAAACCCCTCTGATAACTTTCTTGCTAGACATTTTGAAAATGTGGAATTACACAAAATTTTGAAAATACAGAAATTTTATCTAAAGTCTACAACAAAAAATGTTTTTCGAATAAAATGACCAATTGATGATATCCTCTCTAAAACAGTTCACAACCTATAAACACACAAAGATTAATGTCTTCATATCTTTGTACTTTTTGCATTCTATCACACATCGTTGACATTTCAATCTCTAATCCAATTCACTTTATACAACTTCATTTTATTTTTGCTGAGATGTCGGCAATGAAATTATTAAGAACATTTTTGGAAATATACTCAATCATATTATGTAGAAAATAACCATTTGTAGGTGAAAATGTCCTTCAGATAATTTTTTGACTGAATTCTGTGAGAATTCCCATAGATGAATTTTAGATGAAATTTGTCTTAAGTTTTAAAAGAGAATTTAATCGATAATGTCTATAATTAATAGCCCTTAAAAGACGAATAAATCAGCCCCGTATATAGATACTGTTTATAAATTCATTATTAGTGCATTTAAAGAGATTTTATAGTCGAAAATATTGAACAGCGACATCTCAGCAAAATAATTAAATTTGAGATATAAAAAATCTATATCGAGTATTGTGAAAATTGCCATAAATTAAAAAAATATATCAATTGTCTAGTGGAATAATTTTTAAAAAATTGATAGTCAAAATTGGATGAGATTTATTTTAATTTTTTTAAAGGAATGTGAAGAAATTTGTAAAGCGAGCGAATGTGAAGATTTGTATTGAAAGAATCATTTAAGAAAATAAAAGTGGGTAAAAACGTAACAAAATAAAAAGCCCGTTTTAATTCCGTTGCGCATTCGATCGTGCATTTTCGTGATCAGCTGTTCTGCGTCTCACTTACTATTTCGTATCATTGTCGTGCTCGCACTTGCCTTTTAGACGTTGAGCGTTTCGCACTCACTTGAATAATTTTTTTTTCTCCGTTCTTGCCTTAAGGTAATAATTACGAGTGTTTTTATCAGTTGGAATTGTGCAAATCAGGCGTCGCATTTCTTTTTCGCATCAGTTAAAATGTTTTCTTCTTTTATAGTTTAATTGTAAACTTCTCGAATAATGGCGAGCCTTAAAGTGACTGCAATCATAATTTTTGTCTTAATTCCGTACATTGCTCCCAAGACGCTGGTTTTAAATGTTTATGAGCACGAAGACAATGAAATTGATTCAAATGATCCACCACCCCATACGGACTATGCAAAAATGGCAAGGTGGCTTGTTCACAATTCAGAATGGATGGCTACCGGCACAATTTCCACGCTCCCGTCAATTAAGGGATTTCCAATGGTAAATGTAATTGCCATGGCTGACTCTGAGAAGGGTGGAAAAAGTACCGGACAAATTTACTTCATGTTAGTCATGCTCGACTTCACCGCACAAGACCTGTCGAAGCAAAATCAGATGACGGTCTTATTTTCACAGGATCAAAATCTCTATTGTACTCAAAGAAATATCGATCCGATGGAGCCGACATGTGCACGTATCATGATCTCTGGAGAGACATTGAAGGTTGAGAAAAATACCGAAGAGTTCAATTTTGCTGCCAAAGCCATGACCAGTCACCATCCGGCAAGTAAAAATTGGATTGATGCCCACGACTTTTTCATGTGCAAAATGAACATCACTCAAATTTGTGTCCTCGACTGGTATGGAGGTCCTCATTTTGTGTCTCTCGAAGACTACTACAAAGCATCATTGGATGGTGAAGAATCGAAACTTCTTACATCCTTTCGTCTTGACTTTTAAATTAAATTCACAATACTCTTCTTTTTTATCATATTTTATTGCCGTCTTATGTTGACTTTTGATGTATATCGGGGTAATAAAATTCTTTTTGATATATAATAACATGCATATAGATAAAAGCTAGGCACTGTTACATGATAATCTCAAACTTTTAATGCAAAGCATTGACCAACATGATTCAATAATTTAAATTGTTGGGATTTTGAGCCTCAAAGTGATTTAATAAAAAAATGGAATGTTTTTATGACTAAAATACGTTAAAATGTTTTTCTTTAGAAAAATTCTCCTAATTAAAATATTTTTGAATTAAATTCTAAATTGCTCGAAATTCACTAAACATGACTAAGTTATTAACAAAGTGTAAATTGTCTTTCTCAACTAATTCCCCATGAGATCTTTTAGTGGATCGTCCTCGACTGTTTTCTGATTTTTATTTGAAGTTGTCGCAGTTAATTTTGCGGTCATAATTTTGGATTGAGCTGAAAAAATAATATTTTGATTAAATTTTAATCAATTCAAGAGACACATCGCAAAAAAAAGTTCGACGCAAATTATGACTCACTCGATTTTGGCTTCACACTAAATAAATCATCATCATCACTTTCATCGCCGAACAATGATTTTGTTGATGGAATTTCTTTCTTAATTGACTTTTTGTCCTGCGATGAAGCACCAAAAAAATCGTCATCGTCATCATCGAACAATGGTTTTGATTTAAATTGAGAATCTTTTTTACTTTGCACCTCTCGCGACTTAATTGGCTGAATTTTTGTTTTAGATCCAAATAAATCGTCTTCGTCGTTATCATCATCGAAAAGTGACTTTTTTTCTTCCTTCTGTTTAGATTTTTGATTGGCAACGCTTGACAACTTTTCACTAACTCGAGCATTTATTTTGCCAAAAAGGTTATCGCCATCGCTTAGCTCATCAAACAATTTAAGAGGTTGTTTTTTAGACGCTTCCTTTTGCTCCTCCAACATTTTCTTCGTTTCAGCTTCATCGTCGTAAAAGACACTAATTTTACTCGTGGTTACAGATGGTTGTTTTTGGGTTGTCGATTGATCTAATTTTTTGGTCACTAAAGTTGGTAAGAATTCTTCTTCATTGTCTTCGGCAAAAATTGAGTCAGAGAGATTCTTTGAAGGAGGAAAAGGTTCAATGTTTGATTCATCATTTTGAGAAACGCTCATATCATCACGTTTACTTTCATTGCTATCAGTTATTTGCGAATCAATTGATTTTTCGTAATTAGAGCGACGTCCAACGCGAGTCGAAGGCCGTCTCTTGACCGAAACTTTTGCTCTTGTTTTTGTCATGTCGTTGTTTAAGAGACCACTCGTAGTTGATGTAGATTGTGGAGGCTGAGTTGATACTGAAGGTTCCGAAAAATCTACAGGTTCCTCTTCAACAAGTGGTTTTTTCAGAGATATTCTCGCACCCGGCATTAATGCACCGACATTAATATTTAAATTGGTATTCAATTTTCCAGGAAGTTTTTTGGGTTCACTCTGTTTAACTGGAGCAGTTTCTGGTGGCCTAGAAAACATGTCGAGTTTGCTTTTAATTGATGTATTTAATACATCTGGTGAATTATCATCCTTTTCCTTGATTATTTCTGTTCTATCAAGTGTTATTGATTTGTTTTCAATTTTCTGATTCGATAAGTCGGGCTTCCCCCCAGCGATTGCATTTTCTTTATCAGTTGCAACAATATGTAAATTATTGTCACCTTCGATAACCTTTTCTGCTTTAATTGTCTGTGTTGGTACAAATTTTTCTGGAATATCGTCTACTTGAGGAACTTCTAGTTGAGATTCTTTTTTATCTTCATAATCACTTAGTTCTTCATCGAAATCAGGAATTGGTGGTGGATTTTTTTGGTCATCGCCAAAATCCTCAGGAGGAAGTTCGTCAAAGAGTGGAACTGAGTAACTAGAAGTGTTTGGTGAAAATGTGGAATGAGCATCGAGAGGCTTTGTTTCTGGCTCTTCAAAGTTATTAAATTCTTCGTCCCATGTGTCATCTGGCGGTTCATCACTGAATAATGGCATTGTGAAACTAGAATTTACAACGCTTTCATTAAATGAATTTTTCTGTTCATTTTCAGTATCGATTTGCAGAGATAAACTCGGCGCTTCAAGGTTTGGTGACTCAATTTCAATTTCATCAGATATCTCATTATTGTCAATTGAAAGTGTTTTATCATCACTTATAATGGGACTTGAGACATCATCCTCAGGGAGTGCACTGTCAACTGGTACAATCTCTTCAAATTGTTGTGAAACATCAATCACTTTTGTTTCATTCTCTTTTAATATTTCTGTGTTTGGCAGTTCATTTTCTTCTATGTCAATGACTCTTGATTGTGAAGGAGTATCAGCGTTATTTTCTTTAAGTGGCTTTTCTTGAATTTCTTCTACTTTTGAATGTTCCGCTCGACTATTATCTAATTTATCAGCTAGCGTCGCATATTCATCATTCCTATTCGCCTGACCTACTTGACTTGCATGCTTTGAATTTGATTTGAATAAATTTTCATTTTCGTCGTTATCAGAATCGTCGTCAAACAATTTTTTTGGCTTAGTATTTTTCTCAGTTGAAGATATTTCGGTATTTTCTTTCAACGGTGCGGGTACAATTTTTATTGCACTACTTTCTTTTTCAAATAAACTCGTTGATACTTTGCTAATTGAAGATTCTTTTTGAATACTACTTGCTGTTACCTTTGGAGTAGAATTTCGCGTCTTTTCTTTGAAAATATTGTCAAAATTGTCTTCTTCTTCACTGTCATCAAATAAACTCGAAATTTTCTTTTCATGAATATTTTTTACTGGTTCCACAACTTTAGCCGTTTCTTTTGAAGTATTTGAAGCTTTTTGTTTCATAATCTCTTGGAAAAAGTCTTCTGAATCATCCTCATCGTCGAATAGATTTGTAATACGTGGTTTGGGTTTATTTTGAGCTGATTTAGTTTCATCATTTACTTCTTTTTTAATCTCTTGAGCTGATTTTAATTCATTTTTGGGTAAAATTTTCTTAGGAACATCAACAACTTTTGGTGAAGAATTTTTTATTGGAGGAATTTCAGTCTTTTTTATCTGATCGTCTTTAATCTTTTTCTTTACTGGCATAATTTCTGGATCAACCTTCTTTAACTGAACTTTTTTACTAATTTCCTCTGCTATGCTTTTCATATCTCGCTGAACATTCACTTCCCTGCTTTTACTCTCAACCACTTTCTCTTCTTTGTACGGCTTTGCTTCGTTCACTGTCTCTAAGTTTGGCGTTTGGTTTCGATTTTTCTCCATTTTCGTAATAAAATCGTCAAAATCATTGTCATTGAAGAGATCAACAGGTGGTAACGGCACATTTTGTTGTTCTTGATTGATTTCTGGCTCATAAATTGGCATCGAATCAACTGATTCAACGTCATCGAATAGATTAGTGGGTTTTCGTTTGACTAACGGTGAAGTTTCGTTTGATGACAGTTCAGGTGGTTCATCGTCAAAGAAATTGACAATATTTCTAGCAACTGGTTGAAGCTTGCTATTTGATGGCTCAGACGATAAAATTGGTTCATCGAATAAACCGCCTTGTTTGCTATTTATCACCATTTGGTCTCCAATTGAATTAATTGACTTAGCCAAACTATCTTGAGACACAGATAGATTCACAGATTGAGCTACAACTTTTTCCAAAGGCTTTGATGCTACACTTGAATCCACAGAATCTGCATACACAGATCCAGCCTGTGATTGTCGATCCTCATTCTCCATTAGACCAAGATGCCACTTTTCTTTCCACTTGTCACTTCCAATAAGGTAAGGTAATGGACTGTAGAATTGATCTATTGGTCTATAGACTATCGTCTCTTCCGATCGACTACTGCTTGGATCAAACTTTAATTTATGTTTCTCAAAACAATTTTCCACAAGTTTTAATCCGTTCGAAATTGCTATTTCGGCAGACTCTCTGACCTAAAAAATAAGTTGCGCAATGTATCGATTAGAAAATGAATAAAACTGTTGCTCGTAAATTTTCTTTACTGAATTCTTTTGAGGCACTTTTGCATCACTTGAAGTTAATGGAAGAGTATGATCATCCGTTATCAGGTTTTCACAGTAGACTGCATTTTTAACGTCGCTGATACGAGTCAAATTGCTCATTTTTACTCGAGTCTCGTCCAGGCTTAAAACCATTGTGTTTATGTTAGTTTTCGTGTTCACGGCACGTTTTTCAATTTTCTAAAAGCGAAAAAGTTCAAACATGGCAAGAAATAAATGAAAGTTGTTCAAACGAAAGTTTATTACATACCGATGCAATATTTTGCATTATTTCCAATACTTTCTTATCATGTTCGAGCATCCACTCTCCCCTTGTGGCAGCTTCTAGTAGCTCCCTATTTTCCTGCATTTAAAAGATTAACTTAAAAGTTTAAATTAAATAAAATTAGAAAAATAGAATTCGCAACTTGCCATGTTTACCAAACAGCTGATAAATGTATGAGGCTATGAAAGAGAAGAAGTGCACACAAATAAACAAAGAAGAAAACTTTCCTACTGGTTTGAAAGATGGCGCTTTTTTAGGGGGATGTTAAAACTTTTAAATTCAACTGCAAATGCAGAAAATATATTAAAATATTGTAAAAATACTCAGTTGAGTTTGAAACGTGATTAACAAAAGTGATCGCCTTATTTTTATTCCATGTGACGTGAATAATTTATTTTGTTTTTGATTCAATCGTGATTTCAATCTTAACGTAAAAAATCGTGGTTAAATTCTAACTTTTAATTGATTGATGATTCTAATTGATGAGTTTGAAATGAAAAAAGGACAATAGAAAGAACTCAAAAAACATGTTTAAAATAAACCAGACAAAGACTTAATCTGAGATAAGAAGGTAAGATAATTTAAAAAGACAATGAGACTTTAAGTTAAGACTCAAAATTTGAAGTCGTGGTGATAAAATTTAATATTTCTTAGATAACTTAAAAAGGTATACAAGTGCTCAATGTGTAACACGACAAATGTTTTTTTTTAATCAGTAGCGATCTGACCATGAGCAAAGTCTCTTGACACCTGTTCACATTGTACTTTTATTACTTTCCGTTCAGTTTGCTAAATGTTGTGTTGTATAAATTATAGCTCCGCTATATATTAATTTTGGATTTTTCCAAAACCTGTTTTCGACCCCTAGTGCCAAGACATTACCTTGTGCAATACCAAAACAAACTCAAATGAAGCCATCAAACCCACAAACGGCGAAAACAGATTTAAACGGTCCCTACGAGGAGTTAGAGCCATTAATCATCTTACTTTCTCTTTCTCACTTTCTCACTTTCTCCTTTCCCGCTAGTAACGCCATATCCAAGAACGCGTCGGATTTGAGCGGGTTTGTGGCAAAGACGTTGGCTCTAGTTGGCAAGAGATTTTTTTTAGGACACCCCCAGACCCCAGCAAAAACCTTTTTCATACAAATTTTCTCTATATACCATGATCGTAACCAATTGCACGGAACGACATTAACGATTTTTGAGGAATGTCCATCATGGTCGGCCAGGAGTGCCACTAATATCCATTTTTCAGAACTATGGCTTCATGTATGTCGTTGAACTCGTCATTGCATCAGAAATCGATTGACACAGATGATTTTTGAGGAATGTCCATCATGGCCAGCCAGGAGTGCCACTAATGTCCATTTTTTAGAACTATGGCTTCATGTATGTCGTTGAACTCGTCATTGCATCGGGAGTCGATTGACATTGAAGATTTTTGAGGAATGTCGATCATGGTCGGCCAGGAGTGCCACTAAAGTCCATTTTTCAGAACTATGGCTTCATGTATGTCGTTGAACTCGTCATTGCATCAGAAATCTATTGACATTGACGATTTTTGATGAATGTCCATCATGGTCGGCCAGGAGTGCCACTAATGTCCATTTTTTTAGAACTATGGCTTCATGTATGTCGTTGAACTCGTCATTGCATCGGGAATCGATTGACACTGACGATTTTTGAGGAATGTCCATCATGATTAACCAAGAGTGTCACTAATGCCCATTGCAACGGAGTAGGGTACTAATTTATGCGGAGCTATTGGAAATGGCAACGCCGTTTGCAGACCCATCTTGTTTTTTTGATAAAAAATACTTTTTTCATACGGAAGGTGTGAAATTAATTTAAGGCAATTAGTAATAAACTTAATTAATGTATATTTATAACTTTTATTGCTCTCTTAAAAAAGTCTTATTATCTTTTAACTGTCTGAGTCACTTGTATCACAAAAACTTGCGATAATCCAGTGAGTCTTTCTGAGTACCCTCGTAAAAGTTTCTTTGCTTGCGTTTTATCGCACTGTCGAGTTCATTTGATTTCTTCTTTCACAGTAAACCGGTTGATTATTATCATGTGGCGTCAGGCGGTCTTGTCTATGTTTGGTAAGTAAATAAATTCCAAAAGATAAAAATAAACTTTAATTATCAAATTGCAGCCAATATTGGATCATTTTATTTTGGATCTACAGCAGCATGGAGTTCACCCTCGATGGCTTTTATTGTTGAAAATAAAGATTACCCATTTTGGGTGACTAAGAAACAATTTGGATTTATTGTTGCTGCCATGTCATTAGGAGCAATGCTATCAACAATTCCAACCGGTATAATTCGACATAAATACGGCACAAAAAAAACAATGATGGTTTTTGCCATTCCATCTACCTTGGGAGCGATTCTAATTACAGTGCCTCAGAATTTCTTTATGGTGAGTGCTTTCGCTTTAAAAAATACAACAAATTAACAAAAAAATTTCTTCAAGTTAATTTTTGGACGCTTTCTAATTGGAACAACAGTCGGATGCTATCTGTTTCTCGTACAAATTTACGTTGGCGAAATATCATCGACTCGAAATCGCGCAAGCTTCTTAAATTTCATTCACATTTTCGTTCATCTAGGAATAATTTTTGTATATACACTCGGTCATTTCGTGAGTCATCAAACACTCAACATTATCTACGGATCAATTCCAATTTTTTATGCTGTTGGCTTTCAAGTCATGGTTGAGTCTCCGCCATTTTTAGTGAGCAAAGGAAAATTTGATAAAGCTGAAAATTCACTTTTTACTCTGAGAGAGAACAAGAGAATTTTTGATAATGAACTTGTTGAGATGAAAAAAGGAGAAAATTCTGAAGTCGAGAAGAAAAAATCTTTCAAAGATCTTCTTAAAATTAAATCAGTAAGAAGAGGAATGATAATTATGTGCACACAATTCTTCTTCTTTCAAATGAGCGGAACAAATGCAGTAAACTTTTATGCTCAGTCAATTTTTATGGAAGCTGGAATGAAGCAACTTCATCCTGGTGTCGCATCGATAGTTTACGTATCAGTTTTGACAGTGTGCTCACTATCGGCATCATTTCTAGCTAGGCATTTCGATCGAAGAGTCATGATTTGTACTTTTGCAACACTTAACGGAATTTGCCTTTTTATTATTGGAAGTTATTATAATTTTAAAGATAGTGGATACAATATTGATGGATACAAATGGGTTCCACTAGTTGCACTTTGTGTTAACGCAGTTGCATTTTGTCATGGCACTGCTTTAGTAACGTGGGCACTTCTCGGTGAGCTCTTTCCTATTGAAGCTAAAAAAGTTATCGCGCCAATCGCTCAAATTGTCAGCCATGCTCTTACTTTTTTAATTGTTCTCTTTTTTCCAATCCTAGTTGTTTTAATTGGAACTGGAAATATTTTTTACATTTTTTCCGCTTCTACGTTCATTGATATTATTTTTGCGTACTTTTTCATACCTGAAACTAGAGGAAAGACAATCCAGGAGATCCAAGAAGCTCTTGAAAAGTGATAAAAATTTCTGTGATAATAATTTTAAACCATAAAAGTGTTCATAAGAATAAATTAATTTTTGTGTTTAAAATTTACTTAAGAGTCTGCATTTTATTTTGATAAATAATTAAAAACTTAAACAATCATAATCAGTCAACTCAACCTTACCGAGTTTTCTTAAAATTAAACTTGAATTAGTTTTTCGAATTATAGCAAAGTCATCATCGAAAAATGTTATCAGGCTTTCAATTTCACGCGCAGTTTTAAAATCTTCGAAAACAATTAACCTTAACCTTGAACCATATTTTTTGATGACGTTCATAGCAGACGTCGTTGAGAGATTAGCCGGTGATTTTATGACCAGTTCTTTTAAAAGTTTGCAAGATTGTAAAACACTTTTAAACAATTTTTGTGTGTCAATTTGACCTGACAACACAAGATGGCTTAGATTTGGAATTAGTTTTATGAGTTTCAATAAATCATTCGAGTAAATTAAAACTTTTCTATCGTGATTAATAATTGTGAGTTTGTTTAAATTGGAATTGATTTCGTTGTGATAAAAATTGAGTTGCGTAATGCCGACATAGCCGTAAAAAATATTTTCTATCAATAAAGACTTTAAATTTCTAAACGTGCTGGTAATGTTTGATAAATATTTGAGAGCCATTGGTGATCGAATGCTTAGAGATTTAAGATGTGGAAAGTTTTCATTAATTTTTTCAAAAATATTTTCTGGTAAAAGCTCATCAGGTGAACTTAAATCGATTTCTTCTAAGTGTTGAAAATTGGACGAGGTACAAAAGTCATAAATAAACCTTGCGTTGCATCTAAAATTAAACGATTTTAAATTTTGTAGTTTCAAAATATTTTCGAAATATTTGTCTCTAGAATTAGAATCGACATCGTTCAATGGAATGTCCAAAGACTCCAACGTTTTTATATTTGAAATGATTTCAAAAGCATCATCATCAATGTTTGCAATATCATCTCCAATCACTTTTAGGTACTTCAAATTGAGTTGAGATTCAAATATTTTATGAATCTTCCATTTTGGAGCGATGAGTGTTAAATGACTTAGTTTTAGATTTTTGATGGGAGTTAAATCGGTTATTGGTCCAATTATTTGAAAATCTTTTAATGAATCTTGATGATTTTTTAAAAATAGTTCCAAAACTTTTGGATCCAGTTGATGGAGTTTCAACTTAATTAGAGTATTTTTGGGTATTTTAAGCAATAACTTAAGAAGAAATGGCACGGATACTGCAGACATATTAGCAACAGATATTAATTCTAGCGATTTGAGATCTCCTTCGTACTTAAAAAAAATAGCCTCAAGTTGTTTAAGAAAATTATGCGATGGATTAATTGACAATTGAATTTTGATTCCGTCTATTTGTCTCTCAGAATTGAGGATTGAATCCAAACATTCGTTAAGCTGAAAAAGTCAATAAAATAGAATTATTTTTATAAAATTGACTTCGTTTACCATTCTTTCGTCATGAATCGTTATTTTTCCTCTAAAATTTTCCATCAAACAGATTACTTCATAGAAACGATGACAAACCTGTCGAACATCGTCACGATGTTGAAGGTAAGAGAAAATTTCAATCAAAACTTCAGTTGGTAACTGTAAAACATTATTTTCTG
The DNA here is from genome assembly GCA_038502055.1 of Tanytarsus gracilentus. Classification (NCBI taxonomy): domain Eukaryota; kingdom Metazoa; phylum Arthropoda; class Insecta; order Diptera; family Chironomidae; genus Tanytarsus; species Tanytarsus gracilentus. Next base: position 1,860,778 of record JAXRKN010000032.1, on the reverse strand, counting down.
AATCCATTTTTAATAAAAACTTCGTTTGTTTACGATAGCAAAAAATTATGTTTGTACCCTGGGTGCACAAAATTTTATTTTTAGTGCCTCAAATTGATTCTGACTTTTTTAAAATATTAAGATTTTTTGAATTGATTTAGTTTGAAGATGCACCCAGGGTATTGCTGAGGAAGCCGTCCCTGAGTTTAGTTTGAAATTCAGGAAAACGTTATGGCAAAGTGAAAAAATTGATATTAAAAAACGTTCATCAGTGCTTTATGGACTTTAAATGTTTATTAATTATTATGATAAATGTAAAACACCACAAAACCTCATTAAAAACTTTATTAATATTTTTTTTCTACTATAAATACAGTTTGTCATATTTTCATTCAACCCCTTTCATACATTTTACAAAAGCTCATCTATAGAACAAGTTTTTTACGACCTTTTGAAAGTTTAATAAATTTTTAATAGAGCTTTTGAAATGGAAATTTTTTAAACTTTATCTCTCTTTTATAGCTCATAAAATTTTTTATTACGCTCAAAAGCATCCAGCAGTTCATTTTCATTTTTAGACATCAACAAATGGACTTAATTAATTAAGCATCTTCTTAGCATCTGAAAAGCATTCGAGCATAATGAAAATTTACCAGCTCAATGAACAGTTCTCTCTGCACGCAGCTCAAAGGCGTGCATTAAGATGGAAAATGTAAAAAGCTTGTTAATGAAGTGCATTCATTTACAATTTATGAGAATGGATGGGCAATAAAATATTTTAAGCATCTTGTCGGAGAGAAGAAATTTTTAAAAGTTTGATGTAAATAAAATAATCAATTAATTTTTAATTTTACTAAAAGCTTTGAATATGTTTTTTAAATTTCGATTTCTTAAAGACTATTTTTTGACTTTTCTCAATTATTTACTTTTTCAAATCAACTCAATTTCGATCATAGTTTGATATGCATCATCATCTTCAACATCTAGCAAACCCTTTTTATACCATTTGAAAGTGGAGAAATATTTTTTCCAGGATGCTGCGCACTCGCTCAACTGGAATTCGTGGAAAGGCAATCTCGCAGTGTGAATCATGAACCTTATTATTTATGACACAATCGTTATCAGAGTACAAACAGACAGCGAGTTCATAACTTGTTCGTTTAGCGCAATTCCCTTTTTTTCTCGTCGTCGTCGTTTGCTTTTTTGATCGTATAACAAATGCAAACGCAAATAAATGGTTATGTGACACGCGAGGAGGAGTTGAAAAAAGCTAAAATGATTATAATTCTGTCAACTTGAATGAATGTTGCTCCTAAGGGACGTTCATATGTGAAATATCTTCGATTTGACTCTCTTTTTGGACTCGCTCCAAACTCAATTTGACGATTCATTAGACAATTGTGGATGGCATGAGTTTGGGGGTAAAAAGTGATGAGGGAATTCCAATAATTAAAAGCTAAAACGTTCAATACCGCTGATTGATTTCGAATCTAACGTTTTTCGGTTCATTTTGTTTCAGTGAGAATAATTAACCCAAACATGTTGATAATCTCATTGATGGGTCAATTAGCGCTTTTTGCATCTGATTTCATCGAATTTTTGATTGAGCTGAAATTATAGTCAGAAAATAATTCACATTAAACTCAAATTAACGATTTAATTGTAACAGAATAAAATTAAAGTATTTTTCTGAAGCAAAAATTTTTGTTATAAACTCAATTTTAATTAGATATTTTTTGAAAAGAAATTTTTTTCCGAAGATAAAATTTTATAATTCAACAATCTTCACCCGCACCGAAAGCTTTTAAATTAATTAACAATATTTTCATCAAAAAATTTCTCTTTGCAATGCGAGAAAATTTTATTCTCAGCAATTTCTCTTTTATCCATCCGCCTGTCTAATTTTCATCTCATTTCACAATAGACACTGCCTCGCTCATACTAAAACGAGTCATTAAAACGCCCAAGTTCATTCTGCGTGCGGATAATAAAAATAAAGCACAGAGGAAAAAAAGAAAAGAAACAATTCAGTGATTCATAAAATTTTATTAATAGTATCACACGAGAATGGAAGTTGAAGATTGGAAGGATGGATAAGCTCGAGGAACGAAATGAGAATCATATGCTGGCAGTGCAAAAGAATTGTCGCATTAGTGAAAATCTATTTCTGCTTAATATCCTATTAAGTGCATCTGCGAGCTTGACTATTCGCAAAAGGACCATGAATAAATTAAGCGGGGGGTAATTTTACGTGGGAAAATGTTTTTACGGATAACTTTTTGGGGTTCCGGAATATTTTAGAATAAAAAAAAATAAAACTGCATTTTGTTTTAATTTAACGAAAATATAATTTTAAAATAAACATTTTTATGAATAAATAAATTATTGATTTTATTTAATTATGACAAAAATAAATTTAATTAATTGCTCGACATCAGCTGTAGACAGAATTCGATTTATAATTAATGCATAACTTTGTGAAATCCCTCAACAGGTCACTAAAATATCGCTCAATATTTAAACAAGGAAATTTAATTGAGCTTGAAAATTTATACATTAAGCTCTTTTTCTCTCTCAGGAATTTTTGTCGCAATGAAATTTTTCATACAGAGTAAAAGCAATAAAAATCGCGTTTCGACGATTAAGCAGCGCAAGAATAATTGTCTTTTGTGCACGTGCAGCAATTTATGACTCTCCAATGGCTAAAAAATGTCATAAAAAGCTATTTTCGCTGAAAGTGCTCATGAGCGTGAAAGTAACTTGAAAAAATAATTTTCTTACTTTTTATTCTCGCACAATTTTTTACATCGAGCCAGCAAAAATTCAAATGAGACGCCTGAAAGTCTCACTGTTGATTGGAAGTGTCATAAATAAAAGATATAATCTGTATATTTTCCATCAGGCACTCTCTCGACTCAAGTCTACATGTATCTCGACATCCTCAATGATGCCGGCACATCGTAAAAAATCCCTCAAAATCAACACCACACTTTTTCGTTTTTGATGTGCCATTTTTATAGCGTCAACTTTTCAAGCTCCATCAGTTTCAGATTTTCCTCATAAAAATTGCTTTCGACTGCACGCAAATAAACGAAAGGCGAAAATAAATAAATATTTATGCTGAAAGCACTTCATTTGTAAAGTGAGGACGAGAGTCAAAAATTAAACGAGAAAAGATTTCAAGGAAGAAAATTTTATTTTTTAGAAATTTTGTAATTTTTTTTGCATTTTTTTGCATTTGTACTCGTAATTTATTTCGAAAGATTTGAAATTTTAATTATTTAATTTCCATTAAAAAATTTATAGCGCATAAATATTGAGGGCTTTGTCATACCTTTCGGTTTTCGCAGGCTTGGATAATTTTGATTAAAACAAAAATATTCATGAATTTAATTTACAAAAATTAGCAATTCAAAAAAATATTTTTTATTAACGAAATTTTTTTGACAAGTGAGCATGTCGATAATAATTACAATTCCATCACGATTTTAGTCCTGTCATGAAATGATTTTTATCAGAATTTTCTCTTCATTGATTTTCTAAGTAATTAATGGCACTACGTGGTCGAGATGAAATGTTAAGGGAGAGGAGAAAGTTCATGATGTTCGAACAAAGTTCACGAAACTTTATCTCCGCAAATTATCCATCTTTGGAATGAAAGTCTCAAGTGGAAATGTCGTGAGTAATTTATATTTCGTGGTCAAAAGTCCAACAATGACCAATCACATGTTACATCTTTCCTGTATGAAATCTCTCCATGAGTGAATTGTCTCTCATTATGTACTTCACACTTCCCCTCTTGCCAACACTCACGTACCTCGTCTCAGCTTTATTACAATTTTATATGACTTTGCCTTCTTTTATTTCATTACACTTTTCCTTCAAGGCGTTACTCGTGCTTGACACGTCAGGAGTCTCTATGATAATGCCTAATGTTATTATTACTCACTCATGAGAGTTAAGCAAATGAAACCATGCTTGTATAAAAAGAATGTTAAGAACAATTCGCAGGCTGGAAATAAATTTTACAAAGTTCAAGGATTTTAAACCCTTTAGGTTATCGACATCACCGCATACCTCAGAAATAAAATCTGACTTTTCTAATATCGCACAATGATTTTCTTAACATGAATCCTAATCGCTTTTGCGGAAGTCAAAAAGGCGTGTGGATGGAAAATTTTGAATAAGCTTCTTGGATTATAGCCAAATATTTGCAACACGATATTTTTCAGAAGGCGGATGTGAAAACCATAAAATAAATTCAATTTTCTGATGAGTGAATCTTTTTTATCCTCGCTCGCAGATTTATGCATGCGCAAATATTTGCTTTTTTCTATATCAAATTTTCAGTTTATTTGACACTCTAAAATTGTTTGATATACTTGGGATATTGTGGTGATTAGTGTTGACGGGATTTGCGAGAGAAAATTGACTTTATGGATTGAATCTGAATTAACTCAAAACAAACTTAATGAAATGTTTCAACACAAAACACTAAAAAGTAAATTTTCAACATAGCAAACATGTTCACACTTTCTCAGTAGTTGACAATGAGTGAAAAAGGCAAAACACTTTTGTGAAGAGTCACGGAAGGGTAAATTGAATTTCACACGTGTTTGCGTATGATAAAAAGAAAGCTTCAAATTTTGCGTCTTTAGAGATTTAGATGATGTTAAAAAGGATTTTTTTTGAAAGAAATTCGAACGAAATTGAAATGTTTCAAATATCGATTTAACGTCGTTACCTCAGCCAATTTTCAGCGATGATTGTGGGTTGACTTTAAAGTGAAATGTGGGAGTGGTGGTTGATGGCGGTATCTTTAAATCTAATGCGATTACCCCTTCAGACATTGTCGATCGATAAACTTTGATGGGTTGAGGACATTTTGAAGACACACCCAATGGTTAAGAAATTTGTGAATTTTTTTTTCACTTTCGACATGTTTCTTTGTATAAATCTAATTTATTTAATCCATTTAATCGTCAACGATTTCATTCTCAATCCACATTTAACTCATCTTACACTTGTTGACTTTAAAAGTTAACTGATACCATCTTGTTCGATTTTATTTGCTACAAGGTAAAGCTCTCAGCATACAAGATTTTTCTCATTCCTGGTGGCACGTTTTTAAAATTTAAACGTAATTACATAATTTCACTAGCTAGGAAAAAACTCGCAATATTCAAAATGCTTATAAAATATTGACAATGTTACATTTGTGTGCCGCAAGGGATGAGAATCTTGAACATGTGTTATAATCAATATAAAAGTTTACTTTCAAACGTTTCCAATAAAAAAAGAGAGAGGAGAAATAATAAAACCAAAAGAATGCCAAGAAGAAAATTCTTTTATGGTACGTTCGTCGAAAAATTCATTCGATTTATTGACTGCATGGTTCTTCATTTGATATTTTGTTACAAACTGAGCTGAAAGTTGGATTTTTCAATAAACTTCGAGATAGATGTGTATCTATTTTTCTCATTCAAGCGAACATTCGTTTCATGACGTGCATGTACTCAAAGTTTTCTGTTGGAGCAATGAAAAATTTCCATGCGAGAATCGAAGATATTAAAAAATAAAATCGTGGTTTCGAAATTGAGAAATTTGAACTTTTCGTTGTAACAAATTTATCCATCATCACTTGAGTAAGTAAATATAGATTTAAATAATTGATGCGATTTGAAGAGTTTCGGTTGCTGTTGAGTGTTTGCAAGTGATTTGAATTTTAATTAAAATCTTAAGTTTCCTCTCAGAGTTTTGGGTTTTTACCTGCGTGGGACATGAAAACCGTTGAAGCCGTAAATTTAAATAAAAGTATACTTTTTGTATACAATTGTCTATTGAAAATACGTTGAAGCCGAGATTTAAATTTTATTTGTATGAGGATTTTTTGAATTTTAACGGTAACATTTGGTCATGTCCCACGCAGGGGTTTTTATTGTTTCACGTGCTCGGTGAAAAATAAATAAATTTTAATTGAATTAGCACAACTTTGACTTGTTTACTTTTAAAAATTGATGATTCAAATATTGGAGATTTTCAGATGATTAAATGACAAACACTCATTAATTTTTTTAATTTAAATTTATTAAGTGGGTCGATTGATTTTTCTCATGCTCGGTTTCGGTTTTTCTACAAACAAATTTTCGAATGTTTACTTTTTGATTATGTGTATTGACAAACGATAATTGAACGAATATATTTGCAAAAAATGCTGAACGACTAAAATAAAAAATGCACATGCTCCTGCTTCACGAAATACATTTTTTATTTGTTCAGCACTTTTTGCAAATGTGCATTCAATTAGTAATTAATACAACAAACACTCATTAATTTTTTTCATTCAAATAATAAATCTGAATGCTGTTTATGTGCACTCAATTGAATGTTGAACATCATGTAATAATAAAGTGATGTAAAGAGGGATTAATGTTTTCATTGGGGGAGGGGTGGGTTGACATTATAAGCAATGGCGGTTAATTAGCAATTTATAGCGCTGCTGTTGAAGTTTTGCAACAAATTGCTCATAACGTTACCATAATAAAAAAGCCTCACAATTTCATGTTTAACAAGAGCAATTATTTTTTATTGGTTTTTTAAATTAAGAGCGGCCAGATAAAATGTTACATGACCGTGGGTGCTTTGATAAGCAGATAAGGGATGGTTTAGGATATAAAATGAAAAATATTAAGGTGTCAAAAGTTACTAATTATATAAAAAATACCTCAAATGGTTTATCCGCTTCGACAATCCAAAACTTTTCTTGCAAATTTCCATAAAGTTAATTACAAACTTTAAAAATTGAATTAACAACGAAGAAGAAAACTTGAATAGTTTTTACAGCGAAAACTTTTCCAACTCCACCTTTTCAACCCACATCAGTCATAAAAAGACACTTAGCGAGATATGAGAGGAAATGGAGAAAGAAACTTTTTGTCGACATTTAATGTGAAAACTTTCAGCTGAATTGTTATTATTTTTTTTTTGTAAACTTCAAATAGAATGAAAACAATGTCTTTTCGAGGTTGTGTCGTCATTATAATTGCACCAAAAGAGGAGCAACTCAAGAGCAAAACACTTAAATAAATCTCAACTTTGTCTTTACATTGTGTAAAATTTCATTATGATGTGCTTTTTGAGACTATAATTTTTTTAGCAACAGGAATGTTGCCATACATTTTGATTGTTGCCATACGATTTCCAGCTACAAGAACGTTGCCATACAATCATTGTTGCCATACAATTTTGTTGCCATACAAATTTCGAGATTAAAATAAATCACGGGATTAAAGTGTTGTGAAATTGTTGCCATATAAATTGTTGCAGAATTGTTGCCATACGATTTTAAAAATGCACCTTTCTCAAAGCAACAATTGTTGACAATCTTCATCTTCTTACACTGTTGTGAAAATGTTGTCATACAATATGTTGTGAAAATGTTGCCATACAAAATGTTTTAAAATTGTTGCCATACAAAATAAATTTAAATTTTTTAGTGTTGTGAAATTGTTGTCATACCAAATGTTGCGGAATTGTTGACAAACAAAATGTTGTGAAATTGTTGCCATACCAAATGTTGTGGAATTGTTGCCATACAAAATAAATTTAAAATTTTTTCGTGTTGTGAAATTGTTGTCTTATACTATGTTGCGGAATTGTTGCCATACAAAATAAATTTAATTTTCTAGTGTTGTGAAATTGTTGCCATACCAAGTGTTGTGAAATTGTTGCCATACCAAATGTTGTGGAATTGTTGCCACACAAAATGTTGTGAAATTGTTGCCATACAAAATAAATTTAAAATTTTTTCGTGTTGTGAAATTGTTGTCTTATACTATGTTGCGAAATTGTTGCCATACAAAATAAATTTAATTTTCTAGTGTTGTGAAATTGTTGCATACAAATGTTGGGAATTGTTGCATACAAAATTTTTATTGTTGCCAACAAATAATTAAATTTTAGTGTTTTTTTTTTTTTTTTTGGTTTTTTGTTTTGTGATTTTTGTTTTGTGGTTGTTGTTTTTATTTTTAAAAATGGAAGTTCTTTAATGTACATAGATTAAAAAGAAAAGGAATGGTTGATGTGTTGGATTTATCAACCTTCTCCCCCCCCCCCCCCCCTTCAAAGGCCCCAAATACGCACAGCAGAAAGTAACCTAAACCTGCCCTTCCTAAGAAAATACTATATAAAATTGCGTCGGCTCATAATTTAATATTTTAATTATTTTACTTTATGTAACATAAAAATTTTAATCTCACTATTTTGGCCATATAGGGCCCAGGCATTACTCTTTCTTTTAATTATATCCCCTTTCATTTTTTTTATTTACTTTGGCCCACCTGCTGGTCCCTCAGGGGTAGACATATCACTCACCCCAGGGTATGCGTAAAATAATATAGTTCAGCAAATTCCCACATACTATGGCACAATACAATTATATGGCAAATTCAAACAGGTAAGAAGAAGCATGTGCTTTAAGGTGCATTTTAAAATCGTAGCACAACAACATTATACAAAACACAACAAAAAAATGGGGTTAGGACATTTTGCCCCTATTTCCCCACCCCCGGGCAAGGCAAAAAAAATAAGGGCAATTTGTCCGGGGCAATTTCCCACAGATTTGACCATGCCCACATATTTTCAAATTTTCCCTCATTTGACCATGGACAAATGCCCTATATTTTTTCCCACAAAATTTCCCATAAATTATTTAATTAAAATTAATTTTTTAATATTTTTTTTTCAATTTTTCACCTATTTTACTATGTTACTTAAGAGAAAAAAGGGATTTTTAATTTTGCACCTATTGCACTTCTTGTTCCTACTCAAAAAATTTTAACTGAAAGTATACAAAACACATGAAATGGAGGGCCTTCTACCAAAAAAATTTCTAAAACATTAAATGAGGATTTTAGATTTAGTTTTCTTTTAGGGTATTAAGCCTTCCTCAGATAATATTTCTAATGTTTTGAGTTGTTATGTTCTTCATCTACAACATGCCAAGCAGATTTTTATCTTAAAAAATCAAAAGTTATTGCAAAATCAAAAATACCCCTCTAATCTTTAAATTTCAAATTTTAAGATTTACTCTTTCATGTTTGAGAGCAGATTACTCCATACTATAATGATGAATTTCATGTGATACATAATAGATGCGGAGTAACGCTATTAAGAAAAGATACAAATGGCGTTAGTGTAAAAATCATGAGAAAAAGAAAAAATATAGGCAAAAAGTAAATCTTAAAAATTTTTCGTATTGACCGACAAAAATTAAATTACTTTAATGAAGTTTATATTTTGACAAAAAAATAATCATGGGCAATTTGTCCATGGGCAAAAAATATAGGGTCAATTTGTCCGGGGCAATTTGCCCACAGTATTGCCCATGCCCACATATTTTGCAAATTTTGCCCTCATTTGACCATGGACAAATTGACCCTATATTTTTTTTGCCCTTGCCCACAGATTTTGGGTGTGGGCAAAATGTCACAGGGGCAAAATGTCACAGAGTCCAAAAAAATATTTAAAATTTATTTTGTATGGCAACATTTTCACAACATATTGTATGACAACATTTTCACAACAGTGTAAGAAGATGAAGATTGTCAACAATTGTTGCTTTGAGAAAGGTGCATTTTTAAAATCGTATGGCAACAATTCTGCAACAATTTATATGGCAACAAATTCACAACACTTTAATCCCGTGATTTATTCTAATCTCGAAATTTGTATGGCAACAAAATTGTATGGCAACAATGATTTGTATGGCAACGTTCTTGTGACAACAATCCTGTTGCTAAAAAAATTAAAGTTTTTTGAGTTGAATATTGAGAAAGTTTTGAAGTTTTATTGAAAATCAAAGTAAAATTTAATAAAAAGCTCACTCACACATTTGGACAATTTTAAATGAACAAAATAAATCCATCCAGGAATTCCAGACAATAAATTCACAAAAATTATTTAATATCAAAAATTGTCTCGTTTAAAAATTTAAATATAAAAAATTCATGACCAGAAGTGAAGAATGAAAATATTGCACAAACTCAAAAAATGCCATGCATTAGAGAGATGTGTTGGATATGTGAATTCACAATTGTACATTTTTCTTTCGGTCGGAATGTGGGGAGGAAAATAAGAAGCAAAAGGAAAGAAAATATTGTGTGGAGTGTGTGAAAGTACAAAAATTAAAATTAAATTTTCATCATGCAGTGAAAGAAGAATGTCAGGATGCAATTTCATCGTCGGAATGCAGCATCTTGAGAGATGCGGGAGAGAAGGAAAGAAATTTAATCGCATTAGAATGCGTCATGTTGGCAAACACCCGCACAGTGCAATTCATCAAGAGAACTAGGCGAAGAGAGAAATTGTCATTAATTAGATTTTCTCGCTCTCGCATTTGTGACACGGAAATATGGCATTCGATAAACATTTCAAGACTGATAAGCTTAAAAGTTTATTTTAGGGTTTTTAGCGCCGATGCGGATGTTATCACTAAGTTTATGTTGCGACAACAAAAGGTATGCGAATTGATGACAATTTTAAACCTCGTGATGCTAACGAAAATTGCTAACACTACATTGCATAGCTGAGTTAGGTTTTATAAGAATTCCATTGGCTTTAATATCAAAATAATTTTAAGGGAAAAGTTTGCTGAATTTTATTGAATTTTTATGCCCTTTCAAGCGATTTTTGAAAATGTTTTTATTTCTGACCAAAGTTTACTCCCCTTGAACTATTTCACGCTTTCACTGGAAAATTTAATTTTAAAAGAGAATTCTCGAAAAGTTCCTAAGAGACAGTGGGACGTGGCCAATGGCAATAAATTTTAGCATACTTTTTTAAATATAAATTTATGGTCGAGAAAACTTTTATGCAAAGTTAAACTCTTTTAATTTTGGCGAGACTAGCTTTTAATTAATGACTTTAATCTATTAACGGAAATGCTTGAATTAATGAATTATAAAAATAAATTATTGTATGAATTTTAGCTTTTTAAAAAATTCTTTAAACTTTTTTATTCAAATTTTACAAATATTTCTCAGGAAAAAAGTCGCTCCAAAAAAGTCTTGATTTTCTTTCCAAGACGAATATAAAATGCAAATTAGTTTTTACTAAGAATGAAATGGACGAGTTCTATTGTGTCAATGAAAATAAAGACTTGCATGCAAACAAACCTTTTTGTCTCAATTCAAAAAGGAATTTAATTTTATTTTATTATTTTAATCCTCTTTGAAACTTTGTAAAACGGAATGAAAGGAAATTTTTAAAGTCCATGCAATTTTAACCACAGTACAAAGTTTTAATCTTTTTTAATTAACTTGTGATTTTGATGGTGGAAAATCGAGATCTATATTCATGACATCGAGGGATGCGATGTCAATGTCCATGCCAATGATTGATGCAATACTCGGTTTTGTTCGATCGAATTCACCATGGACAAGTTCTTTCACGTAAGTTCCAGCTTGTGTTACGATATCCATTGCAATTAAATTTGGTTTATCTAAATTTTTGAGATATAAAAAATTTGCACAAAACTAATTGAAGTTTTTCACCTTTTAAAGCAAACGCCTTCACACTAAAAATTGTCCTTGGTCTCTTCAATAGAGTTCTTCTATGAAGCACTCGAAAAGGTGTCCATTGTTGAATGTCAAACGGTTCATTGATTTGCAGTTTCTCGAGAATTTCTTCACTCACGTTTTCGCTTCTTAAGACACACAAGGCTCGATAGAATTTCTTCTTCGTCTCTTCACCGGTTTTAATTTGGTGAAGATCATTTCTAGGTTGACATGCATTATATTAAAGCAATTAATTGACATGAGAAAATTACCTGCGCACCATTTGCACATCTCGAATTGCAATCAAGCCAGATTGACGAACTTTTTGTTCCATTTCAGTGGCAGTTGACTGATCGAGAACTTCTGTTCGGGCATTAGCAATTTCTAAGGCAAACGGACGTCCTCGACCTAAACAACGCACGTCCACATCCTCACGCCCACTCGACATGAATGTGACAGTTGTGTCAGTAGATGTGTGGACTTTGAAATGAGGCAACACTGCATCCACGATAATTTCCTCTACACTATCATCCGCCAGTTTCTTTCCATCAACAACCCAAGGTGTTTGACTTAATTTCCGTGAGAATTTATTGTAACGACCAGCGAGAAAGACTGTTGGTCCAGTAAAGTCAATTTTTTCTAATTGAATCGATGACGATGATTCGGGTGGAATTGAAATGAGCTTTCGAAATTGAGTGACATCAATGTTTTCTGGTGTAAAATGCTTTTCAAAGTAAATTCGACTCAAAACTTCCCCTCGATGACTTTTCCTAATTTAATTTATTTAATAAAATTTTAAACTTAAAGTGAGTCAACTTACTTCCGATTGTTCCATTCCTTCATTAAACTTGGAGCTGCTCTTGAGAGCTTCTCGTTCAGTTGCTTTTCAGCTTCGAGTGTGAAATGAATGTTGATCATGAGACCGTCCACTTGAAATTCCTTTTTTAATTCTCTTGCAAGCTTATCATTTAGGATGTGCTTCAAGACATCCTTCACTGCTATATCTGGCATTTTATTCTCATTGAATGACTCTGGAAATTTCTCGAGCAGTGCTAACCACATTTGAAGTTGTGCGAGACTGAGTGAGAGGGGAAGGAAGAGTGATGTGAAGAACTTAGTGACGTCATATTGCTTCAAATCTTCGTGTTCACCAATTTTTTGCACAATTTCAACGATATAATCAAAAATGCCGAAACATGTCACGCACGGATTAACTTTTGACTTTTTATCGGCCGGTTCATCGATGTTCTATTTGAAAATTCAATTAATTAATTCCATTAACCTTTAATTCACAAATTTAAAATTACGTTTTTAGTAAAATTTTCAACCTTGAGAAAATCATCGAATTTAGGCTTTAGAAACCTTAACACACAATATCTGCAACATCCAGCGTCACTCAAGAACTCACTTAATTCACTTTCACCAACACAAAAGTCCATTATTAGTTAATTAATCGAAAAAATGAATAAAATTGCTTGTGTTTACTTTTTTCTCTTTCTACAAACACGCCGGCTGAAAAGTCTCCAAAAAATTTCTCCTCCGGCTGAGCGTCGCTGAGAATGTGAGAGAGAAAAGAGAGACAAATAATTTTAATTAAACGGTAATTTCTCATGATTTTCTTCATATTTTGGAAGCATAAGAAAATTTTATGTGCTGCTTTTATAAAACATGCACTCATGTAGACAACAATGCTGACACATAGGAATATTTATGAAAGGCACGTGATTTGCATCGCATTTTTATAATGCATCATAATCATGTTGTTCATATTTGGTACAAAACTTTTCAAATTAAAGTCTCAACGTGGTCGATCGTGGCTTTTAACAAAGAGTTTATAAAAAAGTTCAAAGTTTAACTCAATAAATATTTTATTTTATTACAAAAGTACACAAAAAAATTATTTCACCTAGTAGAATAAAAAAAGAGTTTTTTGTTTTTAAGAGCTTTTAAATGCGCATATTTTTCAATTAAACGCATTTAAGTAAAACCGTAAATTAACCTACTCCAACACAACCGACTGCATTTCATTGTTCTCCTCGCTCGTCACTATTGTTTACATAAAGCCATGAGCATAAAAAGGGCTTTTTGTTTGCAGTTAATATTTCTAGAAGCTTTTAGCGAAGAAAAGTTTTTATTTGACTTTTGCATTTTCCTCCATCATCATTTTAAGTCTTCCTGTCAGTTTTTTCATAATAAAATTTTTTGTACTCAACGCAGCGCTAGGAAATTAATTTCCTTCCTCTTAATTTTGAATTTCTATAGAAAAATTTTACCCTTTTAAATGGTTCTATAGATTTGAAAAACTATGGTCATGATTTTATGGAATTTATGGTTTTTGTTTTAGCAAAAGTTTATTGTGTTCAATACTTTTGAATTTCACTTTTTAGAGCTAACTAGAGCTAAAAGGGATTAAAACGCCAACGCAGCATGCATGAATCAATATTTGCATTGTTTACATCGACAACAATATGTGAATTAATGGCTTAGTGAACATACCGACAACACAGGTGACATTTTGAGAACGCTTTTAGTGAGTGCTCGAAGGGGTTTTAAGTGCAAATATTTTTCTAAAAACAGCATGATTGAGTTGTTGATATGTGCGTTGATTGATGTGAGTCACTCGCTGTGATGTTTTGAAATAAAGTTGTTTACCACCGTTAAAACTAAAAATTTTGTTAATTTCGATATTTTTTATTCAAAAATTTTAATTATAGAAGTTTTTCTTTGTGTCCTTAAATGGATTTTTTCAGGCACTTGGCTTTGTTTTCAAATTTACAACATAAGCATTTTTATTGTCTTTACTTCAAATCATTTAACATTTAAAGACCTTCGTGTCAAATTCTCTGACCTTTTCCTCCCAACAAACGACAGTTTTACTCATTGTTAAAAAATCTTTTCTTCTTAATACAATGTTAATTTGAGAAGGAGGTTTGCATGCATGCATGAGTGTAAAGCATCTAGTGATAATAAACAATCATTTATGAGTTGTTTACATCAATTCAACTTCCTCCTTTTCATGCTTAACACTCATTTCTTTTTCCCCTCCACAATGCATTCGGTTCTCATTGAAAGTATCTCATTACTCAAGATGAATATCATGCCATAAATTTAGCTGGTTCTGCTTAATATGAGCATACATTGTATGAGTATGATTTATCATTGTCAAGTACTTTAGAAGATACACACATGAGTGTATATATGTAAAGTATGAAGTGGAATAAACATCGCTGGGACTTTTTTCCTCACTTTCACTTTGATGTTAATTTATCAATATTACAAAAAAAAGAAGAGAAATTTTCCGCTTTTCCCCTTATCGCATCCACAAAATAACATCACGTTCATACTCAATCTCTCTTTGTTACTGAGCTGTGAGAGTGGAAAAAAAAGTTTGAGGAAAAGGTCTCAACTTTGCTGTGTGTTGTTGAAAATGAAGAAAAATGCTCCGCACTTAACCTCACTCTGGGTATAATGTAAATTGCTCGGGCAGAAGTGATAAATATTCCACAAATGGAACTGTATTAACAGCATTCAAGCACTATGCAAAAGTTCGTTTTTTTTGCTCCTGGTCTCTTCTCACGACCTAAGCCACTGTGTCATTTGTGAAGTGTGAAATTTCCTGAATATGTTAAAAATGATGACGTTTTCATATATCTAGAAAGAGTTTGTTTCACTATTAATCATCGTCAAGCATAACTTGGTGGTTTTAGTTTGTAAATTTGTGTTTTTTGGATGAAAAATATTTTTTTTCAGGGGCAATTTAAGAAGATTAAATTTAACCTTAATCTAAGTCAGGAAACTTAAAATTCACCTTAATAATTAAAGTAAATAAATCAACTTTATAAAATAAAAATTATTCTCCCTATTTAACATTAATTGAATCATAAAAATAATATAAAGCTCATATTAAATCACCTCGTGCCAAAAATTCATAACAATTTGAAACTTATTAACATCATAATCATTATTATATATTTTGATGATTAATTATCAGACACACATGGCATCATGTGACTATCGTATGTGTCATTCTCATTTATGACAACAACATTAAATGCTAATTTGTCTGACAATCAATTAATTTTGTAATCATTCGCATCACAAACTGCTTAATTTACCTTCTCGTCGCTGCCAGTTTAAAAGTCTCCTCGCATTAGCATTTAATGACAGTGCTAGTTGAACCGTGAAGTGAGCATCATTAGATAGTGAGGGTAGAGTGAAAACTGTGCATGTGAATATGGAAACTAAGTGAGTGGTGTCGGCTAACTTTGGATAAAAAATTTAAATTCATTTTTCTCACTCTCGAAAATTTCCAGAATTTTATTTTTCCTGGTTTTTGCATTGATCACAATTAAAATCACATTTGGTAGCGTTGAGTTAGATGGAGATTTGTACAATAATGCCAAAATTAACTGCTTCATTCGGCACCTGAAACAGAAAAAACTTTTAAGAGAGAACTTTGAAGAATTTTCAACTCAAAGTAAGTTCAACCAATCCAACTGTGAAAATTTTGTGCAGAATGTCGAGAGTTTTTACTATAATCGAATTAAAAACGGAACATCCTTCAACGTGCAAGTGCCCGACATTCGAGAACTCCTCGAAAGTCAAGGAGATTGCATTGAAATTCAGTTGAGAAAGGAACAATATGGCGACTTATTTCTCAAATCATTAGTTTACGATGCACTAAAGCCTCTCTCGGAGGATTTGGAGGTTGAGAGGAACGACACAACATTCAAACTGAAGAAAGCACTGTCTAGTGCCATTTCCTCATGCACATTCTCAAAACTTTATGATGCTTACATCAATATACGAAGACGTAATTATTGTGCACGCAAATATGTCGTCGAGCACGACATAATGGGAATGAAGAACTTTAACTTGAACCTCAATCCATTCCACATTGATGTCTCACAAATCAACTGCACTCAAATTATTGAAATGTCGGTCAATGATATCACTAATGACGATGACGATGAGAGTATTGGCGAACTCGCCAAATCGGATGCCATGCTGCTCTTAAGTCACGAGTGGGCCATAATTTTTCTAACTGAAACCAAAATCACTGAAGCACAGCGAGTTGAAGAAGAAAAGAAATATAAGGAAGAGGTTACAAAAGTTGCGGTGACATAAATTTCATGATATTTGAACACAAAAATGTTAAAAAATAAAAATTTTGATAATAAAATTGCCTGAATTAAAAATTTAAAAGCTTTTTAAAAATTAAAAATCAAACTCCCAAATAATAATTTTTATTTATTTGCATAAAACTGAAAATAAACAAAAAACTCACTCAAATTAATGGTCATTAAAATTTTGCGTTGGATTTTCTGTTCTGCTGAATGTGTGCATAATCGATAATTGAGTTGATTTCACTAATTTAATTATTTTTTTTTGTTGTAAGCAAAGTTCAGCCTTGCCGCGTTTTGTGCTGATTTGTCATTTTTAAATCAATTAATTACATGCATTTGATAATTGATAAATAATAAATAAACAATATGTGCGATATTTTTTATGTCAGCTGACGTCATTTAAATAAATTAACAGGGATTAAAGTTTTAATTTTTATATATTTTGTTTTTAACGAATGAATCATTGGATGATAAAATTTTGTTTTTAATTCAAAAAAAATGTAAGCTTGACTTGATCCAAAGATTAAAAAATCTAGAAATCATCATGATTCTACAATTGATTGATAAAACTTTGTTTGCGACTCACATGTTAAAAGGAAATTAGTCACGACTGGACAATATATTGTAAACACAACTTCAAAAGTAAAAGGCTTCTCAACAACTGGAAACATTACTAATTATTGAAAAAATAATCTGTAACACTTTCTCGATAGTTAGTTGAATTGTTTGGTTGACTCGTGCTGGTTGAATTATTTGGACGGGATGTGCTAGTTGAAGGTCTTTGCGTTAAATTTTCATAATCACAACCAGAATTTAAAGCGAGCATTGTTATTAGTACTATATTTCCTATTATAAGAAATATTATTATGATCAGTAGAATCCAAAATCGCCAACTGCATGCCATACAACAACAACTTTTCCTAAAAATATTAAAATTAAATTGTATATACAAATCTTTTAAGGGCAAACCTTACTCGTTTTTTTTTAAGCCAAAACTTTTAGTGGTTATTTGACCTGTTTGTGCATGGTTCAAAAAATTATCTTGAGGATAACTGAGAGTCTTCAAAATTGGATAGATGGGAGGATTAGAAAGGTTTGAGTAGTCGCGTGGTTTTTCATCCATTGTGATAACGCTTGGTGCTAAAAAAATTAATACAAAGAATTACTCTAAAATTTATTTTTATTCGAGTCATGTCGAACAAACCACTTGGTGTTTGCATTTTTGATCGAAGTGAATTCTTCCGTATATAAAATAACACTACTTTCAGTCATCGAATTGATTTTTGGAGTTAATAAAAATGTTATCTACATTCTCGTCAGTTGTTTTGTGACGATTAATTATTTGTAAAAAAGATAACTGGCGAGAAATTTAATGAACAAAGTTAAAACAAACTGCATTTTATATCACTTTTATTAAAATATATTTCCAAAAACAAGCCATAAAATTAAAAAAATTCCAAAAATTATGACCAATGGTCCAATGACAAGCATACAAAGACATTGAAATCCGCATGCACATGCTGAACATAATCTAAATGAAAAAATCATAATTTTAGAATGTAATTTTCTTGAATTTTTTCTGGATACCTACACAAGGATTTTAAATGGTTGCTTCAACTTAGCACAAAATTTTAAAAAAATTTTCCTACCGCCCTTTTTGTGCTTTCTTACCCAGTATAGCAGCAATCGCAAGTATCCCGAACTAAATTTTCACAACATCCTGGATTTTCACTCATTATAAATGTTTTTAAAACAATTTAAAGCTAATTTATTCAAGCAGCTTTTGTTTTATTTTAATTTATTGATATGAGGTTTGAAGTTTTCATTAAAAATTTATCAAGCTGATTATATTCTTCCCATCCAAAGTAACAGATAAGATAATGAAGTTGAAACTCATCGATATCTTTAGAATTGAATTTTAATTTTACGTTCCTAAATACGCGTTCAGTTGTGCAAAATAATTAACCAAAATACTGAAAAATTAAATACATATTTTAAAAACAATTAATGTTAAAGTAAAACGGTATTATCAAATATATATATCCTGCCTTTAAGTGACTTTGATAAGAGGATACATTTATCCATCTAAAAAGGATAAAAAGGTAAATCTGTTCTTTATGAAATCTTAAATGATATGAGTACTTTTTTATATTCTAATATCCTCTTCACATATTGTTTAAAATCGATAGTCGTCAGGTCATTTGTTTGAAATCTTTGCAAAATGTGACCTAATTGCACGCCAAATTCTTCGAAAAATATCTTAAGACAAATCACAATCAAGAAAAACATTTTTAATTGCACAAAAAGAAACTCTTCAAAAAACAACGATAGAAAATTAAGGTCACATCTTATAAGGATAGGAATTATGACGTAGGGAAACAAATTTATATGCAAATTAATTTCGTTTCAAGAGAATCGCCAAGAATGAGAGGAAAACTAAAGGCTTTTATTATTATGGAATTTCTTGCAATATGTTTTTTCCTCCCACTTTCGTCTAAATCTGAATGAATCCCTAAGGCGTAATTTGTGCTTTGGAATTTTAGGAAAAAAGGGTGGAAGTGAAATTCTTTTCAGAAATTTCTTCGTTGGCCTAAAATGTTTGGGGATATTTTTAAATTGTCAACTTTTCGTAACATCAAAGAGAATTTCCTGTTGATTATTTAGGGCGAAATTTCTATTAAATTATTTTTTGATTCGAAAAAATCTAGAGAGATTATTTTAAGAAAATTTTCATGAGTATCGATTAACAAGTCTGATGATGCAAGCGTAGCTTAGCGAAATGCATAACAAAATAAAATATTTTTAATGTAAAGAGAATAAGTGAGTGTTTTAATCGGTATTCACACAAATATATAAATTTTCATGAATTTAAAACAAAATTCCAAATATTTTCCTAATTTGAAACTTGTGTCGAATTGTTAGAAAATAAATTAGAAATGTAAATTTAAAATAATTTACAAGTCTGAAAAAACAGAGACAAAATTTCGAAAAAAGTTTTTACTTTTTCAACAGATTCAAAAAAGTTTGTAAATATTTAACGAATTAATGAAGTCAGTAATTCCCCAAAAGCTGTCTCCTAACATCATAAAGTATTTTGTTGAAATTTACAATTTAAAACTTTTTTTCTACGTGAAAGTTTATCTCTTTTAAATTCCTCCTTTAACATTCACTGCATTGTCATCGTTTAAAGTGCATGAGTGAAAATTTTAAAAGCATTTTTCTCTCCAGCTTTTATCTTCTCTAATATGTGGAGGAAGCTCTTGCTTGGTTTTAACCACAATTTGAACTCTTCACTTTAACCAGAATGTAAATATCTTTAATTTTAGAAACATAGCTGTTGCATCAGCAAACTCTATAGTATGTCATGCCATTCTGCATTGTATGCTCCTGATAAACATGGAAGATAATTTTTGTTTTCATTTTCTGAGATTTTTTCTCGTCTCTTCTTCGTCTTTTGTATAAATATTTGGCAGAAAATCATCTGGCAGAAGTTTGCTTTGCTCTCGAGTCAGGGACTTTGAGTGGCTTCCGATTGTCTAGATGTCGAGCGAAATCTCTGTGGGAGAGTTTGAGGGATGAAGGAGGACGGGAATTTGCCGAATGCAATTAGCTTTATTATGGCTTAAATTTGTTACACTCCACTGCTGCCTTTCCACTTCATGAATCTCCACGCCGAATTTGTTTGTACAACAATGTCAAATTAGTTTATCTCAACGTCAAGGATCTCGGATCGTTTCTCTTTTCATTTCTTTACTTCAAAATTTGTTTGCAAAATAAATTAATTGTTTATCTAAAAATAAATTCGTGCCATTTTCCAAGTGCAATTCAATTCACTGACGGTTTTTGGTGATGAAAAAAAAATAAAAATTTCTTTCATCGAAGATCCCAATTCTCATGAAATTGCGTAAAAGAATTTAATTTTTTATGACATAAACATTCTCGCGGGAAAGAAAAAAAGCGAGAGTACATTCGAACCCTCTTTTGTCTGCTGTGTGCACAAAATGAAATTGCCATATCTTTTATTTATAATGTCTTTATGGTTTCTGATGGTATTATGAATTTTATATGGGAAAGCTTTTTGCCTTGAAAAGATGAAATTAATAAAAAAAGAGAGAAAAAAGTTTAACAAATTTTTTTAAAAAATAAATAAAATAAAACATTGCTTGAAGCTTCACATTGCCTTAAACTTTGTATGAAAAAACTGGTGACATTCCTCTTGATTTTGTCAAAATAATATTTATCAAAACAACAAAAAACACCCTCAAGATATTTTTTGAACACAAAAAAAATTCCACTACAATTTTCATGACCTAATTTTACAGTTCAAATTGTCCGGAAGTCATTCGACAAATGAGATTTTTTAAAGTCAACTTTCTCCATACTCTCATAAAATTTTTAATTTTGCCTCTTTTTACATACATTTTATGGTGAATGGTGATAAATTTTTTTGTCATTCATTTTCTCGCTTTAATGGCCACTTCATAAAATTTTATTTCACACCACACAAAAACCGAGAGCAATTTCTCACTCCCAGATGTCACATGAGGATCATCATGCGGCAGGGATTTTCCTGAATTTATAGTCTATAATTGAAATGTAATTCAGTCGAGAAGGAAAATTCACTCTTAAGCCGACGATGTTGAAATTTAATGAAATTATGAAAGATTTTGAGAAATTATACCAATGTGGGTTGGGATGCTGTCGTCATTATGAATGAAATTGAATAACTTAATGACAAAATTTAATTTTATGTAATTTTCGAACACAAAATTTTAAATGACATAAAATATTTAATTGTGTCATTTAAATTTCTCCTCAAGTGATCCTAATTTTATCAAAAACTTCTGAAAGACATGACAATAAAAATGAGCAATGTTTTTTCTCCCCACTAGCAGCTAAAAAAGGCAGCATAAAAAAAGCACACTCAAAATTGTTTTATCATAATTTTGTGCGATATAATTGAAAGCCTCATAAATTATTAACGTTGAAAAATTTGTCTTCTGTTCATTTCGATGGTTTTCATCACAGAAAGATATGCGGTCGTTGAGTTGTACGATGAAAAATATGATGATGAAGGATGGAAGGAAAAGAAAACTGAAAGAGATGATTTCAGGGGTGGACGCTAAAATAATAAAAATTCTTTAAATAAAATTAATTTAAATATTTCAAAGAATTTTCATTGGAAAAAATTAAAAACTCAAAATCTGAGTGTCCATCCCTTGACGATGTTGAAGGACATAATGATCAATTTAAGGCTTCCATTAGTTTATTTTTCCTCCAATGCCTCTCACTCCATTCCCACTCGAGCATTT
The DNA here is from genome assembly GCA_038502055.1 of Tanytarsus gracilentus. Taxonomy (NCBI): domain Eukaryota; kingdom Metazoa; phylum Arthropoda; class Insecta; order Diptera; family Chironomidae; genus Tanytarsus; species Tanytarsus gracilentus. The sequence continues at coordinate 1,838,806 of JAXRKN010000032.1, read as the reverse complement.
TCAAATAATAAAAATGTAAACGAGCCTTTCCGCTAACTCACAATATTTTCTCTCTTTGCAGAAAAAGGAGCATTCTTGCTTCATTAGCTTCATCAATTTCTATCATTCTGAGATTCTTTTCTCGCTTTTTCGTTCAAATCAACGGTTTTCCAGCAAAACGACAACGGTTGGCGTTGCTAATGATAAAAAATTAGGGCAATGAAAACACTTTTAAAGGCGAAAATTCTTCATTAGCAGCCTTCTTGTGAATTTTCGCTCTATGCAGCAGCATTTGATTTCATTTGCGAAAGATGATTGTTTTTTAATATTAAAATAAATTGCGAGAAATTGCAATTTAAAAGCAAAAGTGTTAAGTGGGGTTGTTCGTAAATTTTATCACCTATAAATTTAAATTTCTTTCAGCAAATTTAAACATCACATAAATTCACCATCAAACGCTTAAAACCCCCTCGATAGCCAAAATTTGGAGGGAATTTTCTATAAACAAAAATGACCTTGAAGTCAATTTTTTTTCTACAAAAATTCATTCCGACAAAATTTAAGAAATCTCAATTAAAAATGTCACGCGGTGATTGCAGAAACATTGAAATCAAAGCAAAACTCAACGATAAAGTTGAATTTAATCGTAAAATTGAAATTGCAAAGCAATTAACGGGTAAAAGTGAGGCAGAAGTGATTGAGCAGCATGATGTGTTTTTTAAAGTGACACAAGGACGATTAAAGTTGAGATATGAAGAGGGAAAAAGTGCCAAGTTGGTTCAGTATTCAAGAGATAATGTTCAGGGTCCAAAGCTATCTAAATTCAACATTTTAGAAGTTCCTAATGGAGAATTGATGGAAAAAATGCTCGACGAGTCAATTGGTAATTTAATAAAATATAAAAATTGCAATTTTTTGCGTGACGTAAATTACGAATAAATCACTTTAATTTAATTTTTTGTCCTTTCAAATTTTAAACAGGCATCCTCGGCATTCTCAATAAAACTCGGCATCTTTTTATGCACGATCGAACTAGGATTCATCTTGATGACGTTAAAAATAAAGGTTCAAATTATTATGGCATGGAATTTGAAGTGATGATGCAGCCTGATGAGGATCTTGAAGCTGGACAAAAAATTGCTGAAGATTTGATGAAAGTTTTTGAGCTGAAACAGGACCAATTGCTTGAGGGTTCTTATTTCGAAATTTTAAACCTTTAAAAAATTGTGGAATATTTTTCGATCAATAAAATTTAATGTCAAAAAATTGTAATAAAATTTTGTTTTGTCCGCATGTGTTGAAAAATGCAAAAATCTGCATATTTACAATTTCAAGCAAAAGTCGGCATGTTATTGACATATTATTGCCGCATCCAAAAGATGTCGACATCATCATTTCAGATTTGCTGTATAATAAAAATTTACGCTCTAAAAATTCCTTTCAGATGTGTGTTCATATTATTATCATCATGGTAATCCCTATTCAACCTCCACTGAAACATCAATGACGGCTTGTTGTTATATGTTATACATCTGCTGACAAATGACAAGAGATTGTGTGGTATGTGTTCATTTTAACCATCTCGTGTTTGTGACACATATGAGCGAGATGAAGGCTCAAACGAACCGGAATGAAAATCAGAGAAAAACGAACTCGTCATGTAAAAGCATTGTGGAATTTCATCAAAATGAAAGCAAAGTTCATTAAGTTTTGTCATAATGTATTTCTTTGACATAAAAATTTCCCTGAACTTTTTCCCTTGAAATCATTACGGCTCACAATGAGTTCTTTAACATTTCATTATTTCGTAAACTTTTTCAACTACAAGACATTGCAATTAAAAAAATGTTTCAAAACCCACACGTGGGTGTTGCCGTGAACCCACTAACAGACAGATGCCCCAGCCCTGCCCCCTTTGCTCCCAAAAATGGCTCCCAAAAGCTTCCCAAAATGGCTCCCAAAAGGCTCCAAAAAGGCTCCAAAAGCTCCAAAATGCTCCAAATGCAGGTTCGATGGTTCATTCATTGGTTCATTTTCCACTTCCATAGTCATTTATTTACATACCCCATTCCATTTATATGGATTGTTTCTTTTCCATTTGTTCCATTTTCCATTCGTCGTTTTCAACCATGTTCCATTTTCCACTTTTTCATTTTCCACATTTCCATTTTCAATCCATCCAATCATTCCTGTCCAATTACGAGTTCAATGAGGTACATGAAGCCATACTTCTAAAAAATGACATTAGTGCATTCCTTGGACACTCCTGCCGCCGTGACGGTCATTCTTCAAAATCATCAATCCAATCAATTCCTATGCAATTACGAGTCACGAGGTACATGAAGCCATACTTTTAAAAAATGACATAGGGGCACACTGCAGGCCGTTGACATGTGGCACTCTTGATGGCCATATAGACATCCTCAAATACATAATCCTTTCATTCCTGATACAAATACGAGTTCAACGACATACATGAAGCCATATAACAGAAATTTGTATAAAAATGGCATTTAGGGCTGCCATGCACGACCTGTGGTCATACCCTCATAATTCCTAAAATGCCAATTAAATTCATAGCCACCATTTGGCGAAAACTAGAAGTTCTAGCTATTCAGGAGCCGAGCTCGAGAACAGCGGCAGACAGCAGCGGACACGGACGACGGACGAAATACCATATAATGACACCACTTCGTGGGTTACACTAAAAATTCTTGAAGACAAGTTTTTTTACGTAAGATTAAATCTTTTCATCCTCAGCCATTATTTTAATTTTTTTTCATACTAACTGATGCTTTAACTTTCAAGCTAAGACAATATTTTTTACTTGAAAATTTAAATTATTGGTAATAATTCAATTCAGTTTAATTTTACACTAATTACTTTCTAAACAACAATGCTATCAAAAATGTATAAAGATGAAATTAATAAATTACTCAGAAAGCATAAAATCCTGTCAACAACAACAACAATAATAATAAATCTCCTCAAAATAATTTAACTTTCGTATAATTTTCCAGTGAGTAATCCGAGATGAAACACATTGAGATGTGGTAGAATGGTACATGAATGTTATACAACTTCCGACAGAATCGGAGAGAGAAAAAAGTCTCCTGTCATCAGAAAAAAAGCATGAAATGCTGATTCGGAAGTAAAAATCGTGGCCAAAAAACCACCATTGTCAGCCAAATCAGTGATGAGAACGACTATAGCATAAGAAGGCGTGTTTAAGAAGTGATTTAGCCAAGTAAAATTTTTATTAAGCATCATTATGTTTATTTTCAATATGTTAAAGCATGAGACGAAAAAAAGGCAACTTGACTGTTGAATTTTCTCATGTTCAATCACATTTATGTTGAAAATTTAAAATCGTATTTTTGTTCTCAGAATTGAGCTCTGGAAAATATTTTTCATGTCTTCATTCAAGTGAGTGTATGACAACAATAAATCAACATACCCAAGAGTGATGGCAAAATATGTAAAGAAGCCCCCGAAACATAAGCTCAAGACAAACAATTTGAAAACAAATATTTTTGCCAACTCTTAAACCTTTTGCCATAAAGAAGCATTCGATAACGTAATTTAGCTTCTGACAACAAGAAAATGTTATGTTTGGCTTGATATTATTAGCTTTATATCCTCGAAGCTTATTCATTCGTGGCAAGCATTCTGCGATGAGATATATTTACTTTTCAAGCTCATGTGCGTCTTTAAAAAGAATTCAATCGAATGTAAAGAAAAAGAAGGCAATCAATATTGAATTTTTTTCTGCGAATTAGAGATTCTTCAAATCACTTATTGATTTATACTCAGATGCTCTGTTTTTCTCAAGTGAATTGAGCATCTCATTTCGATTATCGAATTTCATACATAATGATGTGCAATTTACTGCAACATATTTCATTTATCCTAATAAATAATTCAGGAGGACTTTCCATAAAAGATGAAATCCCAAGATGGTTGAATCTCTATTGAATGAGAAATGGAAATTTGATATTTTATATAAAGTCTGTTGAAGACTAAAGCGAGCTTTAAAAGCTTTTGATTAAAGTTGGATTTGAATAAATTGCGTTTGAGTTAAATGTAAATTAAATATTAAATAATTATGAGTTAAGAATTTTGTAATGTCAAATAAATTTTAGCAAATAACTTTTAATTTTTTTTTTTTTTTTTTTTTTTTTTTTTTTTTTTTTTTTTTTTTTTTTTTTTTTTTTTTTTTTTTTTTTTTTTTTTTTAATCAACCTTTTAAAACTTAATGCTTTCACAAAAGAAAACCTTTAAACTCACTTTCTCCAACAAGTTCACAGCACTACCACTAATTTGATAAATTACAGCAATGACCACGACAGTGGTGCAAAAATCTCTCTCCAAACAATGAAATCTTAATTTAAAGTTTAAAGCACAAAAGGGAGCAGATGATAAGAATAAATGAAAATGAATAAGAATGTTGGCAAAAACAAATGGATAAAGTTTCTCAAAGATCTTTTTGCAAAAAAAAAGTCTTGAGGGGCGAGAGAGAAAAAGAAAAATTATATTGCATAAAAAACAAGTCAACAAGCTTGCGACCTAGTGAACTTGACGAGAGAGCGAAAGAAGGAGAAGAAAATTGAGGGATCAAAAAAAATATTGAATGATTATAAATTGATTGTTTACCATGACTTTAGATTTTCTCTCTTTTTTGCTGCCACCCGCACAAGCAGCTTAAAAAACCTCGTCATAAATCGATCTAAGGAAGGAAGAGAGGAAAATGTGTCTGGTAAACGCAGTTTAATATTTCAGCCTATAACATATTGTCGAGCGACAACATAAATCGTGACTTGAATTTGTCATCCCAAATTTACTCATGCAGTTTACGTTCTTTGGTGTGATTTTATGCTCGTTGAATATCAAACGATGAAAATGACTTTTAGGGCGAGCTTTTTTTTGGGATGCGTCAACTAATCTAATTTCGTTTGGAAAGAACGTGGGTGGAGAGAAAAATAATTTAAAACGACAATCTAATTTTGTGTGTTCACAAAACCCAAAAGTAATTGGCAAGGAGAAGAGAATTGTTAAATATTTCATTAATTAGAAATATAAATTCAAGAATTTTAAATCACTTTTTTATTTTAACGAAATTGATTTTAAAAATTTAGGATTTTTCTCCACTCCTTGCCAACTAAATTTTATTTACGTTTCCCATCATCTAAATTTAAGATACCCTTTCGAATAAGCTGGCCGATAGATGATAGAAAAAAGAAGATGAGCAAGGGTCTGATGTTTACTCAAATAATGACAATCATATTTACGATAATGGACTAACCTTCAGGCGAAAGGGCGATCTAAAATTTATTATATATGGTTCTCACGATTTTCATGGAAAAGCACAATGAAAAACACTTTAAGAGCTTCAGTCTAAAAATGCATTTCATATCGATTGGAACTTTAATTTTTTCAATTTTCTTACTCTCCTCTGAAGTAGGTGGAGAAAAGTTTTCCGCTCTAAGCGAGATGGAAAATCTGGCGAGGGATGAGGAAAAAATTATTCAAGAATTTGAGAAATTTCTCATCGAGATGGACGACATAATGGAATATCTAAAGCAGTAAGTTGATAAATGTGTTTGTGCTTTCATAATTATGGCTTTTAATACCCTTCGGTGTTGTAGAGCGGAGTAATTTAATTACTTGATTTTTTTGTAAACTCTGTGATTGCACGCTCTCTTAATGATGCAAAATATTTCAAAATTTCCCCAAAAACAAAATATCTTGTCTTTCAACAAATTATTATGCAACTTCTGATAAATATTTTACATTCAACTTTATTACATTTTAACGCTTCATAAAAAAATTTCAATACTTTGCTAAGAACGTGACAATCATTTAAAAAACTTTTTTCTCTTCACAGAAAACTTGTATCATGGAAGTCTGAATACAAAGTTGTTCAGAACGATATTGAGAAATATGTAACGCATCCAATCAATGCATTTTTAATGATAAAGCGATTGAGTGTTGACATCGATGAACTTTATGATGCAAAAATTACTAATTCGCTTAAAAAGTTCAAAAATAATATTGAAAAATTGCGACCGTCTTATGAAGATGTCGATGGTGCTGTGGATGGCCTTGTTCGCCTTCAAAAAATGTACAAATTAACATCTGAAGAAATCGCAAACGGCATAATTGATGGATATGACAGTCGTGCAAAATTATCGAAGCACGATTTATTGACACTTGTTAAAATTGCAATTACTTTCGACAAAACTGATTTAAATTTATTAAAATTTTTGAAAATTGCGACTGACATTGAAGATAAATATAAAGAAGTTGGTGTTGATGATATTTATAATTGCATGAAGAAAATTGCAAACGAAATGCCAAAAGAAAAAAAGAACGAAATTTTAATTAAAGACGGAATATATTCAGTAGAAGAAGAAATGAATCTCTACAGTCGTCTGTGTCGCAATGAAGGCACAAAATCACCTGCTGAAAAAGCTTCACTCAAATGTTTTTATCAGTCAAAAAATTATTTCACTGAAATTGCACCTTTCAAAGTGGAGGAAGCCGATCATCGAACTGAACTCGTGATTTTTCATGATGTTATTTATGACAGTGAAATTGAAGTATTGAAATCACTTTCGCGAATGCATTTCGAGAGGGGAAAAGTGGTTTCGGGAAATTCTTCTAATCACAAGTCGAGAGTGAGAATTGCGAAAGTCGCATGGCTTTTGGAAAATTTCGACGAAGTTGTTGCTCGAATAACTAAAAGAGTTGAGGTTGGTTTTATTAAAGTTAGAAATTATTTGAATATTAATTAATTTTAAAAGGACATGACGGGACTCTCGACAAAGACTGCTGAATATTTGCAAGTGCAAAATTATGGTATTGGAGGTCATTACGATCCACATTGGGACAATCGACAGCCTCATGCGGTACAGGATAACTTAGGTGTTGGAAATCGTATTGCGACATTACTTTTTTATGTAAGGCGTTGTTCATAAATTACGTCACAAAAATTCTAAACTTTTATTTTATGATTAAAAAATTTATTTTTAAACTCAGCTTTCAACAGTCGAACGCGGAGGTGCCACTGTATTTCCCTATGTAAAAGTTCATGTGCCACCTGTCAAAGGTACTGCAGCATTTTGGTTTAATATTAGAAATTCTGGTGAACCAGATTTATGGACTAGACATGCCGCATGTCCTGTGCTTATTGGGTTAGTTTTTTTACATGAAATTTAAAATTCTCCACTAAATAACATAATTTTGTCTAGCTCAAAATGGGTTGCAAATAAGTGGTTTCGTGAATATGGACAGGAATTTAGGAGACCATGCAGACTTGCTGAGTTCAAAAACCCTCCAACTAATAACATTTATTCTGAGTTTTATTAAAAAAAATTAAATGAAAAGAATTAATTTTAAAATTGACGCAATCAAAATTTCTTTATAAAAAAGCTCAAAAGAATTTTCATTCGAAAAAAGCATACACATGGAATTAAAATTAAATTAATTCCTTCTCCATGCGTTTTTCAATTGAATTTTTCATTCTCGAGGGAAAAAAATTCTCATATTGGATGATTCTCAAATGAGTGCACAATTTTCAATAAATTCTTTTATTCACATCATTACACTCGAAATTAATAATTGGAAATTTGCGTTGAATTGCTTTTGTAAGGATTATTATTTGGTTATTGTGGTTGCTCTGAAAATTATATTAATTCAAGCAATTAAAAATGATATTTATAAAATAAAATGGACCAATTAAAATATGATGAATTTATTTTTTGTACTTTATTAACATTAATAAATTAATATTTACACAATTAAAAATACCATTTTAAATTTAAAAGCTTTTCAAAGAGCTTTTAAAACCCACTAAAATCTCTCTTTACGTTTATAAGAAATTTTTTACGCACGTATACATGCTGAGCTGATGATGATCGAGAGAACGAAAGAGGTGAAAGAAGAAAAAAGGTAAACAAACAAAAACATGATCGGCGTTTTGAACTCGAGCGCACATACATGCATAGTTCGAGATGCCAGTGATGAAGAAACCGCAAGAATGATTCTCAATTTTTGTTCCTCGTCTCTCACTCTCTTCTGCGTATATAAGTATGTTGGTTGCTTGTCTTCGCATAGAGTCACCTCATAAAACGGGATGGGAGTGAAGCAATATTCAGTCTTATTTGTTATTCTCTCCACAGTGCGTTAGTCCATGACGAGAATCGAAAGAGGCAACAAGTCTTGGAGAAAGAATCATTAGTTGAAGTTTTTTTGTGTTGTAATACTTACTAAAAATACTCTTCTGCAGTGCACGAGTTGAGTGATATCGATGTGATAATTCTAGAAATCGCACAGTCGCAGAAAGAAGCTTAAGTGGAGAGTCAAAGATAAATGAATAAAAAAGATTTTAATTATTTATGCTCGATACCGTTACTTTTAACAAAAACGAGTGTAAAGTGCTGTGTGATGCACACTCGCGTGCATTGAGAACACGAATGATATTCAAATAACTTCTCGCTATAAAAATATTTCAAATTATTGTGCAACAAAGTTTAGTTGAATATTAATTAATTCATGCTTTATTAGTCAATGAGTTGATCTTCTACAAACCGTTATTTAAAGCCCAAAAAGACTCAAAAAAAATGTATCGGCCAAGTTTAAAAAATTTTGTGATTTACTGCCTTCTCATTCTATATTGGTCAGTGCAATTTTGTTTTTCGAGTCCATATGGAAAAGAGATTGCCCATAGCCACAAAAACTCAGGTAATGATCTTAAAATTAGAAATAATGTGTGCCTTAAGGAGAATTAGCACCGATTTGGAGAAACGTGCCGTAATCAAAAAAATGGATGGAATTTTAAAAAAATGGAAACGATTATTTTAATGAAATTAAACGATTGAATTTTATTTTTAACTTAGCACAAATTCAAGTAAAAAATTACTCAAATTTTAAATTAATTTGTTAAATTTAAAATAATTTTAGAATTGCCCAATTTTTGCATCCGTAAGCAATTAAAAATCTCTTAAAAGTTAACAGTTTTTTTATTGACTCAAATGCGAATTTTTAATGCGCGGAGAGATGGAATTGAATGGCAAGATAGCAAATTTTCTCTTGGATTAAGCCGATAGATTCTTTTGAATTTAGAGCGATGTTACTTTCGCTGATTCAACCTCGCTCCCATTCTGGACGGGAAAATGCTATTAAGCGTACATTTCTCATTCTTAAAACGGCATCTCTTCCTCCTTTTGTAATGTCTTTCTAAGTTGAGACCACACAAAAATAAAATTTTCACATAAAACTTTTTAGGCGAAGTTAAATTTACTTTTTTTTGGCAACGGCCTATATTCACTTCTCATTATCTCCATCATCGTTCACATGAAAAAAATGAAGATGAGAATTGGCTTTCTTTATGGCACTCGCCTATCCATACACTCAATGGTGCTAATTTTGATTTACTAGCTTCTAATTCAGTATTCTTCTTTTGCAAAAGAAATTTCGCTTCTTAATGTTATTCATTAGGCAAAGTGCTAACTGAAATGCCGCTGTTCACGTTAAAGCGTTTAAAAAGAGAAGAAAAAAAGGCAAATTAATTTATATTTCAAAGTGTGAACTCCGCATGGGTTTTATTGTATGAAATTAGTAGAGTAATATTCTAGATTTAATCGACAGAAGCGAGACTATGAAATTCAGTGATTTTAATTGAGGAAGAATGCTTTAATTTTTTCGGAACAACAATTTTAAAAAATATTTCACACAAAAAATATTTAGAGAATTTTTAAATCCCGTAATTTATTTTTCTAACTGTCATTAACTAAAAGATCATTAGCACATCTCGTGTCGATGAATTATTTTAATAATTTACGATTTACCATTTATTTAATAAAAACTATAAACAACTTTTAATCCACCGTTGCTGTCATTGGAACTTAAAATTCCTTCTGGCATTCATTGTCTATTTTTTGCGCTTGCATCATCCAAAGTATCATTTTTATTTTTCTCCTTAAGTTTCTGGATGCCTTCACAACAGTACGATGTTTGCTGATACATCGATAGTGCCGAGCACTGAGCCATGTCTAGTTTGTAAATGTTCAAAGCGCAATTTGGTTTGTGTTCGGCGTGTGTGCAAAGATCAGGTAATGATGTGAACTGAAGTCAAATGGCGAGAGAGTGCGGTAAAAAATGAAAGAAGGAAAAAAGTTGTAAGAACATCTTGTTTTGTGCTTGCGCTCTCTCCACGCTTGAATGCGATGCATATCAGGGGTGGGACACTCGATTTTAAATTAATATAAATTTTATTAATTTAAATAAACGTTTGTTCCAAACCTGATAAAAGAACCCATAAAAATTCATTCTTACTCGTTTCGCATAGCCTTATCCACCGCCTCGAGGTTGCATACTCGTTCAGAAAAAATCGTTATGCTGCCCGTACCTATCGTGCTCAAAGTACCACGTAAACTTCTATAAGAACGCCGAAAGGAATCGCGAGCACGTTTACAACAATTATCAAGCCACGCATGAAAAAACGCTCGAAAAACATTCCCGAACAGATGACGACGATGCTCATCCGCATAATTATGATGACATGAATGGAGGTGAGTAAAACGTGTCGTTTACCATGTAAATAAAGTAAAAACCGGCATTCTCAACCCACAAACAAAAAATAAATAAAAGAGAGTAAAAAGTAAATTAAGATAAATTAATTTGCTCGTTTCATTTCAGGTTGCATTGAAAGTGGAAGTCTTTACGCATCAGGTGATTTTCAAGTTGACATAATTATTGCGGTTTTTTCTGTTTGCTCACTTTCATTTTCACTCCATTATATGCCCTTATTTAGGCAGCGCAATGTATCGATCATCAGCCTCGCTATGCACTTACTGCTACTGCATAAATGGTAATGTCTTTAATGATGACTTAATTCTGCTTTTTTTCTTATAATAGGGAAGTTGGATATAATTATATAAAATAAGAATTTGCTCGCCAAAAGTTCAACACTAATTTCATTCCAGGTCAACAAAAATGCATTAAGCCAAAATGTATGCTGAAAACTTCGAGATGTAAAGTGAGTGCTGTTAAAATCCATTTAAAATTTTATCTTATGTTTTAAGGATGAAATTAGGGATTGACAATTTTCATGAAAAAAAAAATATTTCCAAAAATTAACAACCAATTGATTAGAAAAATTAATAGAATGAAAATTTTTCATCGTCAATTTTGAAATTTCATGTTGATACCTGGACAATTGGAAAAATCCATTAAATTTTTCACTTGCAGCCAATTTTGATGGAAGGATCTTGTTGTCCAATTAAATATGACTGCAGCCATAACTCGACAGCTCATCAAATACCATCATCAGTGGAAATGAATGAAAAAATTTTGAAAAAGAAAATCGACACTAATGGTATGAACTATGAAGTGCCTTTTATGTTTGCCATGAACTTTAGAGTTTTTAATTGATTAAATAAATTCAAATATTAAATTCCATTTAATGCAGTTTGCTACGATGGAAACCGATCCTACCAGGAGGGCGAAAGACTTCCATTGAACGATCAGAGACCATGCGAAGTTTGCTATTGCATAAAAGGAGCTCGTAAATGTGCTGTAAAAAAATGCGCTCCAGTTATTCATGGCTGTGTTCCAAAAGTGCCAGCACACGGCGCTTGTTGCCCAACAAGTTACGACTGTCGTCGACGCTCATTGAAATTCAAGCGAGAATCGCGGCAAGAGGATGAGGATGAAGTGGAAGAGGATGGCGATACAATCGATTTCTTTTCATTATTATTCGGATCCGATGATCCGAAAGAGGAAGAGGTGACAGAGGAAATTACCACGACGGTTGCTCCACCAACAACTTTACCGCCATTCAAATCACTACCGTCGACCACCGAAAGCAGTTTCTTTGATCTCATACGAGCTGGTTTAGAGATTATTGATGCGAATGCTGACAAAATCGATTCGCAAATTAACAAAGTAATCTCCACAACACCCGTCGCATCATCATCATCAACTGAACAACTTACAACAGTGACTGAGAGCACTCGAAAAACTTTCGAAACTAGTACGCCATCAAGTGAAATCAAAACATCAGCAAGTTCGAGCATAAGTGAGACGAAAAAGCTGCCAAGTTCTACCGAAATGCCAAAAACTTCTCCATTACCAACATCATCATCTAGAAACTCTTCAACGAAACTTCCAACGACAGCAAGTTTGTTGAAAGTAAGCACACAACGTACAACTCTAAAAACAACCATAGCCCCGGCAGTTAAAATGTCATCCACGACATTAGGTATGTTGTTGCAGTATATTAACCTATAAAATGAAAACCATAAAAAGTTCTTCGTGTACTTAGTGACATACATTGAGGTCGTTTGTACTTAAAGTGATATTTTGTTTTAATTTTGCTAAAGTTTATTAAAATATCTTGCGGCAGAAAACATTTTTAAAAAATATCTTAGGATTTGAAATTAATCCATTAATTAGCAAATTTTAATGAATCAATTAAAAAATCTTTTCCTCGCTGACCACAGAAACAACTTTTTGATTAGTTTTTGGAATTTTCTTCCAGCAGCGAAAAAACCTGAAACCACAACACGAAAAATAACAAGCAAGGCTCCATCATCAACAACTATGAAGTCGATTGCACGAACCACAATATCTCCACCAAAGACCACACTATTAACATCAGTAAAAACGACAATGAAGAAAGCAACAACAACAACACCGCTACCTAGAACAACAACTATAAAGAAAGTTATGCCATCGACTAAAAGACCACCACCACCGACAATGGCTCCTCAAAAGTTTATAGTACCGTCGTTAGTTGAAACTTTACAGAAACAACGTTTGCCTTCAATAGTCCATTTTAATGCGGACGTGCTTCCCGATACAAAATATTCACCATCAAGTGGCAACGATGAACACGATAATGAGGCAGACGCTTTGCCCAACTTGGAAATTATTCCGTTCGTAGCTCACGATGCTATCAGAACTGATAAATATGAGCCATATCTTAGTCAGCCTTATGAACACGCTCTCGAGAAGGATTATTTTGCGAACAATGAAGGTGGCGTCGTGGTGAGTGGATATGAGACGGAGAAACCTTTTAGGTATAACAACAAATTCATTCATCACAATTACGATGATTCGCTCGATTATGTGTATACGAACCCGCATGATAGGATCGATAATGGCCCGTATTACTTTGAGAATCAATTCGAGTCATTCTCGCCACCCAACGAGCAGGACTTCTTGGGTAAGGATAAATAATATCGATGACAAGGTGAAGGGCATTTAATTTCTATTTTTCCTTAACAAAATTTATTTATTAATTTCTGAAATTGTTCAGGAAAATTGAGGGAAAATTTGAGTTCATAAATGAGCTCCCTTGGAAGCTCCTAATGCCTTAATCTTCTCATATTCAATTGCTGTGTGTACAAAGCCGATGCTCATAGCTATTCAATATTGCTTATTTTGCTTTTTTCTCTCTCACCCATTTGTCATTCTTTTTATCACTAATGTGTGTATTACGCATAAATAGGAGGATTCAGCCCTAAAGATACCGTTTATGATGAAGTATCCACGAGTACAAAATTGCCTATACCGCCAGCACTTCCGTCGCATCATAATGATTCTCATGAAAAGACACTCAATAGTAAGATCTTCATTCTTATTCTATTCATCTTCATTCGTTCGTCTCATCTTTCTCTCATTGACATTCACACAATGCGAAGCTTTTTTCTCTTTCTCGATTGCCCTTTGGGATGATTTGAGTTTTTTTTTCTGATTTTTGTGCTTGAAAAATTTAATTTGATCAGCTTTAAATGAATTGGATATTTTCTAGTCGATTGATTTTTTAAAAGGATTTTGCAAGTTTAAATTAATTGAAACTCTAGTTGTTAAGTGACTGATATTTTTTTTGTTAATTTTTTTCAACTCACTTTGCGACATCGACGATAAGAAATCTTCTTTTATTTACACAAAGCAAAACAAATCCCAAGCTCAACCCTCCGGAATCTAACTCCCTAAACTTATTGTCGAATGTCAATATCTTTCTTTTCCACGAGCGAACAAGTTGTGATTAAGAAAATATATTTTATTTATTATCGACTTTCTTTCATTCTTCTCTCTTTCTCCCCTAAACACACACTCATGAAAAAATCAACCTTTCGCTCCCCGCACGATTACGCTCTTGTCGAAACAAAAGCTTCAGCAATTCACGAGCATAAATCATCGGAGAAAACTGCAGCCACACTCGCAATAAATCAAACGCTAGCGAGTGATGTGAAGCATCAGCAACAACAGACAACCACCGTGCCGGGCTTTAAAAAGATTTCATCGAACTTCACGAGCTTTATCGATGATTTGTTGCAAGTCAATGCGCTCGATGAAGCGACTAAAGCGCCACTTGTGCTGTCAACGATAACAACATCAACCACAATCAAGTCAACGAGTACGAATGCTCCAATAAAGTCAATAATCAATGATGATGATTTTATCAAAAAACATTTGAAGGCGACATCAACGTCGACGACTTTTTCAAAGAGCTCTCAAAAGCAGCAACAACAACCACCTCCATCACTGATAGCTCCTGTGCAGCAACAACAAATGGAAATCTTCTCAAAGCCAACAAATCCGACGATGAATGGTCTACTGAAATTGGCGGGGTGCAACATTTACGGTCAAATGTACGAAGTTGGAAATGTCATTCCCGAACTGTCAAATCCATGCTATGAATGTAAATGTTTACCTGATATTGGCGTGGGCTGTATGCCACTTTGCTAAGCTCATTGATTTTTTCCAATGAATTTAAATTTCAACTTAGACTGCTGCCCTAATTTTGCATTTTAAATTGAGGACTTTTTGTGCTTCAAAATATTTTTTATAAATTGAATTTCATATTTTAAAATTTAATTTATGGAAGTTTTGCTAAAAACTAAATCTGTAGAAAAACGCACAATTAAGTATATAAAAGTTAAGTTACAGAAACTGTGTCCTTAATTACTAAAAACGTTGTGAGAAATAATTCCTTTTTTTAAACTGATTTTTTTTCTAAAATCGTAAACCTCAATTTTTAGTTATTAAATTTAGTGTATACATTTTTCAACAGGAGCTTATTCTCCAAAAATTGGACTCAACTCTAGAAAATAATAAAATGAAATACAAAAACTTTATCGAGGACTTGTTTAAAATTTCTCCCCGCTGTCAGATGAAAAAAATAGTTTATTGAAAAATAGTTTTAAAAACATTTTAGGAAACTTTTTCTAAACTTTTATTGAAACATTTTTATTTAATAGAAAAAAGGAAGTGTAATTCAATCTCATTGAGTTAGTTAGTAATAAGTAACAAGATTAATTTTAATTTTTTCTCACTCAAAGTTGAAACATAAATTTTTTTTAACCTTTTTTAGAACTGGGAATAGGATAAGCTTTAAAATTCAATAAATGTTCATTCTTCGACATCCATTTCGGCAGTAAGTGCTCGCGTAATCGCTTCCATTGTGCAAAATATTTATTCGTCGACTGAGTTTTGACGTCCTTGTAGCATAAATCATTGATATTGATGATGCCGTATAAATGCGTTTTTAATTCCTCATCTCGCTTCAGAATGTTCATGTAGTCGCTGAATAATTCAACTTTGGAAATCCTCAAATGTGCTTTTCGTGTATGGACTTGCTTTTTCGTAATGCCCTGGCGCTTTCCATTCGTTGCGACTTCAATCGGTCTATGAGAGAGAAAGATAAATTTTCAGTTTTATTTCTAAAGCTTTTGAAAATTTTCAGTTCAATTTAAATTTTAGAATTAGATTAGGTTCTTAATGGAAAACATCAATCATAAAATTACTCTGCTGTCAAATTCTAAAAAATCATGCACACAAAAAAAAAATCCCTATCATGCTCACCTCATCGTTTCACTAACTTTAGTGAAAATTATTGAATTCGACGATGGTATCACGCGCTTGTCACTCCGCGCAAAAACAAATTTCATTTTATTTGTCGCGATAAGAATGCTCGGGTGATGTAATCGAAATGGAACCGCCATGATATTTTCCGCATGTGTAAATCGCTTCCATAATGCTCGTTCCATAGCGATGCGATTAAATGGCGTTCCGTCAGCGAAAATGACAGATGAGAGATAGATTGGATCGATCAGCGACGTGAGCATACATCCTTGAACTCCGACCATATTCCAACGAGCAATTTTATCGGAACATGAAAGTGACATCGTTCTGTCGCCTTTGCCGGGTTTAATACGAATTTTACCCTCAGTCTGATCCATTGGATCTTCGACATCTTCATCAAACATCAATTTGGCACCGGTGAAACCATCTGGTTGACATGTACCTTCACTGCTCAATTTAATTCGCTTCGCATCTGGCTCGTCTTCGATGATGTCACTTGTTGCGAAAATGCTCGCATCACCACATGGACTTGAGGTTGTAAACATATGAAATTTGATTTCGTCCTTTAATGCAAAATGTTTTGTGTCCTCATTGAAGTGAAAAATTGACTCGACAGTGTTGACACGTGTAATGTTAACTTGATTCAAGAGAAATCGAATAAACGCACGACGAGCAATGATTTCGGCATGAGAATCATTAAGAATATTTCCATTGGCCGACAATGAATTCGCACCAATGCACTTAGTTCCCGTTCCCATCGAACAAATCTCAAAATCACATCCAGAACGTTGCATCACAATTGCCGACAAAATTGTCCATTCTGTTTCCTTATGGAGTCGCTTTGAATTGGGAAGTTTATCGTAGAAGTTTAGGCACAGTTCAGAAATTTTATTTGCCAAGTCTGTCGACTCCATCACCATAATTTAATCGAGTTAAATCTCCTTAAAGCTATGATTAATTGTTTTTTTTTGTTTTGTGTTAAGTAAGAGAAAATTGAGTAAATCTTTTTTTATGCAACAACAGCAGGGTCCCACGAAAACTTCTCAGTGACCTTCAAGCTGTTCAATGTTCTCATTTCTTCCTCGGGAATCACAAAATTTAAATCAATATTTTCAACAATGTGTGCACGACTCGATGCCTTTGGCAAAATTCCAATGTTCTGTTGAAACGACCAACGCAAAAGCACCTGCGATGGCGATTTACCCAGTTTACGTGCTATGTCACGCACAGTTGAGTCTTGTCGTAGGGATGTCGAGCTAGATGTACCGAGGGATGAATAAGCTTGAAGGAAAATTCCCTCTTTGCGGCAATACTCGAGGAGTGTAGAGTTGTGATGCCGTGGATGCCACTCGACTTGATTAACTGCCGGCGTTTCAAAGTTTGGATCGTTAACGAGCTCCTCGAGATGACGTACGAGATAGTTGGAGACGCCAGCCGAACGAATTTTTCCCTCTTTGCGGAGTTTCGTGAGAACTTTCCAGGCTTGTTGTCGGTACTTTTTATTATCGGGATGGGTTGAGTTAAGACCAGAAACTCCAGGCCAATGAATTAGATATCTGTGGTTTATGAGTGAAAATGACAGATTTAGGTCAAAGTTAATAAAACTTAATGTTAATGCTACACTCACAGGTCGATGTAGTTGGTTTGTAAATTCTTCAACGATTGCTTTACAAGCGCCTCGACGTCTTGCTCTTTCTGATTCGCCGCCGGCACTAAATGGATATGAGAAAGAGAAAAAATATATGAAAATATTTTCCAGCACTAAAAAAGCAGTTTCGGAATGGTTGTGAAAAATCCGATATGAAAAATGCAGTCAAGGAGAATTTTTCACACTGCGGCACGTGACGTTGAACCCTCGAGCGAGAGAATTTAAAAGTGTAAGTATAAAGTTTTTTATGAGCATTCTGATAGGACGTCGGAACTTCATTTAAATAATAAAGACACTCTAAGGATGAGTTTTTAGCTGATAGCTTGCATGAGTAATCGCTAGAAAAAAAAATTATTCTATGGAAATTTTTGAACTTAAGTTGAGCATTGTTTGAATTTTATTTTTAGGCGTGAATTTATGTTTTATTTTAATTTGAGGATTTTTAAGTTCTCTTAAATTTTTTTGTACTAACACGTGGCTCAAAATTTTAACGGTTTTTTGAATTTTTATCTTTAATTTTTAAAAAATCTTGCATCCATTTTTAAAGGAAAATTAGTCACATGGATATGCCAATTAATCATGAGAATACAATGCAATATTCATTGCCATGACATCAGACAATAACCAGTCGAACCGGATATTTTATATTTTAATATTTACCATGTACCTGTTTTAGATTATATTTACCTATTTTTGATGTAATAAAGATGTCCTCGCGTGATAAGTTATGCTTTGGCAATAATGTTTGGAGAGCTTTACCGATTTCAGCTTCGTTTCGGTACACTATGGCGGTATCTGGCATGAAACAAAGAGAGAACATTCACTAAATTTCAAGGACACTGTAAGACAATTTACTGAAACTCACCAATGTGACGATAACCAGAACCCAATGCAATGTCTAATACATTATAAATTTGCTCGAATCCACGAATTTGAAAAGTTCCAACTAAATTATATAAAATTTTCTAATATAATTTCAGAAAACAATTTTTTTTTCACTTTTTTCTTTTATCTAAACTTACAGCCAATTAATGGAATTAAGTAGCCGGTATTAAGTAAAAAAGGAGCGTTCATTTCGCAGATTTAAACAATAAAAAATCAAAAAGTATCAACGAAATGCTTTTGAGCATTAATTTAAATTAAAAAATCTCTATTTGTTTTTTTTGCGAGCAAAATAAAAAGTAAAAAATTACACGAAGAGCAATAATTAAAGAGTGATAAAAAGCGCTTTCAAGCGTTTTATTTAAAAATTATACCAACGGTTTTTTAAAATGTGGGTAGGAATTAAAAATTTGTAAGCGCATTTTTTTATTAAATTAAATTTATTTTTCACTAGAACCATAAAATTTAGAAAATTATCCAAAAAATATTAAGTAGAATTTTTGAAAATTAAAAAAATAACACTCAGATAACCGAACAAGACAATGACACCAACATCTAAAATTTATAAACTCATTTTTGTGTTGTTTTAATGACTGTCATTAACATTTATATCCTGACTTTATTTTGCAATTATTTTTTACTTAACTTGTTTTAGATCGAGCAGAGCTGATAAGAAAGAAACACAGATTACGGACCTTTTTTTAATGATATTTAGGAGGAGAAATTTTAAATGGCACTAAAAAGGTTTTTAACTGATTCTGAAGTTTGATATAAAATTTGTTCTGCTTGGCTTTGTGGTTCAAAAAATGTCACTAAAATATAAATTCATAAATTTATTTTGACTATCGAATTTAATATTTTTACTTAAAAAATATTTTCATCAAGCTGATGTGAAAATTTCCCACACGTTGCCTCCAAACACATTTTGCAGATGCGACGAAAACAAACACGGTGAAAAAACGGGAAATGGAAAAGTTTTGCATCAACTACAATTTTTATTTCATCACCAAAGTTCATGCTTCTGTTTTACCATTGCAGACAACTCCTTTTTGCATTATTTTTATTGCAATCGTGCTTAATGGGAAATGACGTGAACATCTTGTAGCAATGATAAACTTTTTTAGTGCATCACATTTTATTTTTCCATAAGTGTGAATTCCTACAGATAGATTTTTAAAATGTTTTTCTTCAATATTTAAGTTTTTCATAATTTCAGAAATAAAAAAAAAATATAAATTTCAAAACATCAATTTTTTCGATTTTTACGTTAGAAAAACAAGTTGATTTTTATATTAATTAAAAAATTAGTGTTGATTTTATCTACCATCTCATTAGACACCTCAAGAAACTGTTTAAAATTTCTACAACCTTTTTTTCACGAAATTAAGGTTGTTTATAATTAATGAAGATTCTTCCACAAGAAAGTTCGAGCATTTAAATAAACTTCAATTAATGTCGTCGAGACATACTTTAGTGGATTTTGTTTTTACACTTGAGTAATGTTGTAATGATGCTTGAGCGACTACTTAGAATATTAAATTGGTCTCCAGCCACTCTCGCGACAGGTCTTAATTAAAACAATCTTCCCGCATCGAGAGACTTGAGGAAATTTAAGAGTTCTGTTTAGAAAACAGTTGTTATTCATGTTGCTCGAGACAATAAAGTTTTCCTTTGTAATGAAAGTTGATAAAAAAATCTGCGGGAGATTTTTTGCTTTCTTTGACTTAATTTTGTTTTGCTGTGTAAGAAATTTTATATTAATTATAGCTTTTAATAAATATATGACTGCTAATTCAAATTCTGCATGTTTTTAAAATGTTTAAAAAAAAATTTAGAAAGAAAAATATAATTAAAAGAAAATAATTTAAAGTTAAATGAGCAGCAAAAAATAATTTTTATTGCATTTTTGAATGGGTTGTTTCACGCCGTCCTAAATCAAATTTCGCACAACCTCATTTGGTTTTGCTGTCAACGAGAAGATTTAATGACGCGGAAGAACTTTAAGAATTTTGACGCCATGGACATTATCATAAGACACCCTTCACGCTCACTCTCATCATTCCTGGCCATTAATCTTCATCTTAATGAGTGACAACGAAGCTCTTTTTTGGGCAGTTGAAATGGGCACGTAATCGCAAAGGAGAAAAAAAGGAGTACTAAGCACACTTTCATTTTCTTTGTCTCCCTTGACACGCTCTATGATGCTTTAAGCTAAAATTAAGACATAAATTAATGACTCAAAATTAATTTGGCGCCTGATGCTGCTTGGTCGCTCTCATTTTTGTATCATTACAACCAAATCAAATTTTTTGTTTATTTCGGATACAAATGATGCCGCCGAGAGTCATTTTGCATGACCCAACCATTTTCGATTTCTTTTTTCACGCTTCAATCACATAAATGCGATTATATCAGCCCTCATACGGTCTGGTTTATGCTAAATGAGCTGAATTGAAATGTAAATTTTTCTTCTTTTTTCAGAACAAAACGATGATGGGAGCTTTTGTCAAGGGGTTTATCACTGTGGTTTCACTTTAATTTATTTAAAATCACATCAAAATATTTATTTCAAGAGTGTCAAAAAATAAAATTTAAATTTGACCAACCTTAGGTTCCATTCTCTTTTTTGCTTATGTAACAGAAAGAGAGATACATGAGATGATAATGGAGAAGATTTGAAATCATTTATCATTGAGTTCAGTAAAGATGGAGCATGTGGAAAATGTTAAAGAGAAAAACACGATAATTTATCAAAGAAGAAAAAATTGCGATAAATTTTTTCAACCACATGCGGAAATTTATTCTCAGCTTTCCTTTAACTTTTACAAGACATGAATGAGAAGATTTCATGTAATTAATTATGATTTATCGTTTAGTGAACTTTATATTTGACCTTTTTTTCGCTTGAAATCTAAATTAATTAAATCGTACCCGTTGTAAATTGATCACTTTGAAATCTTTAGTTAATGTGATATAAGAAGGGGATTTTATTTCTCTTTCGAGTGTTGAGGTAAGCATTTTTCATTACCTAGTACCTTCCGTCATCGAGTGGGAAAAAGGTAGAGGTAATTAATTAGCATCCCTCCATCCTGATCTTTCAATTTTCACTCTCAACGTCCCATTCGCATTAACTTTTAATTTTTTCATTCACTCCTTCCCAATTGTCGTCTCTCTTTACGAAGGCAGCACGGAGATGGGGAAGGAAAAGCATTAAAACTCAAAACCGTTTAATGGTTCTGCAAAATGAAAAAGGCAGGAACCAATAAAACTCCGTAAACAGCCGTAAAAAATGACAAACGCCTTTCTTCGAACGTTGTGAATGGATACAGAAATTTTTTTGTAGGTTTAAGACTTCAAAAAGAAGATTTTTTTTTGGAAATTTGTTAGCTGTTTTGCAATTTACACGTTTTTTGAAGTTAAGAGGATTTTTTAAAAAATATTTGACCATGCCATGTAACAAATTGTCATGAATGAAATTCACGGAAAAATTTTAATAAATTTTTGAATGAAGTCGATTGAGGATTTTTTTCAAAAGATCCAAAAAATTTTCATGAGGTTTCTTCTGTACACAAAAAGCAACTCAATAACAAAATTGAACTCACATTCTATTGCGAAATCCTCAAATTTACTCTCTTTTCTCTCTCTTTATTGAACGTTGATAAACATTCATCATCGTCGAAGGGCACACAAAGCATTTCTAACTCGGAACCGTTGAGAAAAGAGAAAAAACCACGCGATGAAAGGAAATGACGGTGAACAAACAGGATGAGAAAATTTTCTGCAAAAAGGTAAACATCAGAGTGCGGTTTTGAAGGTTCAACGGATAACATTTTCATTATTTCATCTCAGCGTCGAATGTTAAATTTACTGCGGCAGCTTAAGCTTATCACCACACGGTTGAATTCATGCAAATAACCGCAAATGCCACACATTTTCAACAGATTTTTGTGGCTTCGCTGTTTTTCTCTCTAAAAATGAAAATATTTTTATACTTTTTTGAATATTCTCATACACCCTCGCATGAAAACTTGAATCAACCAGAGAAGGGCAAAAATAAATTTTGGATTCGAAAAAATAGAAAACCCACGAACCTTTTTTTGTCCTCAAATTTTTCGTTCCTCGCTTCCAGTTAAAAATTAAAGCTATTCAGGAATTTTTAAAGCTCTCACCAAAATTTCACCAGTGAACATGCATCGACTAAAAACCATTAAACCGTGACTATACGTGGTCGTCTCGCAAATTGATTACATTGTTAGAGCAGATAAAATGCTTGCGAACCATGAAATGAACACAAACGCATTTAAATTGCAAATTTTTCCGCTTTTTTTATTCTATTGAAAGCGAACGGACAAAGGACGATGAGATAGGGGTGTGAAAAAATTTGAACGGTGAAATAAAAGAATTAATTAAAAAACACTTTCTGGTCAGATTATTTTTTTAAATTAAAAATTCATGCGTTAAAAAATTTAAATCTACAAGAATGCTAATAAATTCACAAAAAAATGTTTTTGCAATTCTCTTTAAAAAAAAAGATAAAATCAGTGAAATGAATTGAAACTGTAGGCTCCAGGAAATAATTGAATTTTAATTTAATTTCCACGCTTTCATTTCCTGATTCCCAACCCTCATATCTCTCGCTCCTCATGTATTCGTTTGAAGAGAGAATTTTCAATTTGGATTTTTTCCATTTCAAAAGGCAAGCTTAAAAAAATACTCACCGAAATCATAATAAATGAATTTTTCTAAATGCAATGCAATTTCACGTTCAGCGAGCATAAAATCACGTCAAAAAGTGACAGAAACATTCCTGATGGCGCGATATAACAAAAAATAAATATTCAAGTCACGATTTATTTTCATGTCACCCTGTCTACGTTTGAATATTATTAAAATGCGTTTTAAACGCGATTTTCTTCGCAAATTTTTATCATGCCGTAAACAGATTTTTCTCTCTAAATTGAATTTCATTAGAGTGAAGGCAAAAAAATAATTAACTTTCCAACATGCTTTGCCGAGTATCTGTACAATTATGTCAAGTGTACGAGTTCGCTCAGTTTATTCAGCTGCTGCTGAGAAACTTTTACATCACCAACACATCATCTTGAAATTTTATTTTATTTTCTCTCTCTTTTGTGCTCTCGGTGTATCATGAAATATTCACTAAATTCAATTTCACTACTTTTCCTCCTCACGAGTGCAATAAAATGTGAGGAGCATTTTTCATCGTTGGTGAAACTTGAAAAATTAGCTGCGCAAGAATTTCAATTGATTGAGAAGCTCCGAGCGGTGGCAAATGAACTCAACGATGAGTACGTGAAAAGGTGAGTGAAAAACAATTGGGTTAAAAATTAAGAAAGTAAACTTTGCAGTTTATCAAAGAATTTTCTGAATTATTTAAACTTATTTTTAATTTAAATCGGTCAGTTCGTCAACTTCTATAAAATTTTATAAAGAGTCATTGTGACATACTTTAAAATCCCTCTGCAGTTCTTCCCTCGGGTGCATGCACCGTTCATAAATTCTCTTTCCTTCAATTCAATTTTTCATCTCTGTTTTATTTCAGAAAGTTGCAATATTTTCAATATGAACACGAACTGATGCAGCAAGATGTTGCATCATACATTGAGAATCCATTGCATGGCTTCAGCATGATTAAACGTGCTACAACAGACTTATCTCTGATTATGGAGCGCATCCCAAGCGAGCAGGCTGATAAACTGAAAAATCATCGCATTACCCAGTCGAGTTTAGTTCATGCCGTCAAGTGTCTTTTGCTCATTCAGCGCATCTACAAATTACGAACGCGTGACATCGCACGTGGTGTCGTGCAGACACGACGAATTGGAGGCAAAATGACACCGCACGATCTGTATGTGATTGGAAATATTGCGAGTAATCTAGCGAGTGAAGAGTTTTTTGCTCGAGAATATTTCGAGTTGGCTCTCGAGAAGATAAAGGAAGGACACGATAGTAAATGGAAGGAAATCAATGAATCGAGTTTGCTAATGAAAATTGCACAGCTCTGCGAACGTATGCACGATTATCGGTGTGCGGCATTGCATTTAAAGCAGCTTATGATGAGTGATCCACACAATGTTGAGGTCGCTACGTATGCACTGAGAATAGCGCAATTATTTCAATCGAATACCGATGCTAAGATTAAAATCGATGATCCGTTCGTCGGCAGTGTGAAATTTGAACGAAATGGCAAATTCACTCCGCAAAAAGAACTCGAGCTGATAAGCGATGTGTGCCGTGGTAAATTGAATCGAAACGCTGTGGAAATATCGAAACTTCATTGCTTTTTCATTACCACGAGTTTCTATTCAAAAATAGCGCCATTCAAAGTGGAGGCGGTCAATTTGAATCCATATATTTTACTTTATCACGATGTCCTGTCCAGTAATGAAATTCAATCGCTGAAAAGTTTTTTAAATCAGCAAAAAGCGGATGAAAAATCGACGATGAATGTTTTACGAATGACATCACTTTTCGATAACGAAAATGAACTTGTCGCACGCATTTCGAGGAGAATTGATGTAAATTAAAATTTGTTGGAACATTGGAGAAATTTAAAGGGAAATTTATAAAAATCTCTCATTGCCTTTCCTCTGGATCAATTTTTTTTGTTTGTCAACGCACATTTTGATTAATGAGTTTTTTTTTCTCGAATGTAGGATATGACGGGATTATCAATGGATGTCAAGGAGCCATTAAATTTATGCCATTACGGTGTCGGAGGACCTTTTTGGGATCAAAGGATCAAAAGACATAAAATGGCAATGATTTTATTTTATGTAAGTGATTACATTTTCAAGGGTCGTCTGTGTGAGCACGAATGTAGGTCATTTCGACAGAGTTAAATTTAATTTGCCTTTGGGACTCACCAAATCAGTCTTCATTATTGAGTTATGTTCCGAATTACGATCACATAAAATGATTTTCCTCATCTAATTAAGTGATGAAGAAGGAAGAAGTTTATTTGGTTGAGTGATTGCGAAAGTTTTGAGTTTTGTGAGATTAATTTATTGTGTCAAGGGTTGTTAGCAAATGCCCATTTATGAAAGCACAATTAAGAATTCTTTCAATTGAAAAAAATCACAAAATTTGAGTGACCTCACTTTTTACATTAAGATCTAAAAAATCATTTTTAATATTTTGCCTGAAACATTTTAGTTGAATGATGATCACATGGATGGAGCGACGGCCTTTCCTTATCTAAAATTAAGACTCTCACCTAGAAAAGGTTCGGCATTGTTCTGGTTCACATTGACGCCCACGGGTCAAACTGAATATGGCACACGATTCACACAATGCCCAGTGACAAACAAAAGCAAATGGATAGCGACGAAAAATATTATATTACAACACCTTCCACGGAGGTTCACTGAGGGTATCACTCGAAGTGAAATGACCTTAACAGATTATGACGAGAAATTTTACTAAAAATGGATTTATGATATTTTTATTCAAACACTCGGTGTGGGCAAAAAATATTAAATTATGCAAAAATATATGTGGTAAAAATGGTTTATGTATTTTTATGGCTTTTGACATGCATTTCAGTTTTTGCTCGCCTTTGCAGAATCCTTCACATTAAAAGCTGGCACTCGATCCTTTTTACCGAGAATTTTTGTTGATGGTTCCACAAGTTGAACATTATTGATCATTTGAGATATTTTTCTATCGACAATGCCCAAAAACAGCCTCGCATTATTCAGTGAAACTTTTTTCTCTTTTCCCAAAAGATATAAAATTGGTGCTTCGTCACACCGGAGAATCCTGCAAAAGTAAGAGATTAAGAGATGACAAATTAATTTCAATTTCATTAAATCCACCATAAAAATGTGGAACTTTGGGGATGGAAACTATAATTAATTTAATAAAAATATGAATGACTTCATTATTTACTTGTAAAGCTTCTCAACTGCCTTCAATGTTTCCTGCAATTTCTTCTCACACTCATCTTTGAAGGAGTTTGCATCGTCAGTAAATTGTTGTTGCTTCTTCGACTCATGCCGAAGCACATCGATATTGTCATCCTGTGAATTTTTCTTCTGTTCTTGCAGTTCTTTGTGCTCATCTGTGAAAATAAAATTGAGTTAACTTCGGAGATGGATTTTTCTAATTGAAAGGATTTTTTTAATTAAAAGCAACTAATTTACCGATGCTGTCCTGCAATTGTTGCACAGTCTCGTTTAATTGCTCGATTTCGTGACTCAACTCATTGACGTAATTAAAGAGCGCATAATTTTCTTCCTCTTCCTTAACGAACTTTGAAATTATCTTATCGACTTCCTTCTCGCCGGACAAAAGCTGAAAAGAGGAAATTTTAAAGATTTATTGCTTAAAAGTCTTTTAGAGTTCAATTACAGTGATTCTCTGGAAGATTTTATCATATTCGTAGAACTGTCGTTCCATCTCCTCAATTCGCTTCTTTTTCTTATCAGCCTCACGTTCCTGCTGTTCAGTGTTCAGTCTCTGTTGACCTTTAATAGCAAGGAACTCCTGCAGTTTCGCATCATGATCCAATCCCCTTTGCAATTCTCTCATCTCGTGAACGTGAGTTGATCGATCATTTTGACCACGTTCCTTAAGAATTTGAAGTTTTGAGCAAAGCTCATCACGTTGATCAAATGCATTTGTGGCCTGTTCAATTAAATCAAGAATATGTCGTTTGCCGAAATTTAATTTGTTAATCATTCTCTGCCACATGACGTTGAAGTTTGATCTGGAAAATATTATGAACATACAGTCATTCATGTACAAATATTTTGAAATTATTTCATGTGCAGTTCCTCAAAATAAATTTTAACTCAATAAAATATTTGTAAGCAGGATGCAGAACAATCGAAGACTCACCTCTCCTGCAACATGTGATCGATGAGCTCTCGAAGTTTGGCATTTTCTGCCATCACACTTCCGCATCTTTTCGTAATGACATCAAGACGATTCTCAAGTTTCACAACATTCTTGCGTCCTTCACATATTGTTTCCTTATACAAGATCTCGGTAATTTCATTATCTCTTATCAATGCAATATCTTTATGTAACTGCTCGATTTCATTCGAATGTAAAGAGAGAAAAAATAAAAATCGAAATGAATGGAGAGAGACATTGGTAAAATAGTGAAGAAGAATGAGGGCAGAGATAATTTAATTCGTGTGTATATATTCACTAGGTTTTTAAGGATGAAATACAATGAAGATAAAAAACTTTAAGGACTCGGAAAAGCCAAAAGTTTTTCTTTTTTTCTCAATTTACAAAAGAAAAAAACTTTTGAATTTTCTTTGCATCGTTGGGAAGATCAAACAAGGGGTTGGATACTTGGGATTTTTAAATTAATTCTTGACATTTTATATTCAAGTGAGTTTTTTTTGGAAAAATGTCAAACACAAATTATAGCACACAACCCCTATTATTCAACTTGAAATTACGCTCTCGGAAATAAACATCACATTCATAACATAAACATTTGAGGCAGAGTGAGCGAGTGTAGAAAAAGAAAGGCAATTGAAAGGAAAACGAGATGAACCTTTTTAGCCCGAACTTCCAATTCCATTAAAGTACTTTTCTTCTTCATAGATGCTTGCGTCGTCTGCTCCATTCTGTCCATTAAATTTAATATTTTTATTTGTGCCTGCAATGGGAAAAAGAAAAAGAAAAAGTGAAAAGGAGGAAGTTGACGAGAGGAAAAAAGAACCATAAAGGCAAGAAAAAGTCCATTTTGAGGATTTCTTCCCTTCTCGGGTCATAAATGACATGAAAAGCTTTTCTTTCATCGTCCTCCGCACTCGACCCGCACCATCAAGAAAAGCATGGAGTCATGAAAATCAAGTCTTACTTCGGAATCTCTTCGAGCATGTATGCCCTTTTGTTCACTATCGAGTGTGTATTGTAAATCGGATTTCTCCTTATCCAATAGAGCTACAATTCTGCTATATTTCCGTGCCGACTTCTTTCTCTGTTCAATAAAATTTAATCGTTCAGCTTCAATTGTGCGATACTGAAATGGAATAAAATATCATGAATAAAATCAAGAATTTTTATTTTAAATTCATGACGGTGAAAAGTTTTTCAATTGAGATTTAAGTGTGATAAAAAAATTACATTGAATGTGAGCGGTTGCAGGGATTTTATTAGAAAATTTTCAATTTAAATAAATTGAATGGTTTTTTATGGCTCTCAATAATTAAATCCTTTCACTTAAAAAACCATAAAACATCATATTTTAAATCACAAAGTTGAAACATTAACTTAAACTGCAAAAGTTATCAAACTATTACATCACGGTTACTCAAAAGCACAACTCGTTAAAACTTTGAACTTCAATTTAAATAAAGTGTTAACTTTTTATACAACACATTTTAATTGAAAATATAGTGAAATATTTCACTTCAAAGTTAATGTACTGAAAATTACACAGAATTTTATTGTTACCTGCTTCAAAAGCTTTTCAATTTCAGCTTCAGCCAAGCCTTCGCTATCAAAAATATCTCCTCCGAGAGGATCAGCCATGATGTCGATGCTGTTTGACTGCAGCAAATTTCAACAAATTTACAATTAATTTTGAATAAGAATTTAATTGACATAACACACAAAGTTCGTTGCTAAGTTACATAAAGCTGTTCTCATGGAAACAACTTAGACTTTTGTTGTGCATAGCATGCAGGAAAAATGATTGACTGAATTTGGGATTTAACTTTGAAAAGGAAGAACCAATTACTTAGTATTTTGTAAAGATTCGTGAATATAATTAATGAGCATACTTCAGAAAATTATTGCGCTTTGAAATTTCAACTTGATTTGGCAAATTAGTGCTTTCACGAAAATTTCGTAATTTGAGATTTTCTATGGAATCGTTCAAAATTCGCGATATTATAAAATACACAATTGGGATCCAGCTAGTCGAATGTCAGCATGTAAATATTGTGAAGCAATCACATTTTTACAAAATGTTTGCACAATATAAAATTAATTGGACCCTTGTTGCAAAAATTTATATTTTTTAAATCCAAAAAAATTGAGATTTTCCGAATTTGTGCAGCCAGAGGAGTTTCAACAATTTAAAAGGAAAAAATCTCTTTTGTAAGGATCCTTTACATTTTCTATCTTTTCAAGCCGAAATAATTGCCAGTTAGTGAAATTGAAACTCTTCAAAGTTTTCAAAGATAAAATTGAACAAAATTTTATTTTTGGTGTCATTAATAATTTTATTAAATTAATGAATCTTAATTGGAAACTTAAACATCCTTTTTCTGTTTGTATTTCAATAAAATTCATACTCAAGGGCTAAACGTGTGTTTTAAGTAAACAAGTAAAGTTGAAAATGCTTTGAGGCAAAGCGAGAGGAAATTTGAAGGTGAACAGCTGATTGTGATGAAATTTTTATACGAATTTCCCCTCTCGTTGAAAATTGGAGTCTGCGTTCCAACGATGGAAAGTCTGGCAGCATCATCGAACGTTCATGTCTCGCACCATGTTTTCCAGTAGTGAAATAGAACTCATTGAATGCGGTTGAACTTTTGAAATTGTCGCGGCAAAAAGAAAAGTTCTGTTAATAGTTTGAGAAGAGTTAAAAAAATGTTTTTTAAAAAATAAAATTTTAATTGACTTCCTAGGGAGTTGTTAAAAAAATTTTCGTGCTACAAGTTAATTGGATATTTAGAGTAAAAACTTTGTGTAAAAAAAGTTAAATCCCACAATTGAGGATCACTTGATAATTTGAGTGGATAGTGCGGATAATATCAATAAAAGAAAATTGCGAAAAATTATCAAACAGCTGTGGCTACGGAAAAATTAGCAAAATTGGATTTTTCTTCTCTCTCATCGCATTTTGAGGATTTAAGGAGGTACAAAAAAATCACTGCTGGTGATAATAAAGATAAATAGAGAATTTTCATCTCTTATCGTAGAACGAAGCAATTTTATAACACAAAAAAAAACTTTGCGAATAAATCACGGCAAGAATAATTTCATCTAAACTTTTCTTTTTATCCTCATTAAACTTTAACAATAACAAGCAATGCATAATAATGAAGGATGAGCAATGCAAAAGAGCATGTACATCATCGAAGCATCTTGTATACCAGCAAGTATTTTTTAGTCATCATCAAAAAATTTTAAAATTTACAAAGTCGTTAGTAATCAAAGTAAACTTTTTTTCTCTCAGTCGAAACATTAGTATTATCTTCATGAATAGAAAAATAGCAACAAAAAATTTTTTTTCAAGGGATGCGAATAATTTATTTGCGCTACATGCAAAATTTGTAATTTATGTGCGAAGATTTTTTTATGGGGTTTTTCAACTACATTTGTATGCTTTTAATCTATGGCAATTGATTCAAGAGAAAATTTATGGCTTGTATTTTTATTTTTGCTTGGTGACTTTGAATTAATTTAAAAGTCTGTCAAGACTTGAAGAAAATTTACGAGCTTTAAAAATATTTTTTTTGTCGTCTTTTAAATTTAAAAAAATCCGTAAGTGATTTTAAATCAATCAATTAAATCTCAGTTACTCATTCATTGGTCTCCCACTCCAAGACACACGAGGAAATTTAATTAATGGCGTTCACTTTATTTGCTCTAGTTTTTTCCATTTTCATCTCGTTATTGCGATACAGTGATATGGAAAAATTTCTCTCTCAGTCGAAGGTAAAAAGAGAGCAATTCAATAATGATTATGGAGAGATTATTGAAGATTTAATGAACCACTTTTCCGTAGTGAATACGATCATGATCGATAATAACAGTAATTATCATGGTAATGTTTTTCTCGTTGTTCTCAAGTTCGCCGTAAGGCTGATAATAAAATCGGAGATGCTTTGAAAGCGGTCGTTAATAAACAAGACGGTAAAATTACCTAAAAAAGGATTTAATAGTATTCAAGAGATTAATTTTTAGCCCTTTTCCCCTGCGCTATGTCATAAATCACCACGATGAGTCGAAAACAAATATTGATTGAAGAAAATAATATCTTTCATAAAAGAACAGATGAGGGATTTAAAATAATTGGTTTTATTAAATTAAGTTGCTCATTTTGTTGAGCTAATAACGGTACGTAATATTGATGATGTTAAAAGTGCTGAATGTAGAGATAAATAATGGAAAATTATGCTTACCAAGTTAGGTATTGGAAAACAGAAAAATCCTCTTACTGAAGGGATTTGCAAATAGCAAAAATTTTCAAGAAAAATAAGCTGTCTTTTTTGTTATAAATAATATTTCCCTAAGCTGTATTTTCATTTCTTAATTAATCATAAATTCATAACTCTTTAAATTCTGTTCATTTTTGGTTCAGAAAGTAAAACAGTTTTAATAACTAATGAAAGTTAAGCTTTAATTTTTCAACTCAATTTAAAATATTGAAATGTTTTATTAATTTTTCAAAAGTTTTCCATCCAAAGTCGTCGCTCATTAAAAATATTATGAGTTAAAAAATTTGTAAGCTTAAAAAACAGATTTAAAGTCTCTTTACGAATTAATCTAGAAATTATAATGATCTAACCGAACATTTTAAACGAATTTTTTCTTGTTTCCATAAATTGCAAAAATTCTTAGTAAAATCATTTTTTCATAAAAAAGTCTCCACATCAAAGTGAAACAAAAACATTGCTAATCACATCAAAAGCCCTCAAGGAGACGCGCTCGAGAGAAAACGAATTTTTTACTCGACTGAAACATGATATTAAGCATAAGCAATATCAACATAGCAACAGTAATAAAGTTGATAAAGCTGCAGATTTAATTTAATCTTCTTCCATATTTCTCAATGGTTATAGTCCGCCGCCATACGAAAAGTTTCATGCAGATAATCTTTATGTTGAGCTAATAAACTGTACACAATTACTCCCTAGCCGTATGTTTCCGTTGCAAGGATTATATGCGGGCATTGCACTCAAAATTCATTAT
Source organism: Tanytarsus gracilentus (assembly GCA_038502055.1). Classification (NCBI taxonomy): domain Eukaryota; kingdom Metazoa; phylum Arthropoda; class Insecta; order Diptera; family Chironomidae; genus Tanytarsus; species Tanytarsus gracilentus. The sequence continues at coordinate 1,806,513 of JAXRKN010000032.1, read as the reverse complement.
ATGAAATTAAATGCGTTGAGTTTTTAAACTATAGAAATTTCTTCCTTCCTATCTAGAGAGAACAAAAAGTCAACAAATGGTAGCAAAAAACTTTCAACAGTCACAAAAAAAGTTAAGCAAATTCTATAAGTTACATTGTGAAAGGAAAAAGTTTGAAAACTTTTTCTCGTAGTTTTAATTAAAATGCCTGTCAGGACAAAATGGTTATTCTGTGTTTGTTGACTGAAGCTTTTGTGTACGCTCATCTCATTACTTTAATCCCGATCATTAGATTATCGTCACGCACACAAAACGAGGAAATTTCAAATTATTTCGTGTCTGTAATTATTATGAGAAGAAAAGACAAGGGGTGATTTACTCAGGCTTATTAACAAACTTTTTTAAACTACTCATCAATTTTTGAAATATTAAAATACTTACAATATTTTTTGTCATGCAGTCAAAGTTCATTGACCCTTATTCTTTTGAGTTTAATGAAATTATCATTTTTGCGGCAAAATTAATTGAAAAGAGAAATTTTTCGACGGTGTTGAAAAGATAAAAATTTTCTTGTTCAAGGTGAAACAAAATCCTTCCACGCTTTTATGAAGAACTCTCAGAAATTTTAATCTGTTAAAAACACAAAATTTTCCATCAGTTGAATAAAATTTTCATTCGAATTCCCAAGATAGAAAATCTTCGCTCAACATTAAATTTATTTTCATGTTGGCACTTTTTGGTGTCACCTCAGAATAAAGAATTGCGCACAAAAAAAGGATAAGAGCATAAGCTGTGCCACTCATACGTTAAGATGATGAAATGAGGGATTTTGGAAGGATGATTTGAGATGTGCGAAAAGCTTAGGAGAAAATTTAATTTCATGTTGCCGTGTGACTGACATTTAAAGAAAACTTTAGTCAAAATTAAAAAATTCACAACAATTGTTTACTGTGAAAAATCCCTCTAGGATATGTATAACAATTACCACCCAAAACTCATTAAATTGTTGACTTTTTGAAACAATATCAAAAACTCAGAGGCGTTCATAAAAGCCATAAACTAAAAATGTTGCGACAACAATGAAAATGTCATGGCATCATTTTTTACACTCTCTCATATCCCATAAATAATAAAAGATCATTACATCCAGACCTAAATCTTTGCTTTCGCTTTATTAAGTGCAATTATTCAAGAGAGTGAAAATTCTCCGTAAGAGCCTTAATGTCTCCGAGTCATGAGCCCGTACGTTATCCTCTATGATGGTCTTTATACATTTTCTCGCCATCAAGCCGTAAATGGGAAAAAGCTGAAATGAGGAAAGTTTTACTTTTGTCAGGGCGTGACAACTTTAATTATTGAATTTTTTAAAACCCTAAATTAAATGAGGAGCAAGACACGATAATTAAAATTTTGAATTTTATTATTTTTTGTAACGTATTTTAATTTTTTTAAATTATCTCAACTGATCTCGCGTAGTTCTGTAAATTTAACTTAAAAACGACTTATCGCATCTTGACTGCGACTGTTATAAAATTGCCATCTTCGACTACCAAAGAGATGAGAATGGGAAGCGACATTAAATTGAGGTCGTTTTTTATAATACAAAAAAACACAAATACAAATCAGAAAAAGCTCATTCCTTTTTATTATCAGCAAAAAAGCACAAGTTGCAAACGAGAGGCAGCAAAGACGACAGCAGTTAAAGCGACAACGCCAACAGATATACACACATAGAGTGAGACTACAATACACAGTGGAATTTGAAAGAGGAGGAGACATCCACATAGCAGTTCAGGCAATGGTGGCAGGAGAGAAAAAAGTGAATAAATGATTGTGCAATAATTTATGTGGACTTACATTTTCAACACAGCATCGACGGCACAGAAAGCCAAAGCAGGAAAAATCTAGAGCACTTTGAAGCACCGAGTGGAGAGAGAGTGATAAAATGTTTGCATAATAAAATGCCATAAATATATCCACATGAAATTTTCATACACACACATTGTGTAATGAACTCCATCAAGTGAAAATTCACTGAAATCTGCCGAGTGGTGTTAAATTTCTCATTGTGCCTCGCGTAAAGCTCTCGCCAAAGCGTTCGTGGTTTGTGCTCTAGACACTCACAAAAGGGCGCAGTAAAAAAAGTGTATGTAAGTGACGGTACATAATGAAAATAAAATGGAAGTGATTTATAATGAAAAGAACTTCGGTCTCACGTTGACAATATGAAAGTGAGAATGATGATGGTGTGAGCGCTTCATTGCTTGAAATAAAACATGGTTTATGAATAAGAGAGAGAAAAGAAAATTACATACATCATGGACATTATGCTGAATGCACATTAGATGCGATCCCACTGAGAATTTTTTATGATGATTTGCATCTCGTGTGACACACATTGACGATAAAAGAATTTATACAAGTAACATACGCGTTCTATTACACACCCGTTAGTATGATAATCAAAAGAAGTAAATCGAAATCACATTACCTGCTCATAAAATGCTTGCTGGTTATCATGTTCGTGGAATTCTCAAATGGAGGAAACGGTAAATGACATAACTCATGATTTTATCACATTTTATCATTTGATGCTCATTTTATTTGTCAAATTGCACGATAATGTGAGGAAATTTGCGAAAGTTGATTGATAATTTTTAAATTCAATTATGGGTTAAAAAAATGCTTTCTTACTTTTAATTTTTTTCTTCCTAATTTAAATTTAATTTGAATCCATTAAATTAAGAATCATTAAAAGTCTTTGATTTTCGCAATCAAAGTTAACCATTAAAACATGTCGAATCTAATTATAATTTTTCTTATTTAAATTGAAGCAAATATTTCGCAGCACCCGAGTTATTCATTTTTCAATACAATTATCGAGCTCAAGAACAATCAATCACTAATAGCAATTGAAGCGTGGAAAATCGTAGTTCATTAAAAGTGGAAAACTTTCTCGACACTCTGTTCTTCCTTTGTTGCCTCAACCGAACTTAATTATGCAGCATAATTAATTAATAATAAATTTTATGATTTTTTTAACGGCAAAATAACACAGAAGTGAAAACTTTTCGCTCGCCTTTTTGAACATCGACACTTCTTTCAATGGAAAAAGTTCGGCGAAGACCCTCCCTTAAAATTTGCGAGTAAAAAGAAAGAAAACTTCGAAAACGCTTTTTCTCCTTCTTTCAATTAGCCTAATTAATCACTCAAAAAAGGAAGTAGAGAAAGAAAAAGGATAAAAGTTTGCGGAAAGGATAGCGATTGGAATTCATTAGAAATCCTTTAAAAAATATTCATTAGTGTTTGGGATGTTTTGCTAATTTCTCATCAACGAAATTGTGTGGAAATTATTTCAGTTGTTTTTAGAGAAAAAAAATTACAATTAGAAATTCAAATTGTGGTAATTAAAAAAGTATAAAAATAAATTTGTAATTTTTTATTTCGAAAAATTTAAAATATTTTTAAATATCTAAAAATTAGATTCAATATCATCAATTAACAGACTTTTATGGTTTTTTGAAAAAATATATTTTTGCTGTATAAACCAAGATAAACAAAGACGTGTCTACTCCTGAAAATAAATTATCCTACCTCAAAAAAATCACCCAAAGTCTTAAGCTCTCACCAGCCAATTAATCGATCATTGAAGCGACAAAATTTCATCCCAAAGTACTTAAGTCTATTATTAGATATCGTGTGCAATTATGATTAACATTAAGGCGCAATGAAGCGAATGAGAATTGAGCGATTATTTCAACCGATACCTAATCAATCACTCTCTCGCATTTTTTCCTCCATTTCACCCTCATTATCGTCCTATTTTTTCTTAGATACTCAATTTTTGCCTCTTCAATAGGTTTCTTAATTATCCCAAAAAGGATTGAACAAAATCAAACTCGCACCTTCGACCGAGACAAAGTAATGACAACGTCCAACAACTTCACAGTGCCAAATTCGATAAGTGATTCTAGCAAAATTACCAGTTCATTCAAAAATCTATCTAACAAATTTAGCGGTAGCCTAAGTGATGGAAATAAATTTCGTAATGCAACAAACAATAACAATACAAGTAGTGTAAATCAATTAATTAATGCAACGATACAGCCAATGTTGGAGGAGACTCACTTTAGCACAGTGAATTATACTAACATTACCGCTCAAGTAGGATCAATTGTTGAAATTCCATGCGCTGTTCATCATCTAGCTGAGGGAACGGTAAGTTGAGATATTTAAGAGAATTTTTGATTACTCGCAAAATAGAGAATTTATACCAAAAATAAATTACAAAATAATTTAAATGTTTTTACATTAAATAATGCACTTTTAGTATTCTGGAAATTCTTTATAATTACCAGTTAAAGAAAAGCCTCAAAATGTTTTTAAAAACGCCACCGCACAATGTTAACTACTTTAAATTAAAAAACCGGAAACTGCTTATGAAAATTGTTTCATTTTCCTATAACAATCCAAAACACTTCACGAGAGTGATTTTTAGAATGTTCCACTTTAAATTACCATTTGAAGTTTATAAAAGCTCTTGGCATGAATTATGTTGTGTGTGTTTAAGCAAGTTGAGAGTTATAAGAGTAAATGTAAATGCACAGGAGAATTTATTTGTGGCTTTACTCTACAGGAAAACTCAACAAGTTGTTTGTTTGAAAAATTTCATTCTCTCAGCTTTAAGAAAGGCTCCATTGAAGATTAGATTGGATGGAAAACCCTGAAATTTATGACCATTTACCCAACGGACTTGGCTATTATTTATTGATACCTGGAAATTGCTCAAAAGACTTGAGTCTGTTAAGTTTAAGATGGATTTTATTGGAGTCAAAAGAATCATGATATAAAGTGGTATCCAATAAATTTAACGTTGAATGGGATCTAATTCAATTTTTAGAAATGACAAAAAATATAAAATATTTTAAGCTGTAAAATTTTAACAAAATATAAAAAAACATTTCACAAAATTGTTAAAATCAAAACAATCCCGAGGGAAATAAAATTACGCTTCATTTCTCTTTTCAACCATCGATACGCAAATGTACGCTTTCAATAAAACGATATGAGGTGTAATCGCGCATATCATTTCTATTTATGATATCAACTTCTCTGCAATTTCAACTCTTTATTAAAAGAGTATACACACGTGGATATTACAAACATGATACTCGAGTGTAATGATACCAATTTGTCAGTAAAGAATATTATTACGTAGATATTTTGTAACCATGTTAAAAAAATCGCGGTTTTACGTTCGCCACACTTCGCATGCTTGCGATTCTCATGTTTCAAATTTATGAAGAGTGTAAAAATTTCACCATGTGCGGTATTTTGTGTGTGGAGGGAATGGGTCACCCAGCCGACAGAAATTCTGCAGAAATTCTGATAAATTTTTTTGTAAATTTATTTCTACAGAAATTCTGCAGAATAAAATCTGCAGAAATTCTGCAGAATAAATAATCTGCAGAATTTCTGCAGAATAAAAAATAAATTATATCATATTATTTTATTCTGCAGAATTTCTGCAGATTTTATTCTGCAGAATTCTGCAGATTATTTTTTCTGCAGAATTTCTGCAGATTTTATTCTGCAGAATTTCTGCAGATTATTTTTTCTGCAGAATTTCTGCAGATTTTATTCTGCAGAATTTCTGTAGAAATAAATTTACAAAAAAATTTATCAGAATTTCTGCAGAATTTCTTTATTTTCTGCAGAATTTCTGCAGAATTTCTGTAGATTTTCTGCAGAATTTCTGTCGGCTGGGTGACCTACACTCTGTGTGGATGTCAAGTGGATGTGAAGGAAAATTGAAAAAATTTCAGCAACGCAAAACTGTGGAGACAGTTGGTTTTCTGTTTCAGAACCTGATGACAGATTTGCGGGAAAACATTTTACCAATCTCTCGTGAAGAAAAAATTAATTTTCAATGTTAAAATATTTTCTTGATATTATAAAAAAAATAAGGGTTGTTTTTCTAAAAATGCTTCACTTAAACCTCCCACAAATTTTCAACATAAATTACGCTTAGATTTGAGTTTGAAAAAACAAAGTAAAGGCAAACTTTAAGAGGATGATTTCTAATAAAAGTCACAGGCTGATTTGCGGTAGTACATTTTTTCTCATCCTTGTCCTTCTTATTTTCTCGAAGACAAAAATTCGAGATGACAAAAAACAACTTTTCATCGTGACACATTCATGAATAAATTTTATAAACTCCGAGTCCTCAATTTTTCTCTCATCATGCTGTGGCGAGATGAAGATGAAGGCAAAAGGGTTGTTTCAGATACACACAACAAATCAACCCATGCATGCGACCCAAATCAAGTGACTTTGAATTTTCATTAAAATCGATTGGTATTTGGGTCGATGGAGGCGATAAAAGAGATAAAAATTTAAGAACTGATAATTTTAATGCCATTTTCTCGAAAGGAAATTACAATGTTTTGTTAAATTTTAAAGATCCCTCTGGATGTGCCTTAAATTCGTCCCTAAAGATTAAATTAAAATCTGAAGGTTATTTTATGTATCTTT